>CM068586.1:47567214-47939714 GCA_035048485.1 Pteria penguin | reverse complement strand
TTGTACATAAATGACATAACCATATATCTGGCTCCTCATACATCATAATATCAATTAGCTGTTTGTATATGTATGTATTATTCCTTATTTACTGTGCTCCCCTTGTAGCAGATTTATTACATATTCTTATAGAAGGGGATTCCTGCAACCCTCGAAACGATTTTACCTTAATGATAAATTCAATGGCATCATTAGATATCTGGTTGATATTTGGGCGCCCGTAGACCGGTTAACTACACCAATTTAGTGGCATTTGTTACTGTAATTGACCGTCCTTACTCGGTATCTTAATTTTTTTTGTAATGTCATTTTATGTGTTTCTTTGAGTATTATCATTTTAATGTGCATATTCTCTTCCAAGAAAAAAGAGGAGTTGTTGCCTCAGATATGTGGCAGAAGTCACCATGGAGCTATACAATACATGAATATAAATAATATACTAGCACATATAACACATTACAAAAATATTTGATTGTAGTGCAATTACGATACCGACTTAGGACGGTCATTTATTTGACAAAAACCAAACAAATGGTCCGGTTAACCGGTTTACGGGCCCACCTTCCCATTCACCGTAACAGCAGAACAATCAAATGACGTACATTTAAAACTTTATAAATAATCCTCCATGTAAAGAACAAGGGTCAACAGGTATAGCATATTGAGAGGTCATAAAAATATAAACACGCAAGGTATTGTAAAACACATGATATAAAAATATATGCGACATCAACATGATAAACCGTACTCTGCCAGTCTGAAAGCGAGCTAAGACCCTAGATCTGTAGGAGTCCCGACTGATAGTCAGAGGGTACGAGGTTCAGGACCATGTCTCCTCTGAAAGAGGTTTGGACAAGGCCCGTAATATAGTCCCCACCGCCCTGTTAGTCAGCGTGCAACGCTCAAGTGAAAGAAGAATAATCACATTAGAATTTCTCCTTCTATCACGCTCACAAGAGAATTTTTTGTTCTATTTGTAACACCTCTTCTTTCCCCTCCATATCTAAAAATGAAAAACAAAGGAAATCCAACAGGAACAGACAAATAGTAAACTTGCTCAGGATTGTGGCTGCGGAAAATCCTGTTTGACTCAGAAAATCTTCTTAACCACAAAACAAGAGAAAGAGTTTTTAATAATGATTGTTCTATATAATTCTTCTAAGAATTTGCAAGGGCATCGGAAGAACAATGTTTATCAATACACTGTTTATAATAAATAGGAATATGAGGAATGTGCTCTTCGTGATATATGGCATTCATGATATTACTTCGAGAACTCTGATATGACATTTTATGAAGATGGCCTGACGCGCAGAATACATGGAAAGTCCCCCTGGGGGAAATCTTCCTAATTTGCATATTTCAAAATGGTCACCAACTTAGTAATGTTTGAAATGGACGGGTCACGAATAAGATCACATATTTAGTTCTATGTGCAAATTTCGAGTAATTTAAAAGACTAAATTATGTATCACAGATAAAGGAAGATGTTTATGTCCAAAATTCATTCGCTGTTCATTATACCCCCGCAACAAATTTGTGGGGTATATACTGGAATCACCATGTCCGTCGATCCTTCCGTATGTCTATAGACAATAGCTTGTCATCGCAACTCCTCTAACACTGTTCAATGGAGTTTCACCAAACCGGACAAAAATGAAGAGTAGCACCTGAAGATTTGAATGAAGGGAGAAAATTCTGCTTTGTAAATTTTTGCAGAAGTTATTGCCTTTTGAACATAAAAAAAAATATTCATTACATTTTACCTCTTGTCAATAGCTTGTCATCGCAATTCCTCCTACACCGTTCAATGGAATTTCTCCAAACCTGACCTCGAGGTTATAAAACTTTTGGTGCACGACTCGGTGCTCCAAACTCGAGCACAACTCAAAACTCATCGAGGTTATACAAAATTGGAGCATGATAGCGTGCTCCAATCTCGAGCATTTACTCTAAAATCTCAAGATTAGTTAGAACCTTGCTCAGAACTGTACTCGCAGTGTAAATATGGCGGATGATAATAGAATTAAACGAAGACAACGTCGAACAAATTACCAAACTCGCCGTCCCTATGTCTTTCGTGACCGGTCAAATCCTTTTAAGGGTCTTGAAAAAGATGAAGGTTTTAGTCGTGCTCGAGAGCGTTTATAACCTCACCCGTACTCATTCTCGAGAGCCGTGCCCGAAAGTGTACGATTTTGGAATTTGAATACGGGTTTGGAGTTGAGCACGCGTAAAAGTTTTATAACTTTGGGGCCTGGTAGAAATGAAGAGTATCGCCTAATATGATGTGCATGAAAGGAAAGAATTCTGCTCTATAAATTTTTGCAGCAGTTATGGCCCTTTGAACTAAAAACAATCATGAATTATATAAATCTTGTCGTCGCAACTTCTGTTCACACAGTTGTTGCCCTTGACCCACGATTGTGTTATGACCTTGAACCAAATCCATATCTACAAAGTCAAGTCAAAGTGTAAAGAAAACTGAAATTCTTACAAATGAGTTTTAAATTGCGTTCTTTGATTTCGTAAAATATAAAATAGCCGCTGCTGATGACAACAACAATTAAGAAATAATTAGAATAGTACAGCAGATCTACGTTACATCCATCTTTACATGTCTAATATAAACCATTACACATATATTAGACATGTAAAGATGGATGTTACGTATATCTACTGTACTATTCTAACTATTGCTTGATAAAGGCCAGGAGGCCGAAAATTTGTGGCAAAGAGTGTTTGTGTTATTTCTTTTAGCATTTTTTATTTAGACAAATGAAGGGCAGCCCAAATTATTTGTTTTAGATACAGACAGACTTGTCCAGCCGAGATGCATATTTAAGACTTTTAAATTGCCTAAAAAATTGTATTTGAAAGTGAATATATTACTCAATTAGTGTATTTTGCATATAAAAATAGTCTCTTTGGCGGCCATTTTGGATTTATGCAAATGAGGAGGCAACCCAAATTATATATTTTGGACATAGACATCTTCCTTCATCTGTGATACACACTTTAGGCATTTAAAATTCTAAAAAAAAATTGCGAATAGAAGTGAATAAATGATTCAAGACCATACTTTTGAAACATAGTCATTCCCCTGGGGGCCGCTGCCTACTTTTTTCTGGTATTCTGAGGACTTCAGAGAAATGCATGGTGGCAAAATAATTTTTGTTGCAATTTGTTTGAGGTTCACTTAAAATTTGGCTTAGTTTTCCTGGACTATAAGCACATTCTCGATCTTTAGAAATCTTGCGTACCATATAGGCATGTTGTTTGCGAAGAATGTTAAACATTTCGAAAAATAATCATGGATGCTATATTTGAAGATAGGAAAATAGAAGCAACTATAGGGTATCACAATATACCAAAGAATAAATAAGTTACAAAGCATGTTTTATAGTCAACAAACTCTGAAAATTTCACCGGTTTATCTCGAGTACTTTACAAGATATGAGGATTTGAAAATGGACAATATTGCATTTTCACACCTTTTTCGAGCAAATGAAAATGCACAACCTCGCAATTTTATGAGTGTATAACTTAATCAGTTATGCATAAAATTTGTGATTTATTTATATTAATCTACTTTATGTACTACATGTATTACGAAAAAAGATAAAAACATTGGTTGTAAGTCTTATTTTCTCAAATATAATCTTTTAAACTTGACTCAGAATGGTTTTTTACTTTGATGAAAATGACGAAGTCCAAATGTCCAAAGTCATTTTTCTAAAAATTCATACAAGGATTCATAATAATGTAAAAGCTTATTAAAAATGTTTACTTAGAAGGATATTTGAAGGAATTTAGATTGTATGACAAAAAATAAGCTCTGTATAAGCAAAAACATTTTTACTTAAATCAGGGGCGGATAACTCTTTTTTAAAAATGTGAAAAATACCACACACATTTTAATTTATCATAGTATAGCTTATTTTTTTATATTAATCTACTATATTTATTATATTCATTATTTTAAAAACATAAAAACATAAAAAAACATAAAAACATTTAAAAACATAAAAACATTTATTAAAAGTGTTAAAATCTCAAATATAAACTCTTCATAAATACAAATTGTCGTTAAGTTTGGTTGATTTCAATTCCTGTTCTTTATGTCTCCTTCATGATAATCCTTCACAATTAACAGGAAACCTGATAATTAGTCCTTGTCTTTCATTAATATGAATACCCAGTTTGTTAAGATCGTTAATTAATATCTTGAAAGCTGATAAAATGTACGAAATGAAGGTTGATATTTGCTGGGTCAAACAGCCGGTTGAGGTGATATTACGTAATAATTTAGCCGCACAGGTGACAGGTGATCGCCCTAGACGACGTTACCTCGATATATTGAAAATATTGCAACTTGATTAGGAAGTCAACTATTAAAGATATTATAGAATTCGTCTCGGGACTGGCCATCTGATTGCACATGACGAAGTGTCAACGCTGTCGCTGTTGTTTTCATGCGAGCTGTACTGAAAAACATACATTTTCGAGTGCCAATTACAGGTATATCGGGGGAATATTAAAATTAGAATTATATTCTATAAAATATTCAATACACAGTTATCTAGATAAAAATTACAAATTAAAAACCTTTATTTCTTTTTTTTTTTTCGTGAATCTTAGGTCACGCGACGATTGGCATTCGTGGTACCTTAACATAACTTGTTCTCTCATTGTTATATACTTGTGCTCTCATTTTAATATCTACAGTGGCGGATTTATGGTGATCGCTCCCCCTTTTTGCCACAATTATGAGTAAGATTTCGCCCCTAAACTGGCAGAGTATTTTGGTTTATATTGGACTTTCACTTGTGCGCCCCCCCCCCCCCCCCCCGCCCTTTTCCCATTTCGGAAATTCTGGATTTGCCACTGATATAAATATCAAAATTAATTAAAGAGGATTAAATCCAAATCATTTTAATCAGAATAGACTCTTAGTCTCGTCATTTTTCCTTTAACAAAAAATGTCTTCCTTAAATATGAATAAATTAACCCCCCCCCCCCCCCTTTCCTTTGGCAGAGGTCTAGACTTATCTGCAATTAAAATGTAAGTCTGAAGTTGTAAACAGTGGGGTCAATGTAAACTATATGATGAAATGATGTCTTATTTTACCGCACAATATATGTCTTGGTATTTATTACATTGATATGTGTATTTCTGTAACGTTACATTATTCTATACGACAATACGTGGAGGTCGCCCCGAGTCAGAGGAAACACGTTTAAAATCGTATTAATAGAGCTACAAAATTACAATAGACTATATGAAATCGTCAAATATTTAATTAATGTAAATACCAATAACTATCAATTCGAATGTAAAAATCATTCATGGTACATGTAAGTATTAACCCGCGCGCCCACGCCATTCTTTAAATTACATCATGAATGATAAAATGAAACTTTTGAGAAATAAAACTTTGTAAATAATAGCTACGGGGTAATTTTTTCACAAATAGGATAATCATAATTACTTCTATAGACCTCGTTTTCGTTATGTGTTCTCTTATTTGAGAACTTTATAATGTACGATTGTTTACTCTGTATATCGATGTAATCAAATGACTCGTGAAAACAATATGGCGGACCGTTGTTTTGGCAAAGAGGAAGACGCTATCTTTTTATTTTCAAATGTTTGTAGTCATTTCTAGGTATATTTTCATAAAAATGGTATCAAATGAAACGGTGGAAACATACTTATCGCATATATTGGGCCGGCAAAAATAAATTAAAAACTGAAAATTATATACTTAAAAAACTTATGTGTGCCCGCATCGCTCATCTTTTTCGCTTCGGCGATCAGCTGTTTACAGGTAATGGACGTATCTACCTGAAAAACCTTACTTCACTGGATTTGATACAACCGTGACCCCGAACAACGCCAGTGAACATACCGCTTATATACTCATTGATTCTAAGCGCGCCGTCAATTATAAGGCAAAATAAACATCTCGCTGTACCGCCGCGGTATCATTAGATATTTTAATGATTGTAGCTATTTTCAAATTGCCCTAATTTCTTTATTTCTACTCCAAATGAGATGAAATTCAAGAAATGAGAAGAAAACACAATGAATATTCTAATGATATGATTTTGATTTACATGTTAAAAATATTTCCCGATAAATTATTGATGCAAACATTGCAAACAACGCATTTTGATTAATTTGAACTTAGTCATTTGCGATGGGCCTCACTAGCAACTAGTAAAATACTAGAGCACGTTTTCAATGCGCGAAAAATAAAGATTATTAAATATGGGGAAAAATGCGAGAGGCGCAATATGATACAACGAATGGTAGACATCGATCATTAATATTATACATTATTTTAATTCGCACAAAATGCTCCACACTAAGCAAATGGGACTTTTTTGCCACTTGAGAAGGTACGATATACAATGATGTAATGGAAATAGATAGTTAACTTTTCAATCAACGAATCAGTCAATCAGTAATTCGATAAATCACTCGATTTATAAATTAATTATGTCTATTTCAAAGCCTTCTATAGCAATGATAAAGAATCAAATAAATAAATAATTTTACTTGGTAATTTCCAACCTTTTTAATTACAAACTTGGTTTTCCTTGTTTTATATATCAGACATCTTGTACAGAACACTACCACGTGTTCATGCTCTTCATCTAAATTCAGTTATAGTTCTACTGGATATCTAATTACTGGAAATGTTAACATTACTGACAATGTAACTCTCCGCTAGTTAAATTACCAAAACATCTTTGATCCTGTCAAATCATTTAATTGATGTAATAATTAATGCAGGTGTAATATTAAAAAGTGACCTCGTAGAAATTCCATATATATTTATATATGGCGAAGTTAAAGTAGGTAACCTTCTAGTATAGAAGGTGTCAAATCTGTATAAAATGATTGGAATCGGTCTCAGTCCAGAATATCATTTAAAAGTCTGGATAACGAGATATCATATTGTGTACTAAGAGTCTCGTAACGACCATAGAGCTTCCTCGGTGACGTGTTTAGTCTAGCACATATATAACCCTGTTTGAGCAGCTTATCCGAAAGTTGTCTAGCCCTCAGAAAAAAGTCATTGTAATTTGAACATGCTCTGGAATAACCTGTTAACTGAGATAAGAATACGCCGTATGCGGGCGATTATGGAATGTGCTACTTATGAAAAGAAAGTTTGTCATAGCCAAATTGAAATTTTAGTAAAACTTTTTGATTTCAGATGTTCTAATAACTCTTGAATTTTTTAAGATCCACATTTGATTAATTCCATTCTGGAATATACTGTTTCGAAATACCTATGAAGGCCAGTTTTAATTTCTGATAATAATTTTGTGAGTAACATCGATACAGATTTTGTGAAACACTTCAAGGGACCAGCAGTAAAGCGTTGTTTGTATGGATTTTTGTGCATTTTTGGAATGCAGTACAGATATGAAAGTCCTAAATTTAATTTATTTGTTTCAATACAAAACGTATTGAGGATTTATCTATGATTTTCCAAGTACCTCGAAACCGAAAAGTTCGTGAGCGTATATGTAGGATTTCCATGGAGCTGTATTTAATCCTAATTCTTTCACTAGGCTGTCAAAGTATTTTTTCTTACAAGTAAATGTATAATTATTCGAAGCTTTATCTTCGAAAGTAAAGTAAATTCGAATCTGGTGATTACACAGCTTTGGAATTTTTGTTTTTAGTTTTTGGTGTGCGATAGATTTTATCCATTCCGAAAGAGTGTCAGCCTGTATCATAATCCCTGTCCCCATAGAAGGTGAACGGAGTTGATTTCATTTCATAATAGAACTTATAATTAAGAATAAAAGAAAAAGGAGGAGTTACTGGCTCAGTTATCTGGCAGAAGTCACCATGGAGCTAACACCCCTCCTCTTTCCGTCTGTGTATATGTTTTCAATTTATTGAATCGAATTACAATTCTTAAATACTAGTATACACCCCCTACCCCCCTGAAAATCTATCTACTAGGCACATTTCCCTCGGAGGGGGGACTATTTTTGGAAATACTATGTTACAGGAAGGTGTCAGTCCCTGAACAGGTTACGTATGAAAAGTCGTCTCGACGTTTAAAGAACTTAAAGAACAGGGCAGTTGGACTAATAATCTTTTAACGACACTGTTCGTTCAGGTGTCCGTCTGTCCAAAAGTCATTGATGATTTGAATTCCTAGACACACTTTATATCATATTTGAACAAATAATTACTGTATGTGTACTTATTTTAGCGCAAAATAATTTCCACCCAAGGTTTTAGATATACATTGTATTAGCGTATTCCATGAATTAGCGTGATCTGCGATTGTCCTTCATAATGTCTTCAGAAACATAAGGAGTCATTAATAAATGCTGAAATGTGACACACTATGAAATATCAGTTCTCCTAGACAACAGGTCTAATGAGACGAAATTTGCATAATATTCTACATATAATGTCATTGTCAGACGTAGATGTAAGACCATTTTGTAACTGTCCCTTTTGCAAATAAGAAGTACACAATATGAACTGCATTTTAATAGTTAAAGTAAGCATTATGCACAAGGGACATTTTCTAATGTTAAAATATAACCAACCACTTCAAGTCAATTTTCAATAAGGCTCATATTGTCAGGCGTGGGTCACTTTTTCACGTGTGGGTGGGGTCATTAAATAACTTAAAATCGACCCTTCAACCGTTGAAAACTGACCCATGGTCGCTTTTTTCAGCGGAACTACACTCTAGTTTAAAAATTTATAAATTATTTGTTACGAAATATCTGTGTGGGAATAACTTTCCGTTCAAACATATAGCAGTGGCGGATCCAGAAGTTGATCTTACAGGTCGAGAAGACTCTATTTCTTAATCGTCTTGTTATTCCAAAGCTGTTCAGGATGACATCGTGGTAGTTCAAAGACAAAAGGAACATTTTTATAGATTGTTATGGGATTTATTTACTTTCCGTGAAAATTTACAGCTAGTCCGAAACTGGTACTTCATTAATCATTTATTTTTCTTACTCATACGTTAAGATGCTGATTGTATAGCTGACTTATTGGATCAGGTCAGCCGATCCTCAGGAGTAAATCAAGCTAATGTTTATCCAGCAGAGGCATGGCATGATTGGAAGACCTTCTTGTCTTTATATTTCAAACATTAAAACAAGATTTTAAAATATCGACACTTCATATTTTAGTGTTTAAATATACCATCTCCTGTTTTCACTTTTACCTGGCTATTTAAAGATATTACATCAGTACTTTGTTCCCTTATTTGGCTGTTAAATACATATTATGCTCCTTTACCTAGCTTTAAAATTAAAATTATTACTTACCTGACGGTAAACTCATAATATTATCCCGTACTTGAATATGCATACATAATTATTCCTTACCTGGCTGTAAAATACTAATTATTATTTCAAACGTCTTAATTTTCATATTGTAAGCGTTACACGGCACTGTCAAATGAAAGAAAAAGGAGGAGTTATTGGCTCAGTTATGTGGCAGAATTCACCATGGAGCTACACAAAACATTGTATGTTGGTATTTGATCCTCTTGAGCAATTATACAGTTTAAAATTGAATTTATCAGAAACCATATAAGGATATTTTTCTTCATTTCCTCAAATCTCGATCATTAAATATAAGTACCTCATCAATATATATTCAAAGTCTAAATACAAATAAATGCCGGAATGGAGACAATATGGAACAGTTCCGATAGTTATTAGTTGACATAGCGTCATGTCACAAATATGAAATTACTAAAGGAAAAAACACATGCATGTATTTTCAAGTCGTGTTTTTTTGGAGAATTAACACTAATTAAAAGAGATTTCATGTCGTTTTTTCAGACATAATTTACCGGAGGTCTGTAGTCTTACATTGTTAAGTGCTTGACAATGCGTACTCCAATAGAGTGTGGTCGTTCTTGTTGTTACTCCTCAACTTATCCGAATAGAAATAATAAATATTAGAACATATATATACATTATAATTTTGTGCATTTCAAAAAGTTATGTCTCTTCAGACAAAAACGATATTTATATCGCCTCTTTGTTTTAAAGCGTTTAATCTTACCTATAAAGAATTCAATTCTATTTGAAGATATTTTCCGTAAGATTATAGAAGTTATTATTGCAGATCTCAGACTTGATATACATTGTTCGACAGAAAATATCACTAATAAACCACTTTCTTCGATTTTTCCTGTGTCTCCACATATATATGACTAAGGGTTAAGGTTAGTAATGATTCAGTAGTGCAGCTAGTGTCCTTTGTCAGTTTATTTGCAATTAATCCATATAAATATACATATGAGCATATTGCTACAATAACTTCACAATAATGATACTTACGTCTTCTAAATAGACAATATGATATTGAGATCACCAAAAAGACTATAGGTCTTGTATTTGGCCCCTCTACAGCCTTATGCAGACTTTTACTTGAACGTTGCACGCTGACTAACATGGCGGTGGGGACTATATGACGGGCCTTGTCCAAACCTCTTTCAGAGGAGACATGGTCCTGAACCTCGTCCCCTCTGACTGTTAGTCGGGACTCCTACAGATCTAGGGTCTTAGCTCGCTTTCAGACTGGCAGAGCACGGTTTATCATGTTGATGTCGCATATATTTTTATACCATTATGTGTTTTACAATACCTTACGTGTTTATATTTTTATGACCTCTCAATATGCGATACCTGTTGACCCTTGTTCTTTAAATGGAGGATTATTTATAAATTTTTAAGTGTACGTCGTTTGATTGTTCTGCTGTTACGGTGAGTGGGAAGGTGGGCCCGTAAACCGGTTAACCACACCATTTGTTTGGCTTTTGTCAAATTAAATGACCGTCCTAAGTCGGTATCGTAATTGCACTACAATCAAATATTTTTGTAATGTGTTATATGTTCTAGTATATTATTTATATTCATGTATTGTATAGCTCCATGGTGATTTCTGCCACATAACTGAACCAGTAACTCCTCTTTTTTCTTTCTTACCTTCATTCATTATCATGTATTGTTTCCTTTATCACAATAGTGCCTGGCATCATTTCCAGTTATATGTTACATGACCCTGCCAAATCTTTTCTCTTACCGTATTACGATATTAATTTTAAAACATCATATATCACGCCCCGCTCGTGTGGAATTCACCTATTCTAAACATAACTCGTCATGCCAATCAGTCACATTTCTGCAGCATTATATCTCATGTGCAAACGTATTGAATATGTCCAGTATATATACATAATATTTTCTTTATCATATGACTATAAGATTAAATCAACCGTAAAAGGCACTACTGGATATTTGCTACATGTTTATCCAGGTACAGACTTCTACTGCGCATGGCCGTGTCTCTTTTTAGATCATTTCTACTGTGGTCGACACGCGATGCAGAGAAGGTCTAAACTGATTATTTCATCACCATTCAATCAAGTGTAATGTATCCAAACATCTGTAAGTCTTTCAGATTTTTTGCAATATGCTTAACTTTATTTTTACATACTTTTTTTCTTTAAGTTTATACTGCAGGGAAAACCCTGGAGTTGTAACATCTACTTTCACTTTAACTTTCTCAGAAAGCTTCTGTTCCTGTCTATTTGCCAATTCTTGGTGTATTTTATTTTTCATTTTCATTCTGTTATCACCACCATTTAAAGAGGTTGTATCCCGTATTCTTAGTGTGACAAGTATGTGCTCACCTGTCTTAAACTTGCTTGATGACACTCCGCTCTCGCTCTGTAGGACATCTTCATTGATAAAATTGAATATTGATAGATATTGATCTCTACAGCGCTAGGGTGGGTGGTCACTATCCGAGGGCTAGAATGCCAAAAAGTGTAAACTTAAATTATAGTGATACTATCCCTGCATTGCTAAACCATAGCTACCATGCTGTGGGTGTTTGCATCATGCTGTTATTGTTTATATCACATAAGATATTATTAGCTGAATATTTCCATACATGTAGTAAACTGTTGAAATTCCATTATATCCCAAATCAACATTCTCATTTTATCTTTGTTGATATCATCTCTATCTTACTCATCCTATGTGGCGATATTGAATCAAACCTCGGGCCATCTGACTATGATCCTTCAATCAAACTTAAAGAACTCTCCATTTGTCACATCAACGTTCAAAGTCTACCAAATAGAATTGACATCTTAGCCACGGAACCAATTCATTTCGACATTATAACTGTAAGTGAAACCTGGCTAGATGACACCATAGATAACAACTCAATCAGAATCCCTTGCCATCAGGACCCCATCCGCCTTGATAGAAATCGTAATGGTGGAGGCGTGGCCGTCTATGTTAAAAGTAATATTCCCTTTACATACAGAAGTGACTTGATTTTACCAAATATTGAAGTTATATGGTTTGAAATAAATCTTTCTAATGTCAAAATTCCAATAAGAACGTTTTATCAGCATCCTAGATTCAGTGAATGGCAGTTAGCTGAACTATCTATCGAACAGGCTAACATTGTATCCAGCAATTTAATCTTGCTAGGTGATTTTAATGAATACCTCTTTGACCTCTCTAAATCTCAAAATATTAGACACATCATAAATTCTTTCAACTTAAATCAACCCATCAAGTCTTCAACACGTGTAATTGATAATTCATCATCTTTGATAGATCTTGTCTTTACCACTGACACCATGAATTGTACAAATAATGGTACTCTTGATCCCTTTTGTAGTGACCATCATGCTGTATACTACTCAACTCATATTGCAAAAACTGTTCACTCTACCTTTAAAAGGCACACTTGGCTCTATGATCAAGCTGATTTTGATTTATACAGAGATAACTTAAGTAATCATGATTGGAATACCCACAATCTATCACTTGATGAATGTATTGATAAGTTATCATCAAACATAATGGATTCGGCCAAATCATTTATACCTAATAAAGTGGTAACCATTCATCCTACTGACCCACAATGGATACACAATGATATTCGTAAATTTATCAGAATTTTCTCAACTGACTGGGCTGAGTTTCGTACAGCTAGAAACAAAGTTATTTTTTTAATACGTGAATCTAAAATTAATCATTGTAAGAAACTTACTAAATATTTGCAAAATGGTAACCTTTATCCAAAACAATGGTGGAAGGTCACCAAACAGTTCTTAAAATCCAATATTTCTAGTGAATTTCCCACATTAGTGAAGGAAAACAAACAATATAATTTGCCTTCCGCGAAAGCCAATATCCTAAATAACTATTTTTGTGAACAGAGTAGCATAGATGACAGCCACGCTTCCCTTCCTCCGTTTGATATACTTGCTCCCTCCTGTTTGAATATTATACATATTACTGAGAAAGATGTTATTGACTCCTTATCTCTCATAAAAACATCTAAATCTAGTGGACCAGACTTGATTAATCCCTCAAAGAAGGATCTATGGTACTTGCACCATACTTAATTAAAATCTTTAACTATTCTTTATCTGAATCTTGCTTCCCTGAAAGATGGAAATCCGCTAAAGTGAGTCCAGTACATAAGAAAGGTGACAAATCTGACCCATCTAATTATAGACCAATATCTTTTCTTAGCTGTGTCTCGAAGCTTTTTGAAAAATGTATTTTTAAACATTTCTATAATTACTTGCATACTCATAAGCTAATTACTCCGGTCCAATCTGGTTTCACCCCTAATGATTCCTGTGTATATCAACTAGTTTATCTCTATGACACATTCTCCAGGGCCTTGGATGATGGTAAAGAAAAAAAAAGTAAGAGCTGTGTTCTGTGACATTAGCAAGGCTTTTGACAGGGTGTAGCATAGGGGTCTGCTATTCAAACTTAGGCGAATGGGTGTCACTGGTCCCCTACTCTCATGGTTTAAAAGCTATTTAAGTGATCGCGTTCAGAGAGTTGCCCTAGAATGAAGCTTTTCTGAGTATAAAACTGTAAAAGCCGGAGTTCCCCAGGGGTCCATACTTGGGCCTCTTCTATTTCTCGTTTATATTAATGATATTGTTAACGAAATTAGCACAAATATTAGACTTTTTGCAGATGACACATCTTTGAACATTACAGTAGAAAATCCCGATGCAGCAGCCAACATGTTAAACTCAGATCTACATAAAATCCATGCTTGGTCACTACAATGGCTAGTTAATTTCAATCCCAACAAAACAGAAGAAAGTATACTAAGCCGAAAAAAGAACAAATCTCACACACACCCTTAGATATGAACAACACACCCATTAAAAACGTCACAACACACAAACATCTAGGCATAACATTGAACACATCTTGCACGAACACATTCACGACATAACATCCAAAGCATGGAAACCTATAAACCTGTTACGTACTTTAAAGTATCAGCTTGATAGAAAAACTTTAGAAATTATATACTTTTCGTACATTAGGCCAATTCTTGCGTATGGGGATGTTATTTGGGATAACTGCTTACTGACAGAAAGTCTTGAAATTGAAGATATCCAAATTGAAGCCGGAAGGTTGATTACTTAAGCTACAAGGTCTTGTTCAAAAGCTGATATTCTAAAGGAAACAGGTTGGGACACATTACAAAACAGACGTTACAAACACAGACTAACAACTTTTTTTATAAAATGGTGCACTAACAGACTCCTACATATCTTTGTACTATGGTCCCTTCAAGTGTTTGAAGCTACTCAAAGAACCCTGAGATCATCAGACAATTTCTAAATTCCATTCTCACGCACATCTAACCACAAAAATTCTTTCATTCCAGAAACTGAGTAACTGGAACTCCCTGCCACAAAACATAAGAAATCTTAATTCTCTATACTCATTCAAAAATTATCCAAACCGTAACAGTAATAAGGTGCCAAATATTATTATTATGGTGAAAGGAAATTCCAAATACTTCACACTCATTTAAGATTAGGCTGCAGCTCTCTGAACGCGGATCTCTGTGAGAATCATGTTTCCGAAAACAACCTGTGTCAATGTGGAGAGGTTGAAACAGCACATCATTTCCTTTTAGAATGCGGGTTTCTCAACAATATTAGATTGTATACACTTTCAACTTTGAGTATCAATTATAATTCCGAAATCCTGCTAAAGGGCTGTCCTCCCTATAGTTAAAAGTGTCAATGAGCATATCTTCAGTATAGTTCATAAATATATAAAAGACAGTAAAAGATTACTTTGATTTGTAGTTCATTTAATTCACAAAGCCTGCTTTTCTTCAACCTCTTTCGTTCTATCCCTGATCATTTATACATATCATTATGCATATACATGTACACTGTATGCATTGGACTATTTATGTTGGTTGATTGATTGATTTTTGTTTTACGTCACACCACGAATATTTCACGTATATGGTAACGGCATCTGCCTGATGCGGGACATACAAATTTTGACCTTTGCAACGTACCCACCCGAAGCAGTGAGGGATCTGTAACGTGTCATGCATACCACGACACGGGGCCTCGGTTTTTACTGTCTCATCCGAAAGACATGACACCGGCATGACCAGAGCAGGACTCGAACCCCGGCCTCCCGATCAGGAGTCCGACGCGATACCACTAGGCCACGCCGGCTTATTTATGTTGGTCCATATGTACAAATGTACATAGTTGTGTATATGTATATAGTTGCACACTGTATATATGTTTATGTATATGTGTGTGTATGTTTATATGGGTACACGTATCAACATATATTCTATAAATGAAAGAATTCACATCTTATTAAGACCTTCTAACTATATATTTTTTTCCTTTATAAAAAGCATAAACAGTTTATTTTATGTTTGTATTTAATGATGTCGGCACTTGTTTATATCTATGTAAATTGACTTCAAGGAGAGGGCTTTATATAAGAATTTTCTTGTTGCCCAATCCTGATCTTTTGCTGTTTGTAAACATTTCCTATGCATTCTAATCAATAAATACTGTTTAAAGTAATTAATGAGTAACGAATATTGGAAAAAAGGTAACCGATTCTAAAATATTCCGTCGAAATACATAATATTTAAGACATATAATCGTATGAATCCATGACAGGAACAAAGAGCGACAACTATAGCAGTTTTACTTATGTGTTCCGTTCTCCTTTGTGGTTTTCCATATTTGCATACAGTTTCTTTTACTTTTCCTATAGCTTCAACCCGGATAATGCATGGTTGTTGTTTTCATTGTTTTACATAGGTGACATTTTAATATAGTTGGATATATACTACATGCACTGAAACATGCGGTCATAAATTCAAATTCAACCATCCTAGAATAGATCATCATATGTGCGCATGACTGTATGAGCAGATCCAGGCTGAGCGAGTTCAAAATTCCTAGGATGCTATGGTGTAAAGCAAGCGGAAGACTGATTTTAGAAATAATGTCACCTAAAACTTTAATCACCAGCATCTGAATATGTCCTTTTACACCTACTTTTCGGCTAACTTTTGATCTGTTTCCTGCTTCTTATGGGATATCTGATGCATGCTCGTCGGAAAGAGAAGCAATACTTTAACTATGCATGTTTAAAATATTATCGTTATTTCCTATAAATCTGCCAAATATTTAAGTTGTTCCGACGAGACGAGGCCTATGATGTGGTGATGACATGCATGATCATAGAGTAATTCATCATGCAATCAATTTCTGTTTTGTTTGTCTTTCTTGTTATAAAGCATTAATCCTAAGCTTCAAATTGCTATACAAAACATAGGATTCCATTCAAAAACTCTTAAATCGGGTAAAATTCTCATACCTAATTAAAGTCTGAACTTTAATTCCCTTTATTTGATTTACTGTGCTACGTGTCCCGAATGTTATGACATTTACATAGGAAAGACTGGCAAACTTATTGACATGGTCCAAGTACATAAACAGCAAATCAGAGACTCGTCAATACGGAACAACCCATGTTCAGAACATTTTGAGATATGTGGCAAGGGAAAGTTTAGAATTTTTCCATTCTACAAAATACGGAATGATGACGAAAGCCTAAGAAGAGCAAAAGAAAACTATTTCACAGAAATTTTGAAACTGAATCTTAATAGAAAGTAATCGGTTTACTAAAATAACAAACTGTCCTTAGTCACCATGACGACAAAACAACATGACGTCATAGTATAACTATTAGTTAGTTATTCCGTCTAAAGAGCTTGTATAAAGCGAAAGCGCTTACAGAAATATATTGAAAATGTGATTATTCTGATATTTCGTTTATTTTGTATATATAATTCCTGTAGGGGTTCTGTGGGAAAGGGGGGGGGGGGTTGGTTGCAAGTCTATATCGAACCCTCAGTTCAGAGATACCAATAGAGAAATCTAACCGTCCATTTCCTTAAGTCTGATCTGCCAGTAAAGGAATTGGGTCTTTCGATTCATACAAATTCTGAAAGAGAAAACAAAGCTGTATGACACAAATTACCATGGGCATTCACAAAAACATGATAATGGTAGAATATACACGGAAAAACATTACAAAAATATTCAATTGTACTGCGTTTACGATACCGACTTAGGACGGTCAATTAAAGTAACAAACGCCTTTCAATTAGCGTGGTTAAACAACATTTCTTATCTATTATTTCTAAACGCTACGTGACATTTATCCAGGACGTCTAAATGGAACGATTCTTCGCGCTCCCACCTTTCGTGTTACTGAGATGTCAGTGCGCCATGATCGTAATGGATGGTCTATGGCTGAGGATACATTTGAGAACATGAATGGTACTCAAATTAAATTAATACCGTAACCTTTCTGGGGTGATCACATGCCAGAGTGAAAATACATGTGGAAAGTCTAACACGGATAATAATAGGGTCGGTAAGTCTCGCACGGATTTGGTTTTCTCTTTACCGTCACTTCATCATTTCCGGGTACATCGGTTTAATGCGTCATTAAAAACTCATTGCTTGGTAAAGATGGTCTATTGTTTCGCGTTTGTACTCATTGAAATTGGAGGAATAAGCACTTGTAGCTTGTTTCCAGGAGAGACGCCAGTGTAATCAAAGGTGTAGGTAAGTAAATATAAAAAATATTAATACATGTACAGCATGTTAGTTGTGATAACTAAACCGGCCAGGAATGACGGGATGTAAAGACTAAACTTATTATTTGAAGTTTATCTCTTTTCCCCCCACTTCTTAGTTTAGCTTTTTAAAAGGCAATGGATATACTACTATGCAATATATCACTTTCTTACCCATTATTGCTGTATTGCCGTGTAGAGCATATATCACATTTTACCCATCAGTTATTCCTCTTCTGACTGACCACTCAAACAAAACTACCTACTGAAACTATCATGATTCAGGTAACTAGCCTAGATCTGTGATGGCCTGAATAATCTAATCACTCAATACTATATAAATTAATACATGTAGTAGCTCAGACAAGATTGGATAGGATTGCTTGTATATTAGCACTCATCCTAAATGCAACGAAATGCTAAATGATATATTGTGACATGATTCAAAAACAAAAATGAAACAAATGATATATATATATATATATATTCAACTATTAAATAGGAATGAACATTTTTGTATTTTGTGACTCATCTTTAAGAGAGAAGACAGGCATTATACTCATAATGATCAGCTATGTAGTTGCCATTTTAAAGACGGGAATAATGATAATGGCCGATCATCTTCTGTTATTCTAAAGCAGTATATTTCACTGAAGTGTACACCCCAAGAGCTAAATTACCTTTCAAAAGCATTTAGTAAAAATGTATTTTTTAAACAAGGTTATGTTTGTGATTACATGTATATGATTTACTTTGAACCATGCTTTTGAGAATTTTTTTGGAAATACATCATTGTCCTAGAGACTTCTAGAATGCAAATACAATGATAAATGAAGATATTTTTTCATTTTTTAGCTAATCTGATGTGTATACCTAGTATATATGTATTTATCCTTTTATACTAAAATCTTTTATTTATGATTATATATAACAAATATAGTGAATACAAATTACAATGGAGTCTGCAAGGGTAATAATGCAAGGTGCTTGGTTTATAATTGAAGGGTCATTGATTCTAACCCTGTGGATACCATGATGATGAGATGAAACAAAATAAACTGAGGCTCCATATCATGGTAGATGAGGATTGACATACATCACAAACAAAGAAGTAGAGGCACAAACTAATATTATAAACATATAAATTATAATGATATCAATTAATGTTTTCCTATAGAAGATGTAGGATCAAACCAAAGGAAACAGTTTCCTGTCAAAATGAGGGAACTCTACCAGATGAGAATGAAATTGGATTCAAGGTAGAAGATATTAGCATGTATCAACTTTCATCAAAGTGTGATGACCATAGATACCAAAATGCATGCTCCTCAGCTGGTTGTAATGACTATACAAAGAAACTTATGGTAAGTGAAACATGAACGTCGTTTGTTTTATATTATCTAATCCAATGAAATATGGTTCTACTTTAAAGATACTATTAATTAATTTAAAAAAAACTTACATAGTAGATAATGATGTGATATCTGATTCAATCACTATAAGGTCATAATTAGGTAGGATATACTAAAACAAAATAAAAATGGTAACTGTACTTTACAAAGTTAATTTAGGAAAAATATTTTAAGATATTATTATATAAAAATGAAATTATCAAAAGAAGATAAGTAATTTTTCATTTGAACTGTTTTAAGACTTTAAATCATTTTTAAAGATATTTCATAATACATGTATGAATTATTAATTCTTATTCTTTCCTTATCCCTCTCTTTTTTTCAGACAATTTTTTTTCCATTGATGTAAGGAATTTGCCAAAATAAAAGTCCAACATAGCAGATATGTTGATCCACAAGGATGGATCTTTCTGGACTCTCATGATTTGTATGTCCTTTAGGGTCAAACTACTAAGTCACAACACTGACTTCTTGTAAGATAAAGCTGACCCTGAATCTGATGCTAATAATCATGTGAATTTTTTAATGTTATGTGTCCATCTCTTTCGCTAACTGAAATTGAAAATGTATAAAATTCCTGCTCTCATTTACATATGCATTAAAATATAAAATATGATGAAATGAAATCTGATGAAAATTATGGGAAACAAAAAGATAAAAATAATGCTTTCATAATGAAATATATGACTTCACAATAATCATGACGTCAGATGCCTGCACAAATGGGAAATAACTCTGTATTGCAAAAACACCAAATTAAAAAAATAAATTTGCAACTATTCTAAAATGTATTATCCAAATATTTAAAAAAAACTACTTGATTTGAATTAAATTGATTTACAAATATTCTTGAATTTGAAATAATACAGAGGGATGAAATGTCTGTAGATGAATAAATTTGTTTTTAAGTTTATAATCCTTACAAGTTACTTGTACATGCATTAGTTAATACAGTAATTATTAACTTTTTGATGCATTGATTGTATGATGAATGTACACACACTGTGTTTGTGTCCAATAGAATTTAAAAGATAACCATAATATATATTTATAATATCCTGCTCATAACCCAACACATACCCATACATGCTGCAGCTAAAAGATGACATTTATATTTCCCTATGGGAATTACCCTATACATCTATTTGTGTACCATTTTATGAAAGAAATGAAATCAATCCCTCAACATGAAACCAATGGTAGGAATCGAACCTACTTTACTAATGTAATGCCCATATGCACATTGGTGTGTTAAAGAGGGATTGTTAGTTCTTAATTAAAAATGTCTGAAATATTATAGATCTATGCATGTAATATTTTATTATAACCTGTTCATTCGTACTTTATTTATCTTTAGTTGAATATTCTGTTATAATATTGATAATGCCAACATGTACGGTTTATGTCAATAAAATCTTGAATCTTAATTAAACATTAACATTGTTCTCAATGGTAAACTGCATTTGAAAGTGATAATAAAAGCTAGCTATCTCCCACTGTTGCCCTGTAACTACCCTTAACAATGTACCCCCACCACTCAAAGTAGATCTACATGATTCATGAACAATGTTTATTAATCTGTATTGTAGATATATATCTATTTATGTATGGACTATTTTGTAATGTTAAATAGTAAATTTTTACATCTTATTGATTAGACCAATCGGTTCTACGAATTACCGAAAACACTGATATTTACCGAAAACATGGGACAAAGTATCAAAAACATGCATGTACAAATGTATGCACCAAAAACACATTTTGGTTGGTGCTACATGCATATACCTTCAAACCCCCAGATCAAAAAGAGCTGGAAGTCGTAGTACAATCCTGCCTTAAAGTTAAACATAATAATTTTGAATGGAGACAGTACACAACACCAAACTGCCCTGAACACTTGCAAAATGAGCTGGATATTTTTTCTATCTCTGCCATAACAAATTCTATCTATCATATAATGTTAACTTTCATTTCTTTTTCTAACTTTTAAATTATATAGTAATGCAGTTGATTACATTTAATGTTGACAAGAGATCATCTGAGCTTGAACTCAGACATACAGTAATGGCTTGTTGCTGCAAATGTTTAAATTATTCTTGCCATTTGTAGCAAATAGGGAATGAATACAAGTTAAACACTGGTTAGAAAATGTTTATACATATCAATAGCATATCACAATGCATGTTTTCCGTACATACAAGCGTGTCTTCGGTACTTTGCCCCATGTTTTAGGTAACTGTCTGTGTTTTTCGGTAATTTGTAGTACCCAGACCAATTAATATTGTGAATGATTTGATGTATATTGCATACATTATGTTTGATTTTAGGTAGATAGATCTTTGTGTTATTTGATGTACATGCATATATTATTTGTCACGCAACATTGGCTTTCGCTATTATTTTAACTCTACAGCCGAGTCGGATATCTTTAAGCTTCCTTGCTAATATTTACTATAATAACTAATATTAATAAGGAATAGAATTACTGTAGCTCTACATGTACATAGATTATACATTTAAATATACTTTTCTACATGTCAGTACTACTTGATAATAAAAAATACAGAATCTTGTTATCCTCTCTCTCCTCGTACACACACACACACACACACACACACACACACACACACACACACAAACAAACACATGTACACACACCTACAGTACATTGACCTCTTAGTCTTACGACATTACGTTACTGCACTGACATACCTGCACTGTGGCTATGATTTAACCCGCATTGACGCTCGGATATTTGCATATATAACTCTTAATTCATCTAAGTATGGTGAATCGCTGTACACGGCCACATCTACAGCTACTTCACTTTACGGGACAGCTTAGATTGTCTGTTCATGTAGTTCACCCCGTACTGCAGTGACAGAGCCATTTTCTACGATGTACCCGGAAGTGATAATTCTCGTAAAGTCTCGGAGGTCACATGACGAGACTTAGCGACCCTATATCGTTTTATAGCTTATTTATACTGGCGTTATATACGCGATTTCAAATACTGATCAACAAGCATCGGTTGAAATGCAATTTTAGAGCATCCGAAATTTACTGTTGACATCTTTTAAAGAATGAAGGTTATTTGCACCAACCACAAGGTTTATTTGTTTATATACATATATATATATATATATATATATATATATATATATATATATATATATATATATATATATATATATATATATATATATATATATATATATATATATATATATATATATATATATATATATATATATATATATATATATATATATATTGTTATTTTTTATATTTGTCATGTTAAACTACACTTGAACAATGCGTTTTAGAATTGCATGCAACAAACAAGTTGATATTTTATTTTAATTAATGTACGTGGTATCATTGTGAGATGAGCTGTAATAGGATAGAGCTATTTCGACTGATTCCTACCCTTATACACTGAAGCTTTCAAAACATATTACTTTGTTGAATTTGTAAAATGTGGACTCTTTATATAGCATACTACTTTTTTACATACTTTCTATGTGTTATTGCCTGTTGGTGTCAACCTATTTAGTTAAGCATATCTGGTGAGGATTCAAACCCTAAAATAAGCATGAGTATATATAAAAATACTACCTGCCACTAACCACATTTTAGCACCCTATAATTTTGTTACTTTCGTCACTGAATATCTTCGAGAACGCCATTACCCCATTGTATATGTTTTAAGACAACAATAAGCAACATTTAAATGCAGAGAAACTAATAATGCAATTTATTATTAATATTTACAATTTCTGCATATTTGAGTAACTCTAAGGTTCGCGAACTGATATTAATTCATAATTGGCATTTTATATTGACTGTACTGGTTTTAAATTTGAAAAAAAAAAATAATTAGTGTCTGTCGCCTCCATCGTAGTCACAGGCATTCAACTTAGTATTTGCCATATACTAAATGAATTTGGATCTAACTTTACCAACTGGTACAACAATTTCCGTGGAAGCCACTATCAACAACTATTGCAGATCAAATAGAACTGGGACTACAATAACTTTTGCAAGGTTAGAGAGGAAGTAAGAAGTAATTTTTGTTAACATGTATAGATATGAACTCTACAGCGTGAACACACCGAAATTATAACTGCCATTGTAGAAATCTCGCAGATCAAACAGACAAGGGACCCTACTGCAGTCAATGTGTAGGATCTGATGTTATGCAAATTCAAAAAAATATATATATACATATTTCCAGTATATCATATATAGGGTGAAAGTGAGAAGTTAATTTTTATTTACATCCGGAAAAATGAACATCACAACATGAACTAGGCCTAAGTAATGGCGTACATTGTTACAAACATGACTATTATGGCAGAATTCAGATACATATAATGAAGTCAGTTTATACCGAGTCGGATTACATGTGAAAACGCTGCGCAAACGCATTGATCTAAAATATATCACGATATTACAACCAATAACCTATAAATACTAGCCACTATACAACTTTAACATTAGTAAGATTGTACGTAAATGTAAATATTAAGACCCTGTTATTATTGTTCGTATGATTGCACGTGAATGTAAATATTACTAACCCTTTTGTTATTAGTATGACAAACCAGGAAATCACGCCTATTCCGCATTCCTTAGTGTTGTATAATTTTTATATCATCAAATATCATTCTATTAATGACTTATTTACCTGTCAGTTGTGCCCAAAAAATCATGAATTAATCAAATCTTACGGAAAAGCTGTATATCTTTATGACTAACTTGGAGGTAAAGAATGTGATTAAAATGAAATAGAAATTAATAATCACAATACACTATAAGTAAATTTATGTTATTTGTAAAAGACATGAGTGTAAAATACGGAAGGAGTTGATGCAACTTCACTGTGACTCTAACAACAATGTAACAATTAAAATCTTCTTGACCCTTGGAAAACAAATGACATCTTTGGCTATCTTCATCCCAATGAATGCCTAAAACAT
This sequence comes from Pteria penguin, assembly GCA_035048485.1. Classification (NCBI taxonomy): domain Eukaryota; kingdom Metazoa; phylum Mollusca; class Bivalvia; order Pterioida; family Pteriidae; genus Pteria; species Pteria penguin. Next base: position 47,915,310 of record CM068586.1, on the reverse strand, counting down.
GAATATGACACAAAACAGTGTCAAAACAGTTAAACACTACAGAGATACAACGAATCTACACAGACAGTGTATAGGTGATGTGCTAATATATTATTTTAATAAATGACAGAATGCATGACTTTAATTTGATTCAATAAAGAAGTTTATATGAAAACTTGAAACACATCTATTAATCATTATGGATCAGTTCATCGATATAAGAGTATCTATAAATTACAGAAATATATAATGCAATGTAAAGATGATGGATAAATCCAAAGCACAAGTCCAAAAATCATAAAACCAGAGGACATACAAAATCAGTGAAAATGAAAGAAAAAAGAGGAGTTACTGGCTCAGTTATGTGGCAGAAGTCACCATAGAGCTATACAATGGAAAATAACAAAATATGTCTACTTGAAGAGCATATGTGAACCCCTGTGATGGAGTGAGATCAGGTGCCCGGGGAGAGTGAGCATCTCCTGCTTGCTAGCAACACCCGTCACATATACCCAGTAGAAAGAGTCAGATCGTGTAAATTCCATATGTATATGGAGAAGTCGAAGTAGGTAACCTTCTAGTATAGAAGGTGTCAAATCCGTGTAAAATGATCGGAATCGGTCTCAGTCCAGAATATTATTTAAAAGTCTGGATAACTAGATATCATATGGAGTAATAAGAGTCTCGTAACGACCATAGAATTTCCTCAGTGACGTTGCTAGTCTAGCACATATATAACCCTGGTTGTGCAGCTTAACCGAAAGTCGCCTAGCCCTCAGAACAAAGTCACTGTAATTTAAACATGCTCTGGAATAACGTATTAACTGAGATATGAATACGCCGTATGCGGGCGATGATGGAATGTTGCTACTTATGAAAGGAAAGTTTGTGATAGCAAAATTGAAATCGTCACGTTTGTCATAGAGTGAGGTGTTCAATTGACCATTAATGTCGAAAGACAACATGATATCTAAATACGAAGTAGAATTACTACTTTCTGTGGTTTCTTTGACCTCAAGTTCACTTGGATAGATGATGCTAAGGTAATCCGCGAATGAAGGATTATTAATTGAAAGCAAGTCATCTATATATCTGTAAGTAAAATTAAAGCCTAGAGCCAATTGTTTTTTTCCTTGCGAAAGCAAAGACTGAATGAATTCAGCTTCGTATGAGTTAAGGAATATGTCAGCCAGAAGCGGAGCACTTTATTATAATTACAAACTAGACTTTATTATAATTTGCATTATATATTATATCATGCAAATTATACTATATTATAATTACTTCTTCATCTATTTGATAAAGTGTAGAATATTAATATGTTTTTAAAACAATAACAGCATTTTGTACTTTTGACAGAAAATACTTATTTCTTTCTTCTGATGATAATTGCAATCACAGAAATAGCATTTACCACCATGCCAACATTACTCAATATCAATAATGAATATAAAATCCACTCTGAACAAGTTAGAGAAACGCAAAAAATAACTTCACCTCGATCATATATCTCTGGCGTTGTTAAGAAATAAATATACCCGATTCCATATAGATACTCGAATATTTTTTAATTACTTTTTGAGAGTTATCTGTAACTTTTAAAATGTTGAAAATAAATGTGCATCTAAAAGAACTGTATTGTATGTATGGTTAAATCACGGCATTAGAATTCTCTTAGAATATAATTTCAGAATCAAAATTTATTCAAGATTGAGAATGATCACTTGTTATAAGCATGAACGCTAGGCATATTCAGCTGATACTATTCAAACAAAAAATGAATAGGAGTAAGGGTAGCTTGAATGTAACTTTGTTTATATTTTTATGACCTCTCAATATGCGATACCTCTTTAAAAGGAAGATTATTTATATATTTTTAAATGTACGTCCTTTGATTGTTCTGCTGTTACGGTGAGTGGGACGGTGGGCCCGTAAACCGGTTAACCACACAATTTGTTTGGCTTTTGTCAAATTAAATGACCGTCCTAAGTCGGTATCGTAATTGCACTACAATCAAATATTTTTGTAATGTGTTATATGTTCTAGTATATTATTTATATTCATGTATTGTATAGCTCCATGGTGACTTCTGCCACATAACTGAGCCAGTAACTCCTCTTTTTTCTTTGAAATTACGCCTGAGCAGTCAGGAGATGCTTAATCTTTTATGGCATCTCATCACCTATGGTTCTTTGATTAGTTCATAATTGTCAATGTGCATCATTTGACTTTGGCACATATGCTATATATATTTTTGTGGAGCTTGGGTAGCTCAGTCGGTTAGAGGGTCGGATGCATGACAGCTAGGTGATTCGACACCATAGGTCGTGGGTTCGAGTCCCAGACGGGGAACGAATATAAGTGAAATATAGGGTGCCTTGTTACAGATGGGTGCAGTTCTAACATAACATTCACGTTAACGCGAAAAGCAGTCACGAGGACTGCTTTAGCACACGTGGTAGGACTGCTCGACCGAAAGCGCGTGCGCTCCTTGCGTTAACGCGGGAGGAAATTCGCGTTAAAGCGATTTATTCCCGCGTGCGCTCAGTCCAGTCGCGCGTTCACATGATTACATTTGTAATTCTCTTTACAGTGGTACGGATGGAGAAAGTAAAAGGAATCTAATTAAATTACCGCAAATGTCGCCATATATACGTGCATTAAATGTGATGTTAAAATGACACCCCGCATTAAGGGTTTCATATGTAGTATAATAATGGAAATCATCGCGTAGACATGCACTCAGGTATTTATGAAAAACTTCGTCAGTTTATACTATAAAGACTCTAGGAAAATTACATTCTAACTCTATTTTATTTGTTTGTTTTAAATTAATAAAATTATCTATTTATTTCTTATTTGTTTATTTATTTATAATTTTCTTATGTAATTTTTCTGATTTATGTATTTACAATTGTTTTTTTTTTTTTTAATTTAGCTATTTTTCATAATATATGGATACCATGATTATCATCGTTATTATTCTTTTCATTAATTTAATTCTTCTTCTTCTTCTTCTTCTTCTTCTTCTTATTATTATTATTATTATTATTATTATTTTTACCCTAAAATAAGAATAAATTTCATTATATTCAATGTTCGGAAAATGTATTCAATATTTTTTAAATTCACCCCTTTACTCGTAAGCGTTTTATTTAATTCTAAATATTTATCTACATGCACACAGTAATATGTTTTTATATTTAAATATACAATGTATATATCGATTCTCCTTTAAATCCTTCTCTATATAAGTTGTAAGCAAGCGGACGTGGCTGTTAGGCACGATCACGCGGCAGCCAAGCGTGTGAACGCGGCAGTCCAGCGCGTTAACGCAGTCTCAAAATTTAGTTCACGGGGAAATCTGCGTTAACGCAAACGCGTGTGCTCAGCAGTCCTGAGCGCACGAGGAAAGCAAACTTCACGTTAACGCGACGTCAACATAATGTTATGTTAGGACTGCACCTCACTGTAGCTGTAGTGTCTTTGTGCTTTATATGTTTGTCTAATTTGTCTTTATTTTCTACAGGTACTTCTTGATTCGGTACCATAGGTCGTGGGTTCGAGTCCCAGACGGGGAACGAATATAAGTGAAATATAGGGTGCCTTGTTAGCTGTAGTGTCTTTGTGCTTTATATGTTTGTCTAATTTGTCTTTATTTTCTACAGGTACTTCTTCGGAGATCCAAGGTCCATAGTACTCCCAGGTGTTTCACTGATTCTATTTGTGCTTTATATGTTTATTTCTCTTTCAATGATGTATTCTCTTAGAGAATCCGCCTGCGTTTACGTTGGGTAAATTGCATGCAGTTAGCTAATGATTGGCTATTAAAGCTCCATTTTTGTGGAGCTCGGGTAGCGCAGTCGGTTAGAGGGTCGGATGCATAACAGCTAGGTGATTCGGTACCATAGGTCGTGGGTTCGAGTCCCAGACGGGGAACGAATATAAGTGAAATATAGGGTGCCTTGTTAGCTGTAGTGCCTTTGTGCTTTATATGTTTGTCTAATTTGGCTTTATTTTCTACAGGTATTTCTTCGGAGATCCAAGGTCCATAGTACTCCCAGGTGTTTCACTGATTCTATTTTCGCTTTAGATATCTTGAACAGTAGTATCTCGAATACCCGTGATATATTGAAGTTGAACGTCAGTCCTGAAAAAAAATCCTTCATATTATAATTCAATATTAAATTCACCACAGATAAGTCGAATACGATGCTAATATCTCGAATACAGTCCCCTTCTTATTGACAATATCCCCTGCAGCGCTTACCCTAGATGACAGGTCACTTGCGTGGTGTGACCGTGTCGGTGTACAAAGCCGCAGTAATTACATAATCGATTGCGTCCATGCGTACCGTGTTATTTATACCAAATATTAGTAAATGATCATAGCTTATTAAATTTAGCCTTCTATTAAATAATGTTAATTGTAATTACTGCATTTCATGCCTGCGTTTTGTAAAAGAATTTCTTTACATTGTTCATTAATCTATTTTTATTTCGAATCCGTGTGTATGAATTTTCATGCAAAGTAATGGTAGAAAATAAAATTATGACATGTGTCTTTATCTCCTCTTATGTGCCGGTGTACTGGCTTTCGGATGAGACAGTAAAAACCAAGGCCCTGTGTTGTGGTATGCATGGCACGTTAAAGAGCCCTCACTGCATCGGGTGGGTCTGTTGCAAACGTCAAAATTTGTGTGCCCCGCATCAGGCAGATGCCATCACCATATACGTGAAATATTTGTGGTGAGACGTTAAACAAAAATCAATCAATCAATCTTGTCTTATGTGTTAGCCCGTCCTTAGTTTTAGGTATAGTAGAAGACAGTTATATCCAGTATTGAATTTAAACTACAATATTACTGAATTGAAACACGATGTTTTATATTCTCTTTATAAATTCATTAAATATAAAAGATATGGTGAGATTTAGATTATTATCATTCAGAAACAATATGTACAACTTCATATAATTATTTACGAATATATGTATATTTCGTAGATCTACTATACTAAGCACAAATGTCAAATGAATCAGTGTATATTAACAACTGCAAGATTGCATATTTGTGATGATCCTAAACACGAAATTTTGATATCTGGAGCTATGGATATCTCGAAGTATTTTCGACGACCCTTATATATGTAGCATATGTGCCAATGTCAAATGATACCCTTATTGACAATTATATATATATGTCATCTTACCCGTGTTTATTTCAACATTTATATCGGTCTTGCTTGTTACTGTATATTGTTCTAATTTTCCTTCTGTTTTATAAATATCCTGTTCAGTCTCGCTTGCTTTTGTTTCGTTACTGCTATCTTCTGTCATTCCTAAATCCATCACCTCACATTCCGATTCGGAGGTTTCTGTAATATTTAAAAATAATATTAACAGACCATTAGTATATAAGTAAAGAACATAACATTACATACGGAAAATACTCCTTATTGGTACGCTGTGTATAATTCTTTATGAATTTGAAAATAACAATACAGCTGTACCTTGTTCAAATAATATTTTCAATAGAGAAATTACAAATGGTGAAATGATATTTGCACTGGACACGACATATATCTGATACTCATTTTACGTATAGCTCTGACAAACGAAAGTTCTAAATGATTGGAAGCTTTCGTTTGAAACACTCTTTACTAGAATAAAAATAAAATACAATATTAAAACAAATTAGAAATCAAACTTCATGAACGTTTTTGCAATTTATGTGCATATCCTTGGTGATTTGTGTCATACAACTTGATCAGATGTCTTACATCTTCTCTTTTATAAGTGTCCCGATGGATCGTTCCATATGGTTTTGTGGTACATTTGTTAGTGCCATATTCACTTGACATCAGTGAATTTCTTATTTTGCATTTATAAGGAGGAATTATATTCATTATAGCTTATATAATATTCACCTTCTGCACAGCCTTTTTCATACATTTCTATGGTGTCTATCGCTGTCACCTCTATAATCAGAGCCCCTCTGAGCAACTATTTCAATCTGTTATAGAAATGATTTAAGAAAATTCTTACCAATATACAATCAAGTGTACAATTTGTAACACGTGCTCAAAACAATTTCGACTTCATTTTTGCATTCATTTGGTATCGAAGTTATCCTTCAGTATTTTAAACCAAAGGGGGAATCTTTTTGCATGTCATTTTTGTAATGTATATTGAATAATAATTCCGCTTTAAAGTTTTTGTGATGTTTAAATTCATTACTTTAAAGAGTTTTACTTTTTCACTTTTAATACATTGTACATTACATTTTAATGTGGCCAGTCTTGAATTCAACAGATGCAAATTTACGTTTCATCCCATGGTTTCCACGTATTCTAAATACTTCATTTATACTAGTGGAGTCCAGCAACCGTACAAATAATTCACTTGTTTTATCATTAACATGCATACAGTAGGCAAATCTTAGACATATGATAGCATATGAAATTTCTGTAAATGAATTTTGAACTACAACGACAACAACAACAATGATAATAATAGTAATAATAATAAGAAGAAGAATGATAATAATAATAGTAATAATAAAATGAATGATAATATGATTGATTTTTGTTTTACCTCCCACCACGAATATTTCACGTATATGGTGACGGCGTATGCCTGATGCGGGGCATAAAAAATTTGACCTTCGCAACGGACCGACCCGAAGCAGTGAGGGATCTTTAACGTGTCATGCATACCACAACACGGGGCCTTGGTTTTTACTGTCTCATCCGAAAGACAGTACACCGGCATGACCAGAGCGGGACTCGAACCCCGGCCTCCCGATCAGGAGTCCGACGCGATACCACTAGGCCACGCCGGTGTTATTTTGCAGACCTTCCTCCATTGCAGACCTTCCCCCCGGAAGGTCTGCAATGGAACCGGAAATTCCATTGCAGATTTTCCCCCATTGCAGATCTTCCCCCCTGATGTCAGTTCCACCGTTATGGATTTACACTATATATTACTTCAGAAACCGGATATATTGAATTCGTACGTAAAAAAGTAGTACATACATGCTTCATGTCTTCGTTGTCCGTGAAATAATAAAATTGATGCTGTTTTTCGTTATATTATGAATGGCTGTGTCGTATATTTATCAGATTTGTGCTTTAAACCTATGAGAGAAAAAAGAGGAGTTACCGGATCACTTATGTGGCAGAAGTCACCATGGAGCTATACAATACATGAATACAAATAATATAATAGAATATTTAACATATTACAAAAATATTTGATTGTAGTGCAATTACGATACCGACTTAGGACGGTCATTTAATTTGACAAAAGCCAAACAAATGGTGTGGTTAACAGGTTTACGGGCCCTCCTTCCCACTCACCGTAACAGCAGAACAATCAAAAGACGTACATTAAAAAAATTATAAATAATCCTCCATGTAAAGAACAAGGGTCAACAGGTATCGCATATTGAGAGGTCATAAAAATATAAACACGTAAGGTATTGTAAAACACATGATGGTATAAAAATATATGCGACATCAACATGATAAACCGTGCTCTGCCAGTCTGAAAGCAAGCTCAGACCCTAGATTTGTAGGAGTCTCGACTAACAGTCAGAGGGGACGAGGTTCAGGACTATGTCTCCTCTGAAAGAGGTTTGGACAAGGCCCGTCATATAGTCCCCACCGCCCTGTTAGTCAGCGTGCAACGTTCAAGTAAAAGTCTGCATAAGGCTGTAGAGGGGCCAAATACAAGACCTATAGTCTTTTTGATGATCTCAATATCATATTGTCTATTTAGGAGACGTTTGACTATTTTATTACATGATAAAATAACGTTATCGGAGCCTTTTACTTTCCTTAGTTTATATACGAGATCACCGTAAAAATTAGGATGGGAAATTCCATTGGATACATACTGTTGAAAAGAAATATTTCCAAATTTAGATAGAAGTTCTGAGTAAGATCTGAAGAATTTGCCGAATGTTTTTCTTAGCTTGTGATATCTGTAACCCTGAGTTAAAAGTTTAGTAGTAATTTGTAAATTTCGTTTATGAAAGTCCAAAACATCGGTGCAGCCTCTGACAAATCGAACTAATTGAGATATATAGATACCATATGATGGGAGTCGAGGGACATCGCCATCCAAGTAAGGGAAATTTACAATAGGAAATCCAAAGTCCTCACGTTTATCATAAATATTAGTATATATTAGGTTGTTGATAATTTTGATGTTTAAATCTAAGAAAGGTGTAGATTTATCTCAAGTATTAGCTTTATTCAATGTGAGCTCCGGTGGATATATTTCTGATATAAATTGTTCGAATTCAGGGTTGTCGATAACCAAAATGTCATCCAGATATCTGCAAGTATTATTAAATTTGTCAATGAGGTAAAAAGTTTTAATTTTTGAATAGAAACCATAAAATCCCTCTCATAACAATAAAGAAATAAATCTGCTATCAGAGGCGCACAGTTAGTACCCATAGGAATCCCAACTATTTGTTGATATATCTTGCCATCAAATTGCACAAAAATATTATTCATGAGAAAATCTAGTGCTTTACATAATTCCTTGCAAGTCCAGTATTTATATGAAGTATATTGTTTGTTGGAAAAGAATCCAGAGTTATTGGAAGTACATATGTAAGTTTTAGATTCTCTGTGAAAACACCATTGTATAAGAGACAGGAACTTGCTTTTAATCAAATCATGAGGCAGAGATGTATAAAGTGTAGAAATCAAATGTAGAAATTTGAGTCGCTTTGAAATTTAGCGAAACAAGTTTGCCTATAACTTCATGAGAATTTTTAATCGACCAAAAGTAATTGATGTTACTATTATGAAATGCGACATCACAATATTTGATAATATGATCTTTTATAGCAGTTAGAGCAGACGTAATATGTTTCGATAGTACCGTAGTAGAGCAGTGGCTAGAATTAGATATAAAACGTGATTTATATGGACTTTTATGTAGTTTTGGGAGCCAATACATGGTTGGTAGATCAGATTTATCAGTTTTAATTTTGAAGTCGGACATGGTCATGAGGTGATCGTGCAAGGTGCTCTATTTTGAGGTAGGGCTTTCCACATATGTATGAGTGGAGTTTAATTCGTTTTGAAGTACTTCAATATAATATACTTTTCAAACAACTATTATGTTATTACCTGCTTTATCAGCTGGAACAAAGACATATTTAGCATGTAAGTCAGCTATCTTCTTTTTGCTAGAATTTGTCGTCAATGTATTAGGCTGTTGAAATAAAGGCGGATTTTCCGTAAAGTTCTTAATACGGATATCGACAATTCTTAAAATCTCGTATTTCCAATCGTTAAGAGCATGAACCTTTATCTGTTCTTTTTTACACCAACGTTTACAATATGTAGTTAAAGCATCTTCTATACCGTCACGGCATTTATTGAAATCCATCCTGGACGGTAACCTATATTTAGGTCCTTTTCCAAAAAAGGTGCGCAATTTCTTGTCCGAAATACAGTTTAGGTCACCAGTAATAACATGATCTGCCGGTTTATAAACATATTTAGAATTTTCACAAGAACACGACGAAGGAATAGAGTCTGAAACATCAGGGTTAGATGTAACTTTATTATAATTTAAAATAAGATTTCTTATAGGCTTTTTGTACTGGTGACAAATAAGTGGAGGTTCTAAATTCTCAAAATATTGGGGGATTTTAGATGTGACTCTATGATCACGGAAAATATTAGAAATGTTAAGTAGATCGAAGCCTTTATTAATAAATTTAATTTTGAGAAATTGCTGCTTGGGTGGAAGAGACGAAATACGAGGAAAGAGTTTATTATATGAAAATAAAATAATCAAATTGAGTTTATATCAATCAGAATTGCGTAAACTTCGAAGATCAGCTTCGTCCAGGATAGGTTTCAATTTATTTACCGGAATAGAGGATAGTGCATGCAAAAGTTCATGACGGCCATCATTTTTTGCGATAAATAGAAGATCGTTTAATGACCTATTTAAACGATTACGTTTTCTGATGTTACGATTACGGCGACGACCATGTGACCTACGTTTTCTAATAGTTTTATGTCTTAATGTAAAAATATTGATCTTATTCTGACGAGAAGAAATATTACCTTGTCGATATATTTGGTCGTTGAGACCGAGAGGGTATGGGGTTTGTAGTTGTTTAATCCAGTAGAGCTCGGTTTCCAAAAGTCGTTTTTTAACATCTGATTTCGTATCAAGTGGGTATTTATTAAAGTGGTTATAAAGAAAATTCTGGTATTTACGTCGTAAATTATTACGAATTTTATAGGAATGATTCCGAAAACGTTGTTTCAAAGTTTGAGAAGTTTCCCCGACATATTGAGCCCCACATCCTCTAGCTTCTCAAGTGATGACATATATAACATTGGCAGTATTTCAATCTATGTCTTTGTCTAATTTGGTGTTAAATATATTTCCATTAACCGAAGATTCAATATTGGAATTGCAGTTTAAATGATGGCAAGTAAGACATTTCTTGGCGTTGCACTTATTAATCTTAGAATACCCTCTGCGTATAGAATTGACAGCTCTGTAAGAATTTATAGGTGTGAATGTTTTTGAAAATGAGATAGAACGTTTAATAGGGAAACTACTTTTAAGTGGAGAAATAAGAACTTTAGTGGTGTCGAATAATTTTCTACAAGAAATACCAGGTATATGAAGAGTGGACACAGAGGGCAATCTAAGCGGTGTGATTGAAGTTTTCGGCTTGATCTACGTGCATTGATTCATTGCAGTATGTATTTATCTTTTCAAGAGTAAATTGTCCGAGTTACTCGAGGCATATTTGGACAATTTATGTAATTAAGGTCTTCCGACGTAGTCGGAGACCTTTCTGTTTCGTTGTATTTTCCGACCTATTATTATTATTATTATTTTCTTCTTTATACTGATCAGCGTGTCGCAATAACTTGGTTCACTCCAAATTTTCACAGTATCAGGAGAGTAATGAACCCTTGCCACCTATTGATTTTGAACAAAATCGAACGTGGGGTCGGGCTCAGAAGTTTTGTATACTTTATAATGGGAAAGCTTTATATATCGGTCGCAAAGATAATAATTTCGCTCTGCATAAATTTTTTGTAACGAATGATAATTTTCGGATTTTTATTGAACATTTATCCTGAAACCATAGCATGATCCGACACAGGATTATAATGACCCGTCTAAATATAAGCACAAAATAATACAATTAATTTGTTGAAAATTGCTTCGTTTTGTGTACGTCCTTTTGTTTTTTAATTGAATAGGTGGGTAGGTTTTTGTTCTCCGAGTGGACGCTAAACAGAAAAAAAAAATTCGGAATGGCCTAACTAGCCGGTTGATTGACCAAGACAATTTATGGTTAAACTTAAAAACTTAAAAAAGAGCACATGATTTCCAATCACTTCTGTATATGGCTATGTTTTATACCAATCTTTTTCTACTTCTGCGGACTACATATTGTTATGCAAATTAGGAAAGGACAGAAAACTCACCTTATGGTCAATATCACGACTCTATGATATAGGTCTATGATATAGGTCATTCTGCACTCACATGGATTTCTCCGTTTAGGACATATTTTCTAGCAAACTCTTGGAATAACTTCATATTTGACGCAAATATCCCTCCGACTGGTGATTTTAGCTTGAGCCACAGGGCTTGCTTGATCCATTATCGGCGAATCTCGGGAGACTATCACATGTAATTGCTTTCCTCGGCGTTTGTCAATCTGCTTGTCTGCTGTCATTCTCTACGTAAAAATCTGTTCATTTAGAACTGCGATGCAAACATGTAATGTTGTTACAGATTTGCACAAATATTCCTTTTGACACATAAATGTGTTATGATCTTGACGGTGACCTAAGGTCTCCTTTTCAAAAGCACAGCTTATCTTCAAATTCGCTCTGTAATTCAGCTATCTGAGAATGGATTTCTATCAAACTTTACCAAAATATGTTTCGTTTGACTCAAGTGATTGGTATGATGTGAATTCATATCTCTGTTTCAATGTTACCAGCTAAGCAAGCATTCCGCTAATTCATTCATCTGTAGACTAATTTCAGTCAAAGTTTGTACAAATGTTCTTTATGGCAAAAATGTCTCATGACTTCGACGCTAGAGCACGTCTTATATAAAGGTCTCCAGCTAAGCTTGCACGGATTATGTTCCATTGTCATACGTTATCATCACACTTTGCACAGATGTTCTTTATGATCCAAGAATGTGCCATGACCTTGACCCATGGTCACCAGGTAAGCATAGCATATGATAGAACTGTCATTAGTTAATCACCACCACTACAACTTTAAAATTCTTTGATAATTTTTATTAAAAATAACAACACAACGAAGTTAAAACTAGATCTTTTAAAATTCATTAATAATTTGAAAACAAGATTATTCAGGGCGATTTCATTCTATGGCGATGATTATTTGGTAGACACTCACATATATGAAGTGCTAGATAGATTTAGTAATATTTACAAAACAAGACGTGGTTGTGAAACACTGATTCCCCGGCGGTCAAAAATTTCATAATGGCTACATGTATTTTTAGAATAAAGGTCACGAACAAGGTCACAAGGTAAAAAAGGGTTTCATAAGTAGAATACACATGCCAAATATGGAGTCTTTATCTCTTATGGTTCAAAAGTCAAGCCCAAGGTTAAAGTTATTTTAACATAGATTCACAGACAAGAGTCACAAACAGACAGGCCAGAAACTAAATGCCCCCGAATTTCATACCGGGGTATCAAAAGTGTGTCCTACCTGCCAAATGCAAGTTTTATCTGACCAAGATTCCGACATAATTAAAGTAATGCAATTCTAAACTCTAACGATATTTACACAAATATACATGCAATACTATACTAGAGTATTTAGTGAACACGAATATCGCCTGCAAAGAATTTATGTGAAAAGTATGACTACCATCTGGATAAAAGACTACAGGACAGAGGGACGGACAGACAGACGCCGGACAAAGTAATCTCTTTGTGTGGCTATGCTTGCCAAGTTGGCAGGAGATGCAAAACAAGAGGCCCAAGTGGGCCTATATCGCTCACCTGAGTACACCAGCAAACGTAATGTACTTCTTAACAAGGGGCAAGTCGAAAATATCAGAGGACTTGCTTCATGTCAAGTTTCATCAAAATCCATTCAGCGGTTGCTGTGAAGAAGTTGGAAATGTCTCAGCCGATGAAAGGCCATTGTGGCCATCTTGTACGGCGGATCGGCACGAAAAACACAAACTTGGTAAAAGACGTTTAGAATTTGCTTCCTATCAAGTTATATAAAATTCCATTCATTTATTGCGGGGAAAAAGTCGTAAAAAATTTTCAGCCAATCAAAGGTCAGGGCAGCAGTTTTGGATGACGGTTCGACAGGAAAAACACAAACATGGTAGAGGACGTTGAGAACTTGTATTCTGTCAAGTTCCGTTAAAATCCATTCAGTGGTTGCTGAGAAGAAGTCGAAAAATGTTTCAGCCAATCAGAGCCAGGACGGCCATCTTGGATGACGAATCGGCACACAAAAAACACAAACTTGGTAGAAGACGTTGAACGCTTGCTTCCTGTCAAGTTTCGTCAGAATCTGTTCAGTGGTTTTGGAAAAGATGGAAGGTCTGCAACATTGCAGACCTTCCCCCTGGGAAGATCTGCAATGGATGGGGGAAGATCTGCAATATTGCAGATCTTCCGGGGGAATGTATGCAATGCTGCAGATCTTCCGGTGGGGGGGGGGGGGGGGGGGGGGGTGGGCTGAAATGTTGCATACCCTCCGGTGGGAAGGTCTGCAAGGGGAAGATCTGCAATAGGACACCGGACGGACGGTCGACGGACAATTAGCTACATGGCAATAGCTCACTTGAGGCTTCGGCTCAGATGAGCTTAAAACCAGAACAAAACAAAAGTTGTCAGAAAGAAAATATAGATCGCCAGCAACAACCATAAGTAAATAGCAACAAGTCAAGGTCAAGTTCACTATTGGCATAAGAAAATGGTACCAGGAGAAAGGTCTTGTCACACGAAACACATATGTTGCAAATAAAAGCCCTAACTACTCTGATTCAAAAGTTATAGCCCAGTAAAGATTTTGAAAAGTAGTTCAAACTTATAAATGTCAAGGTCACAAAGTCAAAATGATGGTAAAGATCTTGTTACAACGAAAGTACATATGAATCATGAAAGTGCTCGAGAACTTGAGAAGTAAGCCAAACGTCAAGACAAAGATTCGTAAGCTTTACGAGTACTCGTAAATGTATACTACGAGTTGCTTATGAGTACTCGTAAAGCTTGCGAATCTTTGTACATATGGCCCCTGGTCACTCAGTCAAAATGATGATGAGATGTGAAAAGTGGATGCACATGTGAAATATGAAAACCATATATCTTTTGGTTAAAAAATTATGGTCAAGGTTAAAGTTTTTTAAATGTACAAATGTAGGTCTAACTTCAAGGTCAAGGTCACTAGATCAAATAAAAACTTAGAGTACTAGTGTAGTATGATGTGAAAGGTATTGTAGCAAGAAATGCACAGGTGATTTAGCAAAGACTTATCTGTCCATAGACAAGGCTAAAGTTGGTCTGCACATGGATGCCGACGTTGGGGTAATGGCAATACCTCTCCGGACATTAGTATCTGCAAGCTAATAATTATCGACTTCGCCACTGTTAATGAGTCCATTAGAAATTCAATGAAGTCAAAATGTTCACAAATTACTATATCTGGGCGAAATAATGACGAAGATGAAACGAAATATCTCGGCATGACAATTTTTAGATACACAACTACCTCATACAAACTTTTAAATCACTGACTCGACGTAGTCGAAATGTATGCCGCTGTCGTTGACAAGATGGATGCATTTCTGGTCTCCTACACCGTCAGATAGTGTGCTCGACTTGTATCTGTGCCACTTAAGCTCTCCAGATCCAGCCTTGCATAGAATTTGTATGTCTGTGTTCAGGAAGGCTGCTGTGGCTAAAACCTCAGCCTCAGTCGCCCATACACCAGGTTCCTCCATGGTGCTGTCTTCAAGATAAGTTTTGCCGAACTGCTTCTGGATGTCTTCCCCGTGGTTTTGCATCCATCCGACCACTGTATCTCTTACTACGTTGTGCTGGAGTTGGGCTCCTGTTACCGCGTAGCATATACTTCTGAAATAGCAATTGCCGTCGCGTCTCATTGGCTTTCTGGTCTCATTTTTATTTGAGAGGATTTGTGGTTTTGAATTTTTGTGATAGTTTCTTATTTTAAGTTTATTTTGAAAAAAGTTTAATCTTTTCGTCCTGCCATTCAGAGTCGATTGGTTTAAAATATGCTTGAACAGGCATCTCTATCTGTTCAATAACAACGTCATCATTTTCATTTTCGTTTTCCATCTCTCCCTTCAGCCCATTTTCCAACTCCTCCCTTAAATTGTCTTCCTTTCTTTCCTTGAATTTCTTGAGTAGTTTGATATTGTATCTTGTTTTAAAGGGTGTCCCGTCAATGTATTTCAATTGAACTAGGCCTTTGGGACACAGTTTGCTTACAACATATGGGCCTTTCCAAGTTTTCTCACTCTTAGATCCCTTTCTGGCGTTAAACAAAAGCATTTTTTCTCCTTCCTTGATCTTTTCCTTACTGTTAAGTTTATTTCTTCTTTTGTATCTGGCTACCTGTTTTTCTTGTGAAATTTCGACGTTTTGTTTTACTTCGGTGCTAATTTGCTCCCTAATGTTTGTTAATTTTTCTAATGAGCGGTGCAGCAAATCTTCGTCTGTCGGATCTACATTTACTTCTTCATCTTGATCGTTCACAATACTATTAACCGGGTCCCTGACGAACATAATCTGGAATGGCGATGTTTTCGTCGTTTTGTGCGGAACTGATCTGTAGGAATAATTTGCCTCCTCAAGATAATCATCCCATTCGTCATCTTTATCCCCCGTGAGCTTGACAAGCATATTTTGTAACGTCTGATTATATCTACAAATATAAATAAATAAATAAATATATGTTACGTTATATCACAGATACTTGAATATGACAACACGCCTTTACATTTCATGTGCTCACAAGTATTATGCTCTTTTACCACAAAACACACCAAAGTGATCTTGACCTTTGACCCCTGACCTTGAAAAATAATACGTGGCGTCCTCTGGTCACAACAAGTACGTGCACTAAATTTGACGGTTTTAGCTCCAACAGTTAAGACTGCATCTTGTTTACCAGCTGTTATGTACAAACGCACTACAGTGACCTTCACCTTATATCTCTGACCTCGAAAAACATTAGGTGTCGTTCTCTGTTTACAACAAGTATGTGTACTAAGTTTACCCGTCCTAGCCCCAACGTTTCAGCCTGTATCTGGTCAACAAGCTATTGTATACAAATGCACACAAGTGACCTTGACATTTGACCCCGACCTTAAACAACAATACATGCATAACAAGTATGTGTACACAATTTGACAGTCCTAGCCCCAACAGTTCAGCCTGCATTACCAGTGATCTTGACCTTTGCCACTTGACCTTGAAAATAATAGGTGTCGTCCTCTTGTCATAACTAACATAACAAGTATGTGTACCAGTCCTAGCTTAAAGTTTCGGTCTGTGTCTTGTTTACAAGATTTTGCGGACAGACCGACCAACAGACAGACAGACGCACAACCCATACCACAATACGACCGATTTCGTTGAAGTTGTAAAATAACACCCCATTGGCAGATCTAAGGGAATAGTTGCACCTCCTCCCGGTTTTTCTCAACTATCCTGAGACAGATCATGTTAGCAAAGTCGGCAACTTATTTTGTCTTCATTGCTGTTCAAATTTATGAAAAATATTAATAGACCAACCTGAGAAAAAATATATTAATTTTTAATTAGTAGATGCAGCCTGGTGATGGTCATCCAAAATGTACCCAAATCCCCATAGCCCATGTTGAAATAGGCCAGCGCAATGGAAGAATGCCGATGGGATATAGATGTCCCCGGGCTTGTACTCTACTAGTTTGTTGCTGATATCGGCAATGATGTCCCGTAATACATCAGGCAGATCCCTGTTTGCGGACCCAGCAACCAAAACATCCTCAACTGAATCCCGCAACATTGCGCAAAAATGAATGTTCTCTTCAAACAGCTTAGCATGATTTAGTACAGATACGAGGACATTTCTGCACTCTATCATTTTTAGTCTGTACTCAGGCGTACCACATGTCTGAATTTTAAACAAAATCGAGATCATTATTTCTTTTCTGTTTATAATATCAAATCCTATCTCTCTCCGTTGAATGCTCTTTGCCAAATTCATTTTTCTTTGAAATTTCAAACGCACACGTGTGTCTGTAAAACCGGATTTGGTTTGTGCTGTGTATTTCATATAATTATATAAAGTTCCGAGGAATGAAGAATAATTTCCGGAAATATTAATCCGTCCTCCGACTTTTCAGTTTATAGTTCTACGTTTATTTCCAATTAACATCATGTGTTATAACCGTAATGGTTCAAAATATTACTTAACTGATCACGTGATATGACATAAATGCAGGACACTTTGTTTTCATAATACCCCCCCCCCCCCCAACAAACAAAGTTTGAGGGATAAAGGAATCGCCCTGTCTGTCTGTCCGTATGTGCGGAACGAGTCCGAGTCATAACTTTTCCCTGGTTACTTGGATTTGGATGATACCTCACACAATTGTTTGATCACATTACTTTAAATTTTCATATTTGAAATATTTACCTTTCCACGAGCTCGTTTGTCTGTGGGTGGTATGCTGAGGATATTCTCTGCTCTGCGTTTGTCATCTTAATTAGAGAAGCTAATACTGTGTTCACGAATTCTCTCCCTTGGTCACTGGAATAGATGGTAGGAAATCCCATGCGCAAGAAGATCTTGTAAAGGGCGTTGGCGACGGTGTTGGCATCCTTATTTTTAATAGCAATTGCCTCTGGCCACTTAGAAAAGTAATCCATTAATGTCAATATGTATTTATTGCCACATTTAGAGGTTGGTATTTTCACTAGGTCAATGCCTATGTGATACCATGTCGAGACCACTGGAATCGGGTGGAGGGGTTCGTCAGACTTAACATATTTTCCGATAGTTTGACATTCGGAACAAGATTGTACGTAGCTTATTACGTCACGAAATATGTTTTTCCAGTGATATCTAGATGAAATGGCCTTAAACGTACGTTCCACGCCCATGTGTCCATTCAAATCATGAAAACTCTTCAGTATAGAATCTTTTTCGCATTCGTCAACTGCTTCGCGTAATTGTTTGGATTTACTGACCCAATATAATTTTTCTCCTTTGACGCAGAACTTTTTTTTTGCCACTGCCCTGACTTTCCTTTTTTCATCTTTCGTCATTTTAATGGGATAAGACCCATAATTTACGGACATACATATATTCAGTTTATAATGTAAAAACCTATTCCCGATCTAGGCATCCGGGTAATGAATCCGGAAAATGAAAAAAATGGGGGGAAGGTCTGCAACATTTTCAAACTCAGGGTTGTCGATAAATAAAATACATCTAGAGATGTCATTTAATTTATCAATAAGGTCGAAACGTTTAGAGGTTTGGATAGAATGCATAAAAGCTCTCACATAGCAGTAGGAAAGTCTGCTATAATGAGAGCGCAGTTAGTACCCATAGGAATTCCAATAATCTGTTGATGTTTTGTCATTAAATTGCCTTGCCATTAAATTACATAAATATTATCCATCAAAATGTGATGGCATTGAAGAACCATAGGTAGGATCAGGTAAAATGGAGGAGTGTAAGCATCCCCTGCTGACAGATTACACCTACTGCGATGTCAATATTATTAGAACTAGTACATCTTCTAGTCGTATTAGGTGGTAACGGTAATACCGTAGTCACAATCAGTGAAAAGTCGTAACTAAACTGTGTAATATCATATCATCACAAAACAAAAAACTTAAGAAAGACTACAATTAAAACAGGAAATCATGTAAGAGAATTACTGGATCAACTGTCATAGATCGAAGGTCTTTGTAGCGACCGTAAAATTTGCAGAATGTAGACTTCAAACGCAATTTCTTTTATCCTTGAGATAATAACGTTTCACTCAATATCTTGCCTCGGTTATTGAAATAACAATTGTCCACAGCTGATTTAGCATATCGGATCAGTTGAGACATAAAAACACCATACGCATGTAATAAAACAATATTGCTACACATTAATGGAAATCGTCATGTTTTTCATACGGTGAAGGAGTAGGTGTAACGTCTTGGTCAGTATTCAGTAAAAGATTTAAGTACAAAATACGGGAACTAGATTTTGCTGTCTCTTTAATTTCGATTTCGTGAGGATCTAATTAGTATAGATATATATCAACGATTTTACTGTTAATAGAGAATATATCATGAATATATCTGAATGTTAAACTAAAAGAGATTTGCCAATTACCATTTACACTGACATACTGAAACAGATTTTGTATCAATTCAGCTTCGTGTGAATAGAGAAACAAACTGGGTAGGAAGAGAACACTGTTGAAGTCATGTCAATGATACTGATTTGTTTGAAAAGAAAGTCAACGAATACAACATCTACATACATGTATATTATAATGGTTAGTTGTAACAAGATCACAATGAACCGTACATGAGGTTAAAAGAATATCTTATTACCTTTAAGAATAAGATGCATCAACAATATTTTAAAAGGAAATTGAAAATTCAACGAGATTATTTCAGTTCTTATCATGAGAGTTGAAATCATTGTTTCAAAATTTTTCTCATCCCTAAATTAATACAAGGTATATAGTATTTAGAGGTGCAAAGAGTGTTATTAACCAGAAGTTAAAAGCACGACTTTAGAGAATCATAAAATCGAAACCCCTGTACAGATTCCTCATGTATTATTGAGTCAGATCCTTTTTTTTTCTTTCTTTCAAATAATAAACATGCATACATTGTCGTACCAGCTTGCACATTTTGCATTTTCTATAAAATTCTTCGTTATATCCCAAACGACTTTGAATATTCCAACAAAATATATTTACAACAACAAATCTGGCCATTTTTATTGTTTTGACAATTGCCAAAGATTATCTTTCAATTTATTATGTGGAATAATGATGTAAAAAAAAGTAAGAAGACAGTAGTATTTATGATAAATCTGAAATTTTACGTCTACCGAGAAATCCCAAACCAACACTGGAGCTATATATTTCATAACAAGTTAATAATTTAATGCAAAGAGATTTTAATGTGTCATTGCAAAATCAAATCCGAAGTATACGTGTGCTGTGACACATATAGCGCATTGTTAATTCTGTATTGCTGAACGAAATACCGCTTTTATCTTTATACACTATATTTGGCCTCATTTCGAAATTCCAATATCGTGGTAGACACTCTATATTTTGCCCTTTCTATATCAGTGGATGTTTGTATAGTACAAACACCAAACTGTCAGGTGTTAAACAAATTTGTCTTATGTAAAATACTGCATACTTAGACAATTTGGTCTAATACCTTGAAATAAAAATAAATGTTTTATTCTTCTTATCTATTTATTTTTCATTTAAAAATGATTCCTGATATTTTGCATTACATAAGTTAAATTTTCATACATACAAATCATCTCCTTTTGTTTCTTTTTGGATGTTTTTAATCCGGATCTCTTAGTATCATGTCTATTGTAAGCTGCAGATGATGCTGTATTAACAGATGTCCTATCTATGAAGCATGATTCCCTACTAATAAAAAAGATGCTTGAAATTAAATATTCCATGGACGAAGACCTATCATTTCCCGTAGATGAAGGGTACGAACTCAGCATTCTTCATAATGCACTTATTACTATTTTCCAAATCGCTATTGCCTACATGGTATCCACCCAGGGTATTCAAAGCAGTGTTCGAGCGCAGAGCCTCCCTGTCACCGTGACGGCATCAGGTCATGATTACAATGGACGGTCTACGGCACATAAAAGTCTGATGATACTCGAGGAACATGGATAGTATTCGAGTTCATTTAGCAGCATTTTGTAATACTGCAGACTGCAGAGGAGATTAAATGCGAGATTGGAAAAACATAACAGAATATTTATACAGAGTATGCTAAATCCGTTAATCCGGTCTCATTTCCTTTGGAATACAAACAAGTCAAGTGATTTAATACTCGATTTACATTATGTTTACCGGATTTCAAAAAGTGCACAAAACTCCATATAAATATCGATTCGTCGTCGGTTCGCTCAGGTGCTCAACCAAACTTTTTACTCACGAAAACATTGACTCATATAAATCAAGATTTTCAGATTTACTGTAAAACATACTTCAGCAGCGGGGTCAACAGATATGGATCCTTAATACTTCCTTTTAAGTTGTGAAGATCCTTCATTTGTGAAGGAACACTCTGGGTCTAAAGCAAGTACATTGAAGATGATATAACTGAGGTGCTGGAGATCCTTGTATTCAATACTTTCGTAGTTTTTGCAGAAAAAGTATAGTGTTGGAATTACAATGGATAGAAATTGTGCACCATGCCCTGCAAATATTTATTTTGCACTCACAATAGGCAGAATTCATTAATTCATTGCTTTCTCAAGTAAACAACGAAGGAATTTTGAATGGTTAATCATATCTCGTAGTCCATGGAATGAAACCGTTAACATCAACGAATAGTTAGGAAAGAAACTACATCTCTGTTCAATGTCACATGCACATACATGGATAACGTTCTGTCTATAAATAGTCAAAATTCAGAATTAACCTCTGTCATATGTATCCCACCGTACCTAAGGTCAAGGACACACAGTTACACACCTCCTCTATATGACAAACTGGACGATTTAAACTTCTCTACTCAAATTATCCATTCCCTAGTAGCAACATTTGCGACGCGTAGGTATTATAGTAGATGTTCAATTTGTTTCCTCCCATTTGTGCTTCAAATTTGTTTTTGCTCAAACTATCACCACTGCATTTGCATTTTTTTCGACATCAAGTAGTGCTATTTCGAATTGATACTTTTTATTAACGTACTACTTAAGAGCAATATTTTGATGTCTGAGTGGGTCGCATTACAAAAGACAATATTATCAACGTCTATCTGCTGTCTGGTAGGGGTGATGGCTACACTTGTATCTTATTTGGAGGCGAACTAATATATATATAAATGTATACTAGCGTATACTGCCCTGCATTTACGCTGATTGTTGTGAATGAATGGAATGATGTGCTGACGTACACTTTCATCACGGTAGCGTACACCATATAAACTGCCCTCCTCTATCACCAAAGGGGTCCTTTCATGTTTTGTAATTACACTACCTACCATAACGCTCCATTTGCCGAATTGGCGGCACCGAATAACGCAAGTGTCAGTATAACGTTCTCGACGGTATGCAAGAACACGGCCGTCACTGCGGTAGAGATGAAATCTGTCGACCCATCTGTAAGATTACTTTTAGTACTGTGGTACGAGGACTTATCCATCGTTGCCCATTGCTGCTTCAAGCGATCAAAGAAGCTGATTGGAATCGATTACGCCAATGTTACGTCCGTATCAGTGGCGGATCCAGAATTTCCGAAAAGGGGAAGGGGCCAAATGGGTATTAGCCAAACTTCTCAACCATTTTTGGTGCAAAATCTGGAGTTTTACTAGAAAATATATGACCAAAAGAGGGGGGGGGGTTCCCCCCCCCTTTAAATCCGCCACTGCGTATATACGTATCTTTCCGACATGAAGTCACACGCGGGCGTCCTGATCTTAGGCCGTGCTACTTTGTCGATAACGTCTCCATAAAGCATTTACAGTTTTAATATCAACACCAAATTGGCTTGCCACGTTGCTTTTACGATTTTGAACTTTTACGAACTTACTGGATTTTGTATCTATCCTTGCGCTTTGAGAATGATTAACGGCTTGGTACTTTTTCGATATTGATTTGAAACATCACAGCCTCCATCATCTCAAATAGCACGAAAAAGTCTATTTTCAATCATCTCTCAATCAAACGTTTATTTGTTTTTCTGTTTCAATACACGGAATGATGTCAATGAATACAGGAATATCTAATTGATTACGAACCATGTGTCGCTTAGTCATGAAACTTCAGAAAAATGTGCCGTGGCCATCAAGACAAATTGAAGGCGATATTTAACAGAGTACTCAAATGTGCGTTAAAGATTTTAGATATGCCTTCAAGAGCGATTAGAGAATTCTTCTTATGTTTTATTTTACTTTTAAGTATACACATTTTCTGTATATTTCCACATATTTAATGTATAACATTAATGTACCAATTTCATATCAACTCTATCTATCTTTATATGTCTTACATATGATAAAAATGGTGCAGACATTAATGTAATTAAAGCCGGTGTGGCCTAGTGGATAAGGTGCTCGGCTCTTGATCGAGACGTCCCGGGTTCGACTCCCGCCCTGGACACACAGGTGTTGTCTCTCTGACAGTACAAACCGAGGTCTCGTGTCACGGTAGGCGTGACACATAAAAGATCCTTCACTGCTTCAGGTGGATCCGTTGCAAAAGTCTAAATTTGTGTGCAATGCCTCAGGCAGATGCCGTCACCATATAGGTGAAATAATCGTGGAGTGACGTAAAACAATAATCAATCAATCAATAATGTATTTATGGCAATCCAAGGTTTGCAAAAATGAGTGTGTCAGATAATGTATACTAAAATGGCAAAATAATGTTGCTTTTGTAGTATTTCAATATTGCCCTTCAAGTTTGATACTTACTCTGAATGTCCATGTTTGTTGTAATATTCCATTGATAGTAATGTTAATAAAATGGATAAAACAAATTCACTGATCCAAAAAATCATCAAATGGAAATGCATATAAAATCTAGAAAAGGGTAAATAATAATAATAATGAAAAACATTACATACATGAATATGAAACATTAAAAGAACAATTACTAAGGTATCACTAGACCCCAAAATGAAATGAAATCAGGTGCCCTGGGAGAGTAAGCATCTCCTTATTTATCAGAAATGTTCGTCACTTGGATCAATAGAAAATGTTGAATGAGGTAAACTCCAAGTAAAGGTTTCAAATTAGGTGTTTCAGATGGTTTGAATAGGTCTCAATCCATAATATCAGATCAGCGTCACAAACTTTACTTTTATGTGTAGCAATATTCCATCACCCATTCATCACCTATTCATATCTCATTTAATACTATCTGCTAGATCGAGTTCAAATTACAATGACTTTGTTCTGAGGGCAAAGCGACTTTTAGATAAACTGCTAAGCCAAGGTTATAGACGTGGTAGGCTAACAACAAAACTGAGGAAGTTCTATGGTCAAAAGGTTGCACTCTTATCATACATATGAAGACGTTTAAATTTGTAATTGTAGATTTGTAAAGACATCAGTTGGGGCCCTACAAGACAACATTAGCGTTGTGGCGAAATCGCATAACAACTTAATAGTTCTGGTGATCTGGCCTAACACCTAAAAGTTGTTGTGAATTCGTATGACAAACTAAGTGTTTTGGTGAATTCGCCTGACAGCCTAAAAGTTGTGGTTAACTTGCCACATGCCATGGCTAAAAGCTATGGCAGGAGCTAAAAAAATCTTGCCACTGCATGTATATAACTGACAATATGATGAGACATTTTTTGACAGTTTAAAAAACGGTTCTCGTAACGATTTGTAACTTGCCACAACTCAAGGTAATAGCTTGTGACAATGTGGGTTGGGCTTTATAGACTCATCTACGCCGCACATGAAGAACAATCTCATAACAGTGAGAAACGTAACAAAGCCAAAATTAATTAAATCTACTGACAATTGTTGTTTTACAGGTTTTCCTCCAAAATAATACAAAAACATAGACGTAAATAGCGTCATGACTTAAAGTCAACAATACAAATTAAATATTATTAAAACGAAACCAATGAAACGTTCATAAAAGACAGCTGCGTAAGATTTGATTTTCTTTCTTATATATTAAATAGAATATTTTCAAGCTTGTACACTTTCTGTTTTTCTTAAAATTTATAACATGTATATATGTTCTAATATTGATTGAAGACAACCACATTTAGAAATGTGTAAATTCTCTGTCATTACCCCTTGCTTTTAGATAATCCAACAAAATGTATGTTATTTTATCTTGTAATAAAATAGTCAAACGTCTTCTAAATAGACAATATGATATTGAGATCACCAAAAAGACTATAGGTCTTGTATTTGGCCCCTCTACAGCCTTATGCAGACTTATACTTGAACGTTGCACGCTGACTAACAGGGCGGTGGAGACTATATGACGGGCCTTGTCCAAACCTCTTTCAGAGGAGTCATAGTCCTGAACCTCGTCCCCTTTCACTGTTAGTCGAGACTCCTACAGATCTAGGGTCTTAGCTCGCTTTCAGACTGGCAGAGCACGGTTTATCACGTTGATGTCGCATATATTTTTATACCATTATATGGTTTACAATACCTTACGTGTTTATATTCTTATGACCTCTCAATATGCGATACCTGTTGACCCTTGTTCTTGACATGGAGGATTATTTATAAATTTTTAAATGTACGCCCTCTGATTGTTCTGCTGTTACGGTGAGTGGGAAGGTGGGCCCGTAAACCGGTTAACCATACCATTTGTTTGGCTGTTGTCAAATTAAATGACCGTCCTAAGTCGGTATCGTAATTGCACTACAATCAAATATTTTTGTAATGTGTTATATGTTCTAGTATATTATTTATATTCATGTATTGTATAGCTCCCTGGTGACTTCTGTCACATAACTGAGCCAGTAACTCCTCTTTTTTCTTACAAAAACACGCCCAGCTATTTTGTTTTGAAATGAATATCTTTGCATTTAGTGATGTACAAATGAAGGCATTGACAATAGAAGTTTTGTTTTCTTTTCTTTTATTTTTTAAGTCTTTTGTTTTGGGAGGGCGTGTTGTTTTGTTTTAATTTTTGATTTATTGGATATATTGGTTTTTTCTTTCTTTGTTTCCTTCTTCTTCTTTTCTGAGAGGGAAAGCAGGGATATTTGCCCATTGCAAATGTTGTGATTGTCATTCTATATTTTACTCTGTATACCTGTCAAGGGAACTTTGTAATATCAACTCGTTATCTATAAATACAAATGTCTTATGCAAAGTATCATAAAGCATTACGTTTTAAACTCCGGATAAATCTGTTTCAGGATGAGGGGTTGTACATGTACAACCGAATTTATTCAACTTTGAAATGTTTCACATGTTAATGCTTACAATGTTAAGATGATGGACAAAACCAATTAAAACACTGCCAATTCTGTGGTGATTTTTTCAGTGCGAATCGCAAGTGGAATGAGACCCAGTGCCTGGAAAAGATAGGGTCACTTGCTAGCATGCTACATCCGTTGCAAACATTCCATGTAAACCTCTACAGTCATATAGATAATTTGTCGAATCGGTAAACGGATATTAATGTGCATGGTTGTGTTCCAGAATACTATATAGCATTCTGGAAAGGGAAAAAGTCACACTGTCCAATCAATATTATCAAAGCGAAAGCATACAAAACCAGCAAAAATGGAAAATTCAATAAAACAAACCACAGACCATCTTCTAAATAGCATACGTAAACTCCCGAAAGGGAGTCAGATCAGGTGCACGAAGAGAGGTTATTTCAAATTTCGTAACAAAATTTATCATGGTATCATGCCAACAGTGTTTTGTATCTATGGATGTTATGGACTAGGTTAGTGTATATATTCATTTCTCAACTAAAATGTCTTTGTTGCCACTGTATATTGCACCTTGTATATATGAGGGATGGGTTGTCAACTGTAACTATGAAACAAACCCGAGATTCTATTAAGACATGAGAAATTACGTCTTATGTAATATTTCACAAATAAATGGAATGCTTTATAATTCCGAGAAAATCAAAGCATATAAATCAAAATTAGATATTTTTTCTCCTCACCGATGCCTCTAACATACTTTTCATTAACCTATAAAAGTAGTGTTGATAAGGGACTATAGATATCAAGCCTAAACAACGACGACGAAGGTAGGAGAAATTTAGTGATAGTTATTCAGTTTACGCACAAATTATTATATTTTCTTTAAATGCCGTTACTCCATCAACATATAAGATATTGCAAATTAAATATTAGATACACTGTCATTGTCACGTACATGTAATATGATATAACTCTATAAATGAAATTAAATAATTTTGTGACATTTTCCCATCACTTTTTTACATTCTTTGAATGTTGACATGTAAGCTGGAACAAGCATGAAATGTAAAAGAGAAAACAGAAGACATCTGACAAAGCTGTGGGACACAAATCACCAAGGACATGCACACATAAAAGTACAAAATTAGCTTAGCTATTCTTCCGAAAACTTTACTTCCAACTTTACTTAACCACACCATTTGTTTGGCTTTTGTCAAATTAAATGACCTAAGTCGGTATCGTAATTGCACTACAATCAAATATTTTTGTAATGTGTTAAATGTTCTATTATATTATTTATATTCATGTATTGTATAGCTCCATGGTGACTTCTGCCACATAACTGAGCCGGTAACTCCTCTTTTTTCTTTCCGATCTACTGCAGTTAAACATCATACTGTGTGAGATCAGTGTATGTCCTTGCTGAAGATCACCCCGAGTTTGCAAGTCTTTATTTTGACATCCACTAGTACTATTTTGTATTTATGATAATAAATATAATAATTATGATTAATAGTATAGGTCACTTATTTCACGTTTAATAGAAGAAACATCAACAATTCGGGACTCTAAAACTCACCCTAGTCACCCTGTCACCCTAGACTTTACATTCAAATCGTAGATTACAAAAATAATAAAATAAAAATAACCAGAACCCCCCCCCCCAAAAAAAACACAAAAAACCCCAAACAAACAACCCCCTCCCCCAAACGCGCCTATTACATTTAATCCAAACATGAAAGGTATCAATATAAATAATATATAAATAATTCAGGGTTTTAATTTCTCAATATGCCGATAATTCCAAATTCAGGGGATGAATGTTAAAAACTCTGATCTTGACTGTATCGATTCATTTGCTAAATTATTTGTATTAGAATGTAACATCTATAGAATCAAAAAGTGTCCTGGAATGGGGCCAAACAGGTCGTGTATAGTAAAAACAATTTTAAAAGATAATATGGAAATTAAAGAAACATATACAGGTGTTAAGTTAGTGTACCATATGCACATTTCAACAACTTACGTCTCTTCCGCGATGCTTTAAGCCGAAACTGCGAGCACTTCTATAGTAGCATGCATTGATTTCCTTGATATTGCACTCTGACTAGCACAACGGTGAAAACGATATGGTCTGCATTGTCTTCGAAATAGATAAGGTCCTTGATCTTTTTCCCCCTATAACTTTTAGTTTGACAGAGCACGGACTGCTCATGTTGTGCTCACTTTATGATTTTATGTTATTCGTGTTCATATGTCTATGACCTCTCAACTTCAGTAAGCTGTTTATTTGTATTTTCATTCTATATATTGTCAACAGGATTCGAACTCACATCACCTTTGATACGTAGCATGTCAGTGAAACACATTATTTTACTATAATATAAAACGCAATAGTAGATCTATAGTTTCACATGATTTACGTTCCTTTTAACAACACCATGTATATGACGCTACATTAGCGTCGTAAAGTTGTGACGTCAGATGATGGTGTGACGTCACATGACGTAATGTACAACAACAATAAAGTTCGATGAGGAACGCTGCTGGCCAATACGTACGGCAAATATAGTGTTTTATTGTAGATAATTAAATAAATCAATAAAATAAATAAACCTATGCCACGGTTGGCTTTCGAGGACAATAGTAACTAGACAGATGACCAAGTGATAGGGGAGGGCATGTGATTTCCATGCATAAAAAGTATGAAGAAAAAAATAATGAAAAGTGTCTCAAATTATTACTCTGCAATCAAGATGTAAACATGGAAACTTGTTTTCTTTTATACTTTGACCCGATGAATGCATTGTATACATTACTGCGTCCACTACAAATCCATTTGTTTTAATAATCATACACAGCGGATTTCCTTTTTAACTCCATAATATGGACTATAACTTGTCTTTTTATGACGTAATTTATTGATAAGTCATTTCATTCTATCTTTTATAGCTATGAAAGTTTGACCACAGTTGGACAATTAACTAATGACCAAAACAAAATTACAAAAACTATATCATTTTAATTTTCTTATTTCACATTTGCTCTTTATTAATCATAATATCTTGTATAGTTTATCATGATTTTGCATCAAACTGTTCCTTATTCGTATTTAGCATGTGTACACTACTGATTGTGTGACCTTGACCGTGACACTTATGCCCAAAATTAATTTTCTCCCTGCACTTTTTATGTTTTGCGATATCTTAAGTTTGCCTAGAAATGTTTACATGATTTTCATGATTTTACAATACAATCATTCAGTACAGGACCTAAGGAAATCCCCTTTTCATTTTTAGTGAAATTCCGTTTCGTCGTTGCGGAGTTATGGTTCTTTTATGCTTAGAAATCTGTCTTTGGGCATTTATTGTCTCTTTCTCACAACATGTAAAGTTAACATTTAGAGAGTTAAATATCATTAAATGTCATAAAACATTCAATACCTGGTCATGATTTTGTTGCCATTAGAGTAATTTTATTCCCCAAACACATATATCTGTATTATATAGAATAAATTATACATCACTTTTAACTTTTTTTATTTAAAATTTTCATTAAACAATTACTTTAAATGTTTTGTCCTACATGAGCTCTACAATACATAACAGCATTTCTTTGTTGCTTTTAGGATGCTTTATTTTAAGTGTGCACTCTTTGTATCCTGTCTACTATCAACGGTAGAAGGTGCTGTGCCTAAAAGATGTCATGTAGATGAATCATGCTTTCCTACGAATGAAGAGATGGTTGAATTAAGAGATTCCCTGGATGGACAACTGTTTTTCCCACAGATGACGGCTACCGACTCAGCATTCCTCATAATACATTTCGTATTAAATTCCCAATCGCTGTTGCCTCGGTAAAATCCACACAGGACGTCCAAAGAAGTGTTCGATTTGCTCGAGCTCACAACCTTCGAGTCACCGTAATGTCATCGGGTCATGATTATAATGGACGGTCAACAGCGCATGAAAGTCTAATGATACATTTGGGGAACATGAATGGTACTCGAATTAACTTAGCATCGACTCGTAATGCAGCGGGAGAGATTACATGCGAGAGTGGAAACTCATGGCTTGAGGTTTACACAGAGGTAAACTAACATTTTGTAGATGATTTATACCAAAGAAATATATATTTAGAACATTTGAACCATTTTCTTAATTCATTCAGAAAAAAATATTTAAAACGTTAAGGGTCACTTAAAGTCATCTGCATAGAGAAACACGCTCAATATGTAGCCAATTCTTGAAACCAGTTTTTATTAGACTTGTGCTTTGTGTATATTTTCTATCTTTCTTTTCGTGTTTTTATATTTATGTAAGTGTTTGTATGTGTGTGTCCTGAAGAAGAAGCAGAGTGCTTCGAAAATTTTAGTTTTAGTATCGTTATCGCTTACCTGTGCTTTTATATATATATATACAGACATTTTTTCACGTGCGCTTCCGACACCAGAGTATCAGTTTGGCAGCTTTTCTTGCCTTGAATGGAAAATTCGACCTCGTGTTCTTGTCTTCTTTGTGTGTTCGTGCGTGTATATTTATGTATTTACCTCCTCGACTTGAAGGGTTGTTGCAGGACTTTTGCGACGGGTGTTGCATATAACCAAGGGACGCTTACTCCTCCCGGGCAACTGGTCTCACCTCGATTTTATTGGGGTTCGCATTTGTCTGAATATGACACTATTCACGATATTGTCCTTTTATTCCATCGACCATGAGATATGGTTTACCCTTCGGTACTTTGTTTTTTTTTTACTTTTACCACGTTGGGGTTTACTGGATGGATTATTGTGGAACAGAAGGTCTTCAGGACAACTGAATACAAGGATCACCGTGATTCTCCGACTCGAATAGTTTAAGTTTTATTATCTCGTATCCACATTATCCCAGTGAGTCTTGGGTAGGGTTAGAGTAGGGTTGAATTCAATGGGGATGATCGCAATATACGAGAAAGCCAGTTTTGCATGACCTTAACAAGACAATGACACGATATAAGATATCTTAGACTCGCCATGCCGATCTAAAATATTGGGATCAGGCACAGATGTTTTTTTATTACAAGAATATTTGCTTGCTTATAAAATACGTGGTTATGAGGTTCGGAAAGTTGCAATCCACGAAAAAGCAGACATAGAATGAAATAAGTTATTCATGTAATTTTAAATTGACAAGACTGTAAATGTATTTCTATAAGATCTTCGTTTCAGAAAAGAAAACAACCATTTTTATACGCCCGTCGAAAGACTTGACGTATTATGGTATGGTGATGTCCATTTGTCCGTCCGTCCGTCCGCTATGGAATGCAATAACTCCAGTAAACGGCAGCTGTTTTCCATGAAACTCATACAGAATGTTTAAATAGTGTAGGACAAGTCGCCTTCCGATTTAGAGCAAAATCCGTTTTTTCGTTACAGAATTATAGGACTTTGATTTTATTTTTACTATGAAAAGTTGCTATAGAACGCAATAACTTAAGTAAACTTCATTTGTTTTTTGCGACACTGATATAGAATGTTTTGATAGTGTAAGGGAAGTCGCCTTTCGATTTAGACTAAAATCCGTTCTCTCTTTACAGAATTATGCGACTGATTTTATTTTTACTATGAAAAGATGCTATAGAACGCAATAACTTTAGTAAACGTCGGTTGTGTTTCATAAAACTCGTATAGAATGCTTAAATAGTGTAGGGGAAACCGCCTTTCGGTAATTTTGTTTGTTTTTATTCTGTTGTGTTTTGGTTTTGTTTGTTGGATTTTTGTTTTGAACGTCCTCTCCCTGATCTGATATGACCTATATGACCATTGCCGAACACGAAATGTTTCTTTGAAATTTTTGCAACGGGTGTATCAGTCGGATTCGCAATGTTCTCGCTGCAAAAATCACCACCGAATTTGCAGTGTTTAACTGAATTTTAGTTTATTCACACTGAACGTCGCATAGTATCCTTCGAATTTATACTTACACTAAACTGTACACATATTAAAGCAATATTGACACATCAATGTATAGCTTCAAATGATGGCGTAAAATGTTACATTTAATGCCGTTAACCAGGTGGTCAGTCTTCATTATTGATTTGAATTAATCGACACATGAAAATGGAAAAAAATAACATTATGATTATAACGTCATTCCCTCTTCAAAAATTTATCTTTACTATATCGATAGTACTCGCATTTTATTTACTGCTACAGCTGGACGCACACAACCGTGTTATCATAGGAGGCAGTGCGCATACAGTGAGTATGGGAGGATATACACTAGGTGGTGGACATAGCCCCATGTCAAGAATGTTTGGAATGGCAGTTGACAATCTCTTAGAAGCCGACATGGTAACTGCAAACGGCGACCTTATCAGGGCAAATGCGGAAGGCACTACATATCTATCGGATGACGGAAAAACCCTCCGAACAACAAATGATACGGATATTTTCTGGGCTTTGAGAGGTGGAGGCGGTGGTACTTTTGGCATCGTTACCAATTTCACATACCGCCTTCACCATGCTGCTTCTGCAGTAGTTCAATTTACTTGCTATTATCCAATCATTTTGGCCGATGGAACAAATGTAGGATATGATATCCTTCAATTTATAGGAAACCTCGTTCCCAATATGCCTCGGGAATGGGGTGGGTATCTTTTAATAGGTGGTGATTACAACCCAGTGTACAGGACTAGAGGTTATATAGGCGTGGTTTTTAATCATTATGGCGGTTATGACACCTCATCCAGAGCCTACATGGACAAAATAATAAATTATAAACCATATCTGCACGGATCATGTCAATATCGTAATGTATCTACCTTTCTACAATATGAAGTGACGGCTAACGATGCATTATATTATAACGCTGTGTTATTTAACGTACTAATGCAGAACAATAGCTTCACGCCTGAGTGGGTACGCTTTACCATCGACCATGTTATCAACGACCATCCTGTACCTAGTAGTAGTGTTGGATACACTGGAACTTTACTTGGAGGTGAATTAATATATATATTACAATATATTTGCAATGTATTGAACTATGATTTCTTACATGTATTTTATCTATTGTATGTTTACATATGATATTAGAACCTACATCATTGGTCATACCATTATGGTGCAGACAATTGCGGTAAGTTAAAAAGTAACCGAGCAATAAGCTAATCTGTTTATAAAAATGTATATACATGTAAATGTTTCATTTCTGACAGTCTAATACTAATCTTTACATTACAAGTGCTTGCATCCAAGTTTTGATGCGTCTACTACAAATTGTCATTTGAGAAGCACTTAAGATTATGAATCCCTTTCCATATTCTGAACTTTCTGAATGTGTATGGATGATGTTAAGTTCCGTTTATAGTAGGATTTCCGTCCGACACTTAAGTGAACGATGAATAAAACTGATGCTAGCATATAAGGAAATTTATTTCATATTTTAGGCAAGATGCAAGAGGTAGGAACACATACAACGGCTGTTCACCCTGGATGGAGGTCCAGTTTAATGAGTCTTAGTGGTGCCTTATCTTTTGATCCCAATAAATTACACTGGTCTAAAGTGCAAGACGAGGCAAAGGTCATCGGAGATCAGCAAATTCATTTTGGGCTAGGCATGTATCCAAACGAATCAGGACCAAACGTGACCAACTGGCATGATTATTTCTGGGGAAGTAACTATCAACGACTCTTGCAGATCAAACAGCACTGGGATCCGGATAACTTTTTCTACTGCAGTCAATGTGTTGGGTCTGATGCTACACATGCTCCAAATATACCAAGTATACCACATATTGGTTTTGGACGGAAATGAGGGCAAATCTTTATGGTTGTTAGTTACAAAAAATACTATCCGTCGATAAATGGAACAGATTAACAAGCTTTATCTATTTCCATGTAATAAAACAATATTAAAATATTACAGGAATAATACTTACAAGTACCATTGGTATTGTAAAATTCGTACATTCACAAATACTTCTGCATGTACTAAACAAGATGCTTTATTAAATAATTGAATGCACTTTGGAACCTTCTTTTTAAATGTGCTTTGACTTCGCTTTTAGTCATAACTTTTGAAAATAGTTCTTGATAAAAATGGCTGTCATCTGATTTCTACCAAGTTTGAGGTCACTGGATGGATTATTGTGGAACAGACAAATCATTAACAAATTCTTTTGCACGTAGTCAACAAGATGCTTTATCAAATAATTGAATGCTCTTTGAAACCATTTTAAAAAATTGATTTGACTTTGCTTTTAGTCATAACTGTTGAGAATAGTTTTTTTTAATAAAAATGCCTGTCATCTGATTTCTTCCTCGTTGGAGGTCACTGGATGGATTATTGTGGAACAGAGGGTGTTACGGGTAATTGAAAACAAACGTTATCGGTTGATTCTCCGACTTGAAGAGCAATTTCATTTTAAGAATTATTACCTCGTATCCACATTATGCCAGCGAGTCTTTTCCTTAAACAGGGAATTTCATTTGGAGATGATGACCATATACGAGAAAGCTCAGCGTTACGCATGACCTTTACAAGATAATGACACGAAATAAAATATCTCGGACATGCAATCCTGATCTAATAAATGGATCAAGGTCAAAGCTTCTTTGATTTCAAAAAAAAAATTGCTTACTTACTTGATACTTGGCTATGAGTCTCGCAAAGTCGCAATTTACGACAAAATCAGACAGAATGAAAAAAAGTTGCATATTTTGAAATTTAGAAGATTGTGTGTGTATTTCTATAAGTTGCACAATTCAGGAAAAGAAAACAACCATTTTTATAGTATTGTATTACGTCGGCTAAAATTAATTGAAGT
This sequence comes from Pteria penguin, assembly GCA_035048485.1. NCBI lineage: Eukaryota > Metazoa > Mollusca > Bivalvia > Pterioida > Pteriidae > Pteria > Pteria penguin. The sequence continues at coordinate 47,880,326 of CM068586.1, read as the reverse complement.
GTCCAGAATGCATTTGACAGTTCAGTAGTTAGAAGAGCCAATAACATTGCCTACCCAAGGAAAAATGTGTTGTGTCCGTCAATTGGATCTTTTACTTTCCCATAGTTGTAACTCTGTTTCATGTCTAGACTACGAAATTATGGTAATGGTGTGATTAATTTGAGTGGGGACTGACCATCCCAAATCACGAATACAATCAAAGACAAGAACAATATCCAAATATTTAATTAGCGAAATTTTACATTAAATATAAATTTCAAGAAGTGAATTGTTTAAAGGAAGAAAGAAAATGTTAAGTATTTTATATTAGTAAGAATTTAAGTATAAATAAGTATTCTTATCACTCCTCCCGGGCACCTGGTCTCACCTTTTAATTTTAGGGGTCCGTGAATGCCAACTGTGGTACATTGTTGTTAGTGCCATAGTCACTTTGACACCAGTTATGTTCGTATTTTACATTACAGAATAATATGTGTGTGTTTTCAAATATCCGGAATGTAATTAGTGAATCACTAGTCGCATTTGCTTTAGACGCTGCGTAAATTTGAAAACTCAATCACATCTTCATCTAAGTTCACACTTTGACCTACACTGCATATTAGAAAATACAGATGACCCTCTCAAGCAGATAACTGCTCCGATGTATTAATTATCTATATAATATGCAAGCGTATTACTAAATACTAAATAAAACATGTTGAATTAAAACATATCACTAATTTTGACAGCAATCAATATATTGTTCCTTTTGGTATCTGTGTTCTCTAGAGCACGACAAGCTTCCCATCTGCCTACTCGGAGTCTATACTGGAATTGGAATTCAAAACCATCCATTAATATTTTATGTATAATAAAACCCAGCTCCATATTTCGACAATTAAAACTAATTTGTTCTAGACTAACAAGAGCTGGACAATGCGTGTTTGCGAGATCTGCAACATTTCTTATTTTGAAAGGAATCTGTATTGCGCAATAAATTTACATTTGTAGCACGTAATTGAATATTTACGTCTCACATTTTCTTATTTTCCGTTTCTTTTCTCAACCAATTAGAATGCATGTTATAGATATGTTTGAATATAATTTCATCCCTTATAGTTACACCTTGACCAGAAAGGCGGTGGGAACACGTATACTGGCCTTGTCTAACCTTTTCAGGGGAGATAAATTCTTAACTGCCTTACAAATATATATTAATGCAACCCCTCATATCAGGGATCTTTGGTCTCTTTTATATGGACAGAGTAAGAGTTCGGTTGGCATTTGTTGAATCCACTCTATAGTTAAGATATATAGCTTTCATTTTTTCTATGACATTATATTTGTTTTATGGGTATGACATCTCAAATTATTTACCAGTTTTTTTTTTTTTTTTTGCTTTGTTTTGTAATTAAGGATTATGATTTTTTCCATTGCTTGTCTTGTGTTTCCAGTGATTGGAAAGATGGGTACGTCATTCCATAAACGTCGACTGATAGTTGTCACTTAAATTGACAGTCCAGAATTGGCAATTTAACATTGTATCAAATATTATTGTAATGTGTTATTTGTTCCTATTTTACTTTTTACTACTTCCGTGACGGTGCAGGGGCAGGCTTGGTGTAGTGGTTAAGCGCTTGGCTTGCGGCGCCGACGATCCGGGTTCGATTCCCGGGTTGCGCCACTATGTTTAAGAGGTTGGTAACCTCCTGCTTCCATGTCGCGATATAACTGAAATATTGTTGAAAGCGACGTAAAACACCAATCAACCAACCAACCGTGACGGTGCTAATCCTGCAGGTACGTGTTTCTAGTATATCTCCTTTTTCTGCATTCTGATTTTTTCGTGATGTTTGTTTTACAGCTTTGTGCATGTCATGATAACACAGTATATAACACTGTGTAATACAGATGACGTATGTTTCATATAAATGAGGATTTGTAAAATTAAGATGTTTATTGGATGATCACCTTTTCTTTCTTACATAAAGATAATACCAAGTCTGTATTTTATAAAACATTTCTAATCTATTATTTCTAATCGCTATGTGACATTTATCCAGAATGTCTAAATGGTGTTACTGAGATGTCAATATGAATGGTGCTCGAATTAATTTAATATTCTATTCTTTCTGGAGTGATCACATGCCAGAGTGGAAATACATGAGGAATGGACAACACGGATAATAATATCGTTATATACCGGGTTTGAATTTTTGATAAACAAGCATCGGTTGACATGCAATTTATAGAGCATCCTAAATCTACAAAAATCTTTATTTGTTGACACATCCCAAAGAATTAGGTTATTTGCAACCACCGCAACTTTGGGTATTGGGTTTGTTTGTTTCTTCTTCTGTAATGTTGCCTGCAGGTATATAGGCAAACATTAACACCGCGATATGTAACGCCAGATAATGCGATGTTGAACTACACTTGTATCATGTGCTCTAAAATTGCTTGCAACAAACAAGCTAATATTTTGTTATTTCCATTCCTAATTTTTACGGTGATCTCGTATATAAACTAAGGAAAGTAAAAGGCTCCAATAACGTTATTTTATCATGTAATAAAATAATCAAACGTCATATATATAGATAATATGACATAGAGATCATAAAAAATACTATAGGTCTTATGCGGACTTTTACGTCAACGTTGCACGCTGACTAACACGGCGGTGGGCAGTATATGACGGGCCTTGTACAAACCTCTTTCAGAGGAGACATGGTCCTGAACCTCGTCCCCGCTTACTGTTAGTCGGGTTAGACTACAGATCTAGGGTCTTAGCTCGCTTTCAGACTGCAGAGCACGGTTTATCATGTTGATGTCGCATATATTTTTATATCATTATGTGTTTTACAATACCTTACGTGTTTATATTTTTATGACCTCTCAGTATGCAATACCTGTTGACCCTTGTTCTTTAAACGAAGGATTATTTATAAATTTTTAAATGTACGTCTTTTAATTGTTCTGCTGTTACCGCGAGTGGGAATGTTGGCCCGTAAACCGGTTAACCACACCATTTGTTTGGATTTTGTCCAATCAAATGACCATCCTAAGTCGGTATCGTAATTGCACTACAATCTAATATTTTTATAATGTGTTATATGTGCTGGTATATTATTAATATTCATGTATTGTATAGCTCCATTGTGACTTCTGCCACATAGCTGAGCCAGTAACTCCTCTTTTTTCTTTCATTGAATGTAGGTGATGTCGTTGTGAGATGAGCTGTATTTGGATAGAGCTTTTTCGACTGATTCCTACTCTTATACTCTGAAGCTTTCAAAACATATCACTTTGTTGAACTTGTTATACATCATACTATTTGTTTTACATACTTACAATGTGTTATTACCTAATGGTGTTAACCATTTTAGTTAAGTATATCGGAAGAGGATTCAAACCCTAAAATAAACATGATTATAGATAGAAGTACTTCCTGCAATTAACTAAATTTTAAACACCCTCTAATTTTGTTACTTTCATCACTGAATATCCTCGAGAACGCTATTACCTCAATGTATATGTTTTGAGACAACAAAAAGCAACATTTTAATGCAGAGAAAATTATAATGCAATTTATCAATCTTTTTTAAATTCTGCATATTTGAGTAAATCTAAGGTTGATTCATAATTGGCATTTTATATTGACTGCACTGGTTTTAAATTTGAAAAAAATAATTAGTGTCTGTCGCCTTCACCGTAGTCGCAGCCAAAATGAAATTCTCGAAAGAACACGGTTTTAAGCAATTCCCACCCTTACAACGAAATACAATGATGGATATTCATAGATGCCTGGAAATCAGAGGGAGACTGGACGTCCGGTGGCTCTGCATGTCCTTGGTGACTTTTGTCATTCAGCTTAGTAATTTGGATCTAACTTTACCAACTGGCACAACAATTTCTATGGAAGCCACTATCAACAACTATTGCAGATCAAATAGAACTGGGACTAGAATAACCTTTGTAAGGTTAGAGAGGAAGTAAGAAGTAATTTTTGTTAACTATATAGATATGAACTCTACAGCATGAACACACTGAATTTATGTCATTGTAGAAATCTTGCAGATCAAACAGACAAGGGACCCTACTGCAGTCAATGTGTAGGATTTGATGTTATGCAAACTCAAAAAACATATTCCCAGTATATCATATATAGGGTGAAGGTGAGAAATTAATTTTAGTTACATCCGCAAAAATGAACTTCACATCATGAACTAGGCCTAAATAATGACGTAAATTGTTACAAATACGACTATTATTGCAGAATTAAGATACATATAATGAAGGCAATTTATACCGAGTCAGATTACTACATGTGAAGAACGCTGCGCAACCGCATTGGGCGAAAATATATCACGATATACAACCACTACCACCTATAAATACTAGCCACTATGCAACATTTAAATACTAGCCACTATGCACCATTAACTTTGCTGTGATTGCACGTAAATATAAATACTACTGACCCTATTATGAAACATTATCGTTCGTATGATTGTACGTGAATGTAAATATTACTAACCCTATTGGTATTAGTATGACAAACCATGAAATCACGCCTGTTCTGCATTTCTTAGTGTTGTATAAATTTTTTATCATCAAATATCATTCTATGGATGACTTATTTACCTGTCAGTTGAGCAAAAGAAATCATGAATTAATCAAATCTTACGGAAAAGCTGTATATCTTTATTACTAACTATGAGGTAAAGAATGTGATTACAATGAAATAAACAATTAATAATCACCATACACTATAAGTAGATTTACGTAATTTGTACAAGACGTGAGTGTAAAATACGGAGGGAGTTGATGCAACGTCACTCGAACTCGAACAACAACACACCAAGGTAAAAACTCGTTGATTCCAGGAAAACAGATGAGATTTCGTTCGAAGAGGAAACGTCTCTTGTTTGGCTAACTTTATCCCAATGAACGCCTAAAACATGAATACGACACAAAACAGTTAAACAGCACTGAGATACAACGAATCTACACAGACAGTGTATAGGTGCTGTGCTAACCAAACGGCATAAGGGTATAATAAAATATGTTTTAATAAATGACAGAGTGCATGAATTGGATCCAATTAAAAAGTTTAATATGAAAACTTGAACACATATATTAATCATTATCGATCAATTCGTCAATATAAGAGTAGGTATAAAATACGGCAAAAAAGCATGCAAATTAGACTTTATTATAATTTGATGTGTTTTATGTATACGTTGTAGGAAGTAATCATTTCTTCATCTATTTGACATCGTGTAGAATATTAATAAACAATAAATGAATTTGTAATTTTTGACAGATAATACTTACTTCTTTCTGCTGATGATAATTTCAATCACAGAAATAGCATTTACCACCATGCCAACATTACTCAATATTAATAATGAATATAAAATCCACTCTGAAAAAGTGATTGAAAAACAAAAATAACTTGTACTGGATCATATATCTCTAGCGTTGTTAAGGAATAAATAAAACCGATTCTATTTATAGACTCGAACATTTTTTAAATCATTAATTGAGAGTCATCTTTATCTGTAAAATGTTGAAAATAAAAGTGTATCCAAACGAATTACATTGTATGTATGTTTGCATCACGGCATTAAAATTCTCTTAGAATATAATTTCAGAGTTAAAATTTATTCAAGATTGAGAATGATCACTTGTTATAAGCATGGACACTAGGTATACTGTGTTGATACCATTCAAACAAAATAAGGGTGGCTTGAATGAACCTTTGAAATCACGCCGAATGTGAGCTGTCAGGGGATGTTTAATCTTTTATAGCATCTTATTACCTATGGTTATTCGATGAGTTCATAATTGTCAATAAGTGTATCATTAATATATATATAATATGTGTGTGTATGTATGTATGTATGTATGTATGTGTCTGTCTTCTTACCCGTGTTTATTTCAACATCAGTCTTGCTTGTTGCTCTATTCTGTTCTAATTTTCTTTCTGTTTTATAAATATCATGTTCAGTCTCGTTTGTTTTTTTTTTCATAACTATCTTCTGTCATTCCTAAATCCATCATCTCACATTTCGATTCAGTGTTTTCTGTAATATTTAAAGATATTATTAATAAACCATTAGTATATACATTTAAGTAACGAAAATAATATTATATACGGAAAATGCTAGTTATTGGTACGCTGTGTATAATTCTTTATGATTTGGAAAATAAAAATACAACTGTAACTTATTCAAATAATATTTCAATAGATAAATCACAAATGGTGAAATGATATTTACACTAGACATGACATATATCTGATACTCATTTTACATACGGCTCTGACAAACGAAAGTTGTAAATATTTCGTTACACGATCCATGTCTGAATACTACATCTCTGTTCAGCCTTTCAGCATAAACGCACTTTGATTTAAAGCTTTCCTTTGAAACATTCATTACTAGAATAAAAATAAAATACAATATTAATACAAATTAGAAATCAAACTTCATGAATCGTTCTATATGGTTTTGTACATTTGTTAATGCCATATTCATTTGACATCAGTTAATTTCTTATTTTGCATTTATAAGAAGGATTTATATTTATTATAACTTATTTAATATTCACCTTCTGCGCAGCCTTTTTCATACATTTCTATGGTGTCTATCGCTATGTCACCTCTATAATCAGAGCCTCTCTGAGCAACTATTTCAATCTGTTATAGAAATGATTTAAGGAAATTCGTACAAATATAAAATCAAGAATACAATTTGTAAAACGTGCACAAAATAATTCCAACTTCAGTTTTACATTCATTTGGTATCGAAGTTATCCTTCAGTATTCTCAACCAAAGAGGGAAGGTTTTTGCATGTCATTTTTGTAATGTATATTGAATAATAATTCCGCTTTAAAGTTTTTGTGATGTTTAATTTCGTTACTTTAAAGAGTTTTACTTTTTCACTTTTAATACATTGAACATTACATTTTAAGTCATTATGAGACCTGTTTATTTTGTCTATGGCCAGTCTTGAATTCAACAGATGCAAATTTCCATTTTATCTCATGGTTTCCACGTATTCTAAATACTTCTTTTATACTAGTGGAGTCCAGCAACCGTACAAATAATTCACTTGTTATATCATGAACATGCATACAGTAGGCAAATGTTAGACATATGATGGCATCTGAAATTTCGGAAAATGAATTTTGAACAACAACGACAACAACAACAATAATAATAGTAATAATAATAATAATAAGAATGATAATTATAATAGTAATAATAAAATGAATGATAATAATTATGATTGATTTTGGTTTTACCTCACACCACGAATATTTCACGTATATGGTGACGACATCTGCCTGATGCGGGGCATACAAATTTTGACCTTTGCAACGGACCCACCCGAAGCAGTGAGGGATCTTTAACGTGCCATGCATACCACGACACGGGACCTCGGTTTTTACTGTCTCATCCGAAAGACAGGACACCGGCATGACCAGAGCGGGACTCGAACCCCGGCCTCCCGATCAGGAGTCCAACGCGATACCACTAGGCCACGCCGGCTTTGAATAATAATAATAATAATAATAATAATAATAATAATAATAATAATAATAATAATAATAATAATAATAATAATAATAATAATAATAAAATCTGTCATGATTAATTCAAGAGATATCTACAATATTGTATAGATTTCTTGCATTTCTTACTCCTTGTCATGCATATAAAGTAAAGAAGGAAGAAATACCGTAGGGTAAACAACATCTCGAAGTCCATGGAATAAAGGACAATAATATGTAGAATAAGTTCGAGCCAAATAAAATTAGGGTGGGACGAGGCGCCCGAGAAGAGTAATAGTCACCTGCTTGCATAAAACACCAAATCTAAAAATCTGGGATATTCACATTCATTCTTCAAATGTTATGTTAGATTTAAACTTGAAAATCGATAAAAAAAATATCCGTTACACTTACAACTTTATTCTTTCGTTCTTTGTTTATGAACGTAGTAGGGAAATTACTTGAAAAAAAATCACCTGAATCAGATATCCTTTCTTTTTAAGTAATACAAAACTTTCAGTTCACTTGTGAAAAGTATTAGAAAATTCAAGGAAAGAAAGGAAGATCTGGCTCCAGTTTTACGCTGCTTCATCGATATGCAACTATAAGCACATGAAAATATCACAATCGTACCGACTACGGAGGTAAATTGAAAGAGGTCTAAAGACATTTGACCAGGCTGTATGACACAGACTACCACGGATATGCACATAAAACATGAAATTAATGAAATAAGAGTTAGGAAAAACGACATTACAAAATATTCGATTGTAATACAGTTACGATATCGACTTGGGACGGTAAATGAAAGAAAAACGTCACTCAACTGGTGCGGTTAACCGGTTTACGGTCGTATACGATATTGTCGTTTTATTCCATAGACTTGGTACTTCTTCGCTGTTTACCTGATTTGCATTTTGTATTATTCAAAGGATTAATGCTTGTATAATACGATCGGACATCCTGTGTTCGGATACTTACTATTAGGGATTTTGTAAAATATAGAACCTGTGTGACCTAATAGGTCTTCAATTAAGTAGTTAAGACTGCCATATTGATAAACAATGCAAAAGATGTGTGTTTATACTGTTTTCTATGGGATTCCCAGTACTCGTATGAAAAGACATAACTATCATCTGTGCGATAAATAAATTGCAGGCTAAGGTTCTGATGAGGAACGTCAACTACGTGCAGGTACTTGATACTCTAAATTACCGTAGTTTTTAGGTACCATTTTGACATGTTACATATTATCTAACACCTCATATGAATAAATTCATGCAACACCACTGGTTGTCATGCTGTTGGTGTTAATGGTAAAATCAAATTTGCCTGGATTAATATATTCACCATCTGGTAACGTTTTACTTCGTAGGGAGAATTTCTCCCCATTTTCCATTCCAGAGGCATCCATGTATGTGTAATAACCATCATGCAGTTCTATCGGCCCTGTCAATGCATGCTCGTCGAATACCTATGACACAAAGAAATGATACATATTTCACATTTCCATTTATCTTTTAATGAATAAACGATTACTGACCAACCTCAATCTCAACCATTTCGATTATATTTTGACGTGTTTAGAACCACTGAAGAGCATTTATTTTAGCCATACACAGATTATTTTTTTTACTGTTTCCAAAATAAAACTCAAACTTGAAATTAACATAACCAAGGATAGTATATGTCTCTATAACCAACCAATCATGGTTGCATCCAAAGTCCTGTAATACTAATGGTAATTAATTTAGATGTTATCACACTGTGGTTAATATTTGTTGTATGTTGTGTTAGAATTAACTTAGTTACCTAGAGCTGGACTATAGGCTTTATTAAAAAAAACTTCTACATTACAACAGTTCAATATTTATCAATTTGTTTCCTGAAGTCTCAAAAACTTGGGACCCGCAATGGTACACCCCATACAGGACAATGGTGAAGGATTATAAAGATTCAATCATATCACTGAATGGGGAAAAAATTAAAAAATTGAAATTACAACTTTCGAAAATATGTCTGATCATTGCCTTATGTCACACAAATGTTATTTCTGTAGAATAACAGGAAAATGTTATCGAAAATTGTAATGAGGGGGTTACTTTGTTAAAAACCAGATGCTAAAATTCATCAAGTGGAAATAAATTGGAAGTTTCATGGTTTTTATCAAGTGAGGTTGAAGAAATGGAGGTTTTCCCCATTTGACAAATGCCAGGAGTTGTGTTTTTTGTGTTATTTTTATTTAGCTCATATGTACTTCCCTTTGGATGACTTTAATATCTGTATATTGTATATATATATAATATATATACAAATACCTGCTGCACGCAGTGACGATAGATAACGGAGATCATAATCAATTAATATTCTGCACTGACCATTAATATACTAGAGTATTAATTCTACGGGAAAACGGGAGTTAAATGCAAAATGCAAAAATAGAACAAACAGAATTTCTTGGTATCTTGAGTATATAGACATTTCGATAGTAGAATGAATATCATTATGGCACGTTTTTTATTGTGTGCAAGCCAGCGTGGCCTAGTGGTATCGCGTTGGACTCCTAATCGGGAGGCCGTGGTTCGATTCCCGCTCTGGTCATGTCGGTGTCCTGTCTTTCGGATGAGACAGTAAAAACCGAGGCCCCGAGTCGTGGTATGCATGACACGTTAAAGATCCCTCACTGCTCGGGGTGGGTCCGTTGCAAAGGTCAAAATTTGTATGCCCCGCATCAGGCAGGTGCCGTCATCATATACGTGAAATATTCGTGTTGTGAGGTTAAACAAAAATCAATCAATCAATCAATTTTATTGTGTGCGTGTCCCTGATAAATTGGATCATACAGCTTGGTCAGATGTCTTTTGTTTTCTCTCGACCAAACCCATTGCTAAAAACCACTCAAGTCATTTGCATCCTGTACATATAACAGCCAATAACAAGGTATTATTAGAAAATGGATATCTACACCTTGTGGGTGAATTCTGTAGGGTACAATACGTTATCATAGGGCTTAAATTTGCTGTCCTTTTCTATATACCCAATTTCATGTCATATTCCACGATATAAATGAATTAAAGGGTAAAGAAACTCTTTTATATTGCATTATCTCTTGCCCCCGATAAATAATCATTATTGGTACATTATTCCAGTTGGTTATTCTTGGGCGAACGCCTTTTGACTTCATTTTGGATTTGATTGTAAATGAGTGCACAATACTTAAAACATATCAGATGTATATTTTATCATATAGTCATGCGTTCGTTTCTATCATTGCTTGGGTTATGAACTAGAACTAACCCAAAGGTAAAGAAAATCACAAGAAATATTGTATAAAACAAATAAATGTGTTACTGGATGTTAACTTATACTTGATGTTGTAATTATTCGTGCAAGTCAAGTGATTTCAAATACAAAACAAAATATGTCGTTTCCGTGCTATTACTATTTATACCCACTGATTGAAATACAATACAAAAGTTAAAAGTTAAAAATTGATAATTGAATCCTGGCTCAAAATTTTCAGGGATGTGGCGGAACACAAAACTGTACAAAATGTATTTATTTTTGGTCTTTTTATTTTAGTATCAGTATCTTCAATCTTTGACGAGAATCATGAAAAGAAAAATAAATCCATCCAAGCACCTGAACTCGCATGTTTGGAATATCAGCCGTAGTACGTTTATTTTTGAAAGTCAAAATAATGTTTTATCAGTTATTCTTAGTTTTAGGCCAATTTGCTCTTCAAATATTTCTATATTATACAGGTTAGGCTTTGGGCCTCACTAAAGTGACACAAATTGTCAAAATGCGCATATGGTGCGCCAAATGAATACACGTATATATGTTCTGATAGTTATTCCTTTTCTATAGAAAAACTAGTAATCATGAGAAACTTTTTGCACTAAAGAATATAGATTTATCATGATGATTCTTTGGAATCCCCTTATTGTGTATTCCGTACACACGAGGATTTAAAGTAGAAAGTATTTATTAATTATTTTTAAAGAACCCTGCAGATTGTCATAATAAAACAAATAATTTGCATATGTTAACAGAATATCGCCATACTTTTATAGAGTATGTGATAATAAACAATACGTACATTAGTGATGATCCATGTGCGTTTTCCTTTGCTTGTGTCTTGAAAACCACACGTTTCATTTGGATTGAAATCACATCGCAAAAGTAGATCTGGAAGAACATTCTATATACGAATAAAATACACATTATTTTGCTTGTTTATTGTTGTCTTTTTTACTTACTAGACCTGATGAAACATTAGATATTAGATTAAGACACCAGACTAAAACAGGACTTATTCTGCTTATTGTTGACTAGCACTAATTTTTCCTATTGATTTTATCAATTTCTCAGTTAAACGCTTTGGCCGAAGTGGGATTCATTATTTTACGTTTTAAGTTCGCTTATTGGAAATAAGAATATATAACATAAATGATAACGAAGATTAGACGGCAAAATGGTTAAAGTGCTGGCCTGTAACTCACTTGAAAAGAGCATGCTTCTCAAATATTTACTATCTTCGTCGGACTAATAGGAAGGTCTATAAAATACTTGTTAAGGATCGAAATTAAATAGTACACTAAAATAAATTAAGATTGTCATAATTCTGTTTTACCTGATGCAGCATTTGAAGTCCTAATCAAGACAGGGTTTCTTCTAATGGTATATTTGTTGAGGCATTGTCGTATCTCATCGTGTCTGATATTGAAGTATCGGCTTGAATTTACTCTACTGTTACAAATCACAGAAGCTTCCGACGGTTTCAGAGATGTATTTGATACCATGATAACGTAAAGTGATGAGCAGAGCACTGCAAAAGGTAATGAGGGTTTAGAGATGCCTGATCTAAGTATGATTCGTAAATATGCACAATGGTAAATTGTTGTGAGTTCAGACATTAGATTACTTTCTACCCATCACTAAATTGGCTGTACAATATATATTTTATTCGTTTATGTGGCTTTGAAATTCATATTATGATCATTAACATAGTTGTTAAATAGATAATACCTATTTTGTGATACTGAGATATATCTTTGACCACCTAATTTTAGACTCATATTATTAATTACCTGAATGTAAATTCGTATTCTTATCTCTTACGTCTATAATTCATAATACTATCTCTGACATCGATGTTTACACTATTTCCATTCCCTTACCTGGCTGTAAAATAGATATAATGATCTCAAAAACCTTCATAGTGGAGGCATAACACAACACTGTCGTATGCAGAATGGGTAATGAAAATAATTTTGATTTGGTATTTGATTTCCGTGATCACTCATAGAGCTTAACGTTAAAATTAATGGCCATATAAGGATTTTTATTTTTCACTTCCTTTAAAATAGCAATAATAAGTACAAAGAGCAAACACATGTACTGCTCCGGAAGGGAACGATATGAAATAATGTCTGCAATTATTAGTTAAAATCACGTCATGTCACAAGTATATGAAGCGAAGCTATTTGAATAGAAACACATCATAGATGTATCCAAATATTGTTCACTTAGCCAGTTACTACAGAGGTTTAAGACTGCCTTCATTAAAGATTGCACATTAAGAGTTACCGGGAGTCTGTGGTTTTACATTGTAAAGTGCTGGAAAAAAGAGGTCTATCTTGTGCTTATTCGTCGACTTCTTCAGATAGAAACAAGTATATTTCGCATGCACTCGAGACCCACAAAATATTAATATCATTTCTCTGATGTAAAGCGTCAAGTTTATATATTAAGACCGACATTTATTGGAAATTTGAGTTTTAATATCTAAGTTTTTTTCTATATGACTAGGTACCTATTGATTCATCAGCTGATCCAACACTTCATTACCGTGCCGTCTCTCCATAGGTTTTGTGATCCACCGGTATGGGTGAAGATAACACACAGATAGGCTTAAGATGTGGGTATACCATAATTTGACGCAAAGTGGTCTAGGTTGTCTCCACCTCTTTCTCTGTTTGTTCTCTAGGATAAAACAAAGGTGCAAAATTGCATATCAAACTCGGCTGTATATGACACCACATTATACAATGCATACAAAATTAGGCAACAATACTTTACATACATATAAAGATATGGATTATGCCTCCTGATATTGAAAAATAACTGTAGTGACCTTTAAAGTTCAAGAATTTTTGAAACATATTTTCAGTTTTTGACAAGTAGTAGAAAAATAATCAATCAACACATTGTTGAAATGGCACATGAAACACACCCTCGTGTCCGAGAATACTTAAATTAAAATTACCCACGCCTCAGCAAGCTTCGTCGTGGATTGCAAACTTTGGACACTTACATGGAGCACGTAGAGGTACCAGGACTAAAACTTTTCTGTAGACATTTTTGTGTATTACTGAAATGCGATTTAAAGAAGGAAGGTTTAAATCTAATTTACTTGTCTTAATTCAAATAATATTGGTAAGAACAGATTTATAGTTGTCAAACACTTCTGAAGTGGAAATAGTTTTAGAACCATAAGTTGGATTTCTTGTAGCCGAATCTAATACTAATTTTCTGACTAAACTGTCAAAATGTAAACGTATAATTTTTCGAAGTTTTTTCTGTTGTTATATGAAGCTCTTGTAGAAGTGGTTTCATCATATTAAGATATTTGAAGATAGATGTGACCGTGGTGTTAAAAAACTTTGGAATTTTTTAAAGTTTTGATTTGGACTTTAGTAATACTCAAATTAATTTGATCCATTCTGAAAGAGCATCACTACTACATCGTCTTTCCTATTTCCTTGAATTTTACTCACATGTGTTCAGTACTGTGAAAATGAGAGTTGTTTAGATCAATACACTGCGAAAACAAACATTTGTACATAGATCTTTTAAACGCCTTCGACATCGATAGTATGAGAAGCGTTATAGGTTTATCCTAATACACTTATTACTACTAGATTATTTCCGGTTTTGATATCGGCGCAGCATGTTATTTCGTTCGTCACTGTTAATCTATGTCTGTGCAAGGTGAATGATACGTCATTACAGCCTATTTGCCAATTAGCCACTTTTTGTAGCAAAGTATATCTACATTTAAACTTGGATCAAGTAATTTCTTATCATTTTGTGTGTATGTTAGATGTGTGCGTGTGTCTGTATCGTGTGTTGTTTCACATATATAGTGTCATTTGTATGTATTGCTTAACTGTACTGAATAAAAAATTAAAAAGGATGCTATTGGTAACCTGCTTGTTTCTGAAATAATACTTTCTGATAAAATTACAATATCTCTTGTAAACCTTTATGAACCTAATACTGATGAATATACTTTTTTTTTTTTGAAAAATCACTATATTAGGTGAATTTGATAACGAGTTTGTAATTATATGTGGTGACTGGAATTTGACTCAAAACTTCAATACTGATTCTTACAATTATGTTAGTCATGGTCACCCAAGAAGTACATGTAGGTCTGTTGTTGAGAACCTTAAAATAATTATAATCTGGTAGATCCTTGGCGAATACAAAACCCTGACAAAAAGGAATTCACTTGTCATCGTACTAACCCTATTAAACAAGCAAGGCTTGACTTCTTTTTAATATCAAGTGAACTTATGGCTATGGTTGGTAAAGTTAGTATTTCTCATGGATACAGAACAGATCATTCATACATTCAATTAGCACTTATAATTTCAGAGTTTCAGAAAGCCTCTGGGTTCTGGCGATTTAATAATTCTCTACTTCGAGATATAGAATATGTACAGTATGTTAAAGAATGTATTTTTCATACTAAACAAGAATATACTCCATTACCAATATTAATACTTTGAATACCTGGACATATTTTGGTTGCCATAAGAGTAATTTTATTTCACAAACACATATTTATGTATTGTATAAGATAAAATCATACATCAAATTTAACTCTGTTTATTTAAAATTTTCATTAAAAACTTACTTTAAATGCTTTGTTCTACATTAACTGACTTTATAATGCACAACAGCATCTCTTTTGTTGATTTTAGGGTGCCTTATCTTAAGTGTGCTCACTTTGTATCCTGTCTGTTGTCAACCGTAGACGGTGCTGTGCCTGAAAGATGTCATACAGATGAATCATGCTTTCCTACAAATGCAGAGATGGTTGAATTTAGAGATTCCATGGATAGACAACTGTTTTCTCCCATAGCTGAAGGGTACAGACTCAGTATTCCTCATAATACATTTCGTATTAAATTCCCAATCGCTGTTGCCTTCGTAAAATCCACATAGGACGTCCAAAGAAGTGTTCGATTTGCTCGAGCTCAACCTTCGTGTCACCGTAATGTCATCGGGTCATGATTATAATGGACGGTCAACAGCACATGGAAGTCTAATGATACATTTGGGGAACATGAATGGTACTCGAATTAGCTAAGCATCGACTCGTAATGCGGCGGGAGAGATCACATGCGAGAGTGGAAACTCATGGCTTAAGGTTTACACAGAGGTAAACTAACATTTTGTAGGTGATTTATACCAAAGAAATCTATGTCAAACAATTGAACTTAAGTGTTTTTATAACCTTTCATGGTGTTATGTGGCTGTGACACTTTCTACACAGTGTTTGTTCACATTCATGTATATATATACAGTGCTGAATTATATTGTTTCGTCTGTATGTCAGGGCATTCACGGCGGGTGTGGCTAGCCAAACGCGAGACGCTCTCTCCTCCCGGGCATCTTGTCTCACCTCTCAATTTTTTTTTGTGGTACATTGTTCTTAGTGCCATAGTCATGTTGCTCAAGTTATTTGTGTATTTTACTTGAACTATTTCTTAATTTATTCAGAAAAAGACAAAATAAAACATTAAGGGTCACTTTACTTCATCTGTCAATGAAACTACTATAATCGTGTCGTTGGTTAATTTAACCGTTCTTCGTAAGTCGTAATTGCTTTTTTACAGACCTTATTTGTGAAATCTTATATTGCTTTATTTTAGAACTTATTTGTGAAATCTTATATAATTTACTTTAACGTCTAGATATGCACCTTCCTGACTAATATTTACAGGCAGTTTAGTTAGATGCCATGTCAAGGGGATTGTTTGTTTGTTTGTTTTTGTTTTGTTTTTTGTTGAATTTTTGTTTTGAACGTCCTTTCACTGATCCAATAAATTACCTATATGACCATCATCGAACACGAGATATTTCTATGGTAAATTTGTGACTGGTGTATCATTCGGATTCGCAATTGTTCTCGCTGAAACCATCACCACCGATTTGCACTGACATCGCATGATATCCTTGGAATTTATACTTAAACTAAACTGTGCGCACAGATATTGACACATCGATGTAGAGCTTCAAATGATTGCGTAAAATGTTACGTTTAATGTCGTTGACCAATTGGTCAATCACATTATTGAATTGCATTAATTGGCATATAAATTCAAAATAAAGATTTCCATGTAAAAGAATTAATAATATGATAACATTTTTAAAATTTAATCATTACCTTATCGATAGTACTCACATTTTATTCATTCCTACAATCGGACATACGACTTATCATAAGAGGCAGTGCGCATACAGTGAGTATAGGATTGTAAAGATGATGGATAAATCCAAACCATGTCTTAAAATCATGAAACCAGAGGACATGCAAAATCAGTGAAAATAAAAAACAAGTGGAAAATAACAAAATATGTCTACTTGAAGAGCATATGTGAACCCCTGTGATGGAGTGAGATCAGGTGCCCGGGGAGAGTGAGCATCTCCTGTTTGCTAGCAACACCAGTCACATATACCCAGTAGAAAGAGTCAAATCATGTAAATTCCATATGTATTTATATATGGAGAAATCAAAGTAGGTAACCTTCTAGTATAGAAGGTGTCAAATCTGTGTAAAATGATCGGAATCGGTCTCAGTCCAGAATATCATTTAAAAGTCTGGATAACGAGATATCATATAGAGTAATAAGAGTCTCGTAACGACCGTAGAACTTCCTCAGTGACGTTGCTAGTCTAGCACATATATAACCCTGGTTGAGCAGCTTAACTGAAAGTCGCCTAGCCCTCAGAACAAAGTCATTGTAATTTGAACATGCTCTGGAATAACGTATTAACTGAGATATGAATACGCCGTATGCGGGCGATGATGGAATGTTGCTACTTATGAAAGGAAAGTTTGTGATAGTGAAATTGAAATCGTCACGTTTGTCATAGAGTGAGGTGTTCAATTGACCATTAATGTCTAAAGACAACATATCTAAATACGAAGTAGAATTATTACTCTCTGTGGTTTCTTTGACCTCCAGTTCACTTGGATAGATGATGCTAAGGTAATCGGCGAACGAAGGATTATCAATTGAAAGCAAGTCATCTATATATCTGTAAGTAAAATTGAAGCCAAGAGCCAATTGTTTTTTCCTTGTGAAAGCAAAGGATGAATGAATTCAGCTTCGTATGAGTAAAAGAATATGTCAGCCAGAAGCGGAGCACAGTTAGTGCCCATTGGAAAGCCGACAATTTGTTGAAAAACCCTTCCTCCAAACACCACAAAAATGTTATCGATAAGAATGTTCAACTTCTGGATAACAGCTGTTTCAGTGTATTTATTTTTGGAATCAGAATTTTCCCTAACAAAGTAATCCTCATAGGAGGATATACACTAGGTGGTGGACATAGCCCCATGTCAAGAATGTTTGGAATGGCAGTTGACAATAACTTAGAAGTCGACATGGTAACTGCAAACGGCGACCTTATCAAGGCAAATGCGAAAGGCACTGCATATCTAGCGGATGGTAGAAAAACCTTCCGAACAACAATTGAAACGGATGTTTTCTGGGCTTTGAGAGATGGAGACGGTGGTACTTTTAGGATCATTACCAATTTCACACACCGCCTTCACCATGCTGCTTCTGCATTTGACTTGCTTTTAACCAATCATTTTGCCCTACAAATGTAGGATATGATATCCTTCAATTTATAGGAAACCTCGTTCCCAATATGCCCCGGGAATGGGTTAGGTATCTTTTAAAAGGTGGTGATTACAACCCAATGTTCAGGACCAGAGGTTATATAGTCGTGAGTTTTAATCATTATGGCGGTTATGACACCTCATCCAGAGCCTACATGGACAAAATAATAAATTATAAACCACATCTGCACGGATCATGTCAATATCGTAATGTACCTACCTTTCGACAATATGAAGTGACGGCTAACGATGCATTATATTATAACTGTGTTATTTAACGTACTTATGCAGAACAATAGTTCAACGACCATCCTGTACCTGGTTGTAGTGTTGGATACAGTGGAACTTCACTTGGAGGTGAATTGATATATACATTCCAATATATTTGCAATGTATTTAACAATGATTTCTTACATTCACTGTATCTATTATATTCCTATATATGATATTAGAAATTAACATCATTGGAGATGACATTACGGTGTAGACAATTACGGTACAACTGAAATCCGAGTTAAAAAGTAAGCAATACGATGATTTGTATATAAATGTTTCATTTCTGATAGTCTAATATTAATCTTTACTTTAAAGGTTTTGATGTGTGTACTAAACATTGTCACGGCTTAATTGTCATTTGAGAATGCACTTGAGAATCCAAACCTCTTTCAAAGGAGACATGGCCCTGAACCTCGTCCCTCTGACTGTTAGTCGGGACTCCTACAGATCTAGGGTCTTAGCTCGCTTTCAGACTGGCAGAGCACGGTTTATCATGTTGATGTCGCATATATTTTTATACCATACGTGTTTATATTTTTATGACCTCTCAATATGCGATACCTGTTGACCCTTGTTCTTTACATGGAGGATTATTTATAAATTTTTAAATGTACGTCCTTTGATTGTTCTGCCGGTTAACCACACCATTTGTTTGGATTTTGTCAAATTAAAGAATCGTCCTAAGTCGGTATCGTAATTGCACTACAATCAAATAATTTTGTAATGTGTTACATGTTCTAGTATATTATTCATATTCATGTATTGTATAGCTCCATGGTGACTTCTGCCACATAACTGAGCCAGTAACTCCTCTTTTTTCTTTAAGATTATGAATCCCCTTTCCATATTCTGAACTTTCTGAATGTGGATGGTTGATGTAAAGTCCCGTTAATAGTATGATTTAAGTCCGGCACTTAAGTGAAAGATGAATAAAACGGATGCTAGCATATAAGGAAATATATTTAGATTTTAGGCAAGATGCAAGAGGTAGGAACACATGCAATGGCTGTTCATCCTGGATGGAGATCCAGTTTAATGAGTTTTAGTGGTGGCTTATCTTTTGATCCCAATAAACTACACTGGTCTGAAGTGCAAGATGAGGCAAAGGTTAATGGAGATCAGCAAATTGATTTTGGCCTGGGCATGTATCCAAACAAATCGGGAGCAAACGTGACCAACTGGCATGATAATTTCTGGGGGGAAGCAACTATCAACAACTCTTGCAGACCAAACAGCACTGGGATGCGGATAACTTTTTCTACTGCAGTCAATGTGTTGGGTCCGATGCTACACATGCTCCAAATATACCAAGTATACCACACATTGGTTTTGGACGGAAATGAGAGCAAATCGTTATGATTATAAGTTACAAATAATGCTATCCGTCGATAAATGGAACAGATTAACAAGCTTTATCTATTTCCATGTAATAAAACAATAAGCAAATAGAATAATTCAGATATTATTCCCATAAGTATCATTGCTATTGTAAATTCGTACATTAAAAAATTCTTCTGCATGTAGTCATCAAGATGCTTAATTAAATAATTGAATGCACTTTGAAGAGCAATTTCATTTTAAATATAATTACCTCGTATCCACATTATGCCAGCGAGTCTTTTCCATAAACAAGGAATTTCAATGGGTATGATCACCATATATGTTAAACCAGTTTAATGAGTCTTAGTGGTGCCTTATCTTTTGATCCCAATAAATTACACTGGTCTAAAGTGCAAGACGAGGCAAAGGTCATTGGAGATCAGCAAATTCATTTTGGGCTAGGCATGTATCCAAACGAATCAGGACCAAACGTGACCAACTGGCATGATAATTTCTGGGGAAGTAACTATCAACGACTCTTGCAGATCAAACACCACTGGGATGCGGATAACTTTTTCTACTGCAGTCAATGTGTTGGGTCTGATGCTACACATGCTCCAAATATACCAAGTATACCACATATTGGTTTTGGACGGAAATGAGAGCAAATCTTTATGGTTGTTAGTTACAAAAAATACTATCCGTCGATAAATGGAACAGATTAAATAAGCTTTATCTATTTCCATGCAATAAAACAATATTAAAATATTACAGGTATTATACTTACAGGTATTGTAAAATTCGTACATTCACAAATTCTTCTGCATGTACTTAACAAGATGCTTTATTAAATAATTGAATGCTCTTTGAAACTATTTTAAAAAATTGATTTGACTTTGCTTTTAGTCATAACTGTTGAAAATAGTTTTTTAATAAAAATGCCTGTCATCTGATTTCTTCCTCGTTGGAGGTCACTGGATGGATTATTGTGGAACAGAGGGTCTTAAGGGTAACTGAAAACAAACGTTATCGGTTGATTCTCCGACTTGAACAGCAATTTCATTTTAAGAATTATTACCTCGTATCCACATTATACCAGCGAGTCTCTTCCATAAAGAGGGAATTTTATTGGGGATGGTGACCATATACGAGAAAGCTCAGCGTTACGCTCATTCTTTTGCATGACCTTTACAACATAATGACACGAAATAAAATATCTCAGAAATGCCATCCCGATCTAATAATTGGATCAGGGGTAGAGGTTCTTTGATTACAAGAATATTTGCTTACTTATTTAATACTTGGCTATGAGTCTCAGAAAGTCGCAATTCACGACAAAATCAGACATAGAATGAAAAAAGTTATATAATTGTAAATTGAGAAGACTGTAAGTGTATTTCTATAAGATGTTCAATTCAGAATTTTTGATAGTATTGTATTACGTCGACTGAAATTCATTGAAGAGTCCAGAATGCATTTGACAGTTCATTAATTAGAAGAGCGCCAAGAACATTGCGTACCGAAGGAAAATATGTTGTGTTCGTAAATTGGATCTTCTGCCTTGTCATACTTGTAACTCTGTTCCATGCCTAGACTACTACATCATGGTCATGATGTGATTAACTAGAGTGAGGACTGACCTTCCCAAATCACCACGAAAGCAATACAATCAAAGACAAGAACAATCTAAAAATATTTAATTGGCGAACTTTTACATTAAATGTAAATTTCAAGAAGTGAATTGTTTAAAGGAAGAAAGAAAATGATAAGTATTGAGTATTTTTATTTTAGTAAGAATTTTAGTATAAATAAGTATTCTTATTTATACCTATTGATGTGGGAAATCGCAAATAATCGATCCTTGAAAAGAGACTTTTTAAGTTCCATGTCTTTCTATTGCCTTTGTCTTGACTAAGAAAGTGTTGCCATACCGTTTAACCATACCAAAAAGATAACTATTTTCACATCATATTAATCACTATTGCATTACAGTTTAAAACAAAACATGACGACATTTTATTGATTTGCTCTTGTTTCTTATACATTTATATCCGTTACTGTAATACTCAATAATTTAGGAGAATGACAGTAATTAATGATTTTGGTAGAAGTACAAATTGTTAGTCCTCACCATTTGCATTTCTCATTTATATCATGCAATAAATAAGATTTAATGTTTTAGAACTACTACTATTCTACCCAGAAAAACCCTAATCAAACAAAGAAACAAGCAAACGTCTGCATTATTAGCTGCGCACAATAATAGAGTTTCGGTAATTCGTGGTGAACATCATCTTAACTAATGATACAGTGTCTTCATTCTGGTTATCTGGACATGTGTGGTGGGTACCAATAGCCAGAACGATGACGTTTACTGCTCCAGGCACCTAATCTCTGGTTTCTGAGGATCCATTGTGGTGTTAACGTTTTATCATGCTCATTGTGATGTAGCAATAAAAGTTACTTAAAGAATAATATGTTTGTGTTTTCAAATATCCCGCATGAAATAAGTGAATTACTAGTCGCAATTGGGTTTTGGACGTTGCGTAAATTTGAATACAAAAGGACATTATCTTCATCTAAGTTCACACTTTGAGCTACAGTGCATATTAGAAAATACAGATGACCCTCTTATGCAGATAACTGCTCCGATTTAATTATCTATATAATGCACACGTATTACTAAATACCAAATAAAACATGTAGTATTAAAACATATCACTAATTTTGAGAGCAATCAAAATATTGTTCCTTTTGACATCTGTGTTCCCTAAAACGTGACAAGCTTCCCATCTGCCTACTCGGAGTCTATACTGGAATCAGAATTCAGAACCATCATTTAATATCTTCTGTAAATTAAAACCCAGCTCCATATTTCGACTATTAAAACTACATTGTTCTGCATCAACAAGATCTGCAATATTTTTTATTATGAAAGGCATGTGTATCGCGCAATAAATTTACATTTAAAGCATGTAACTGAATATTTATGTTTCAGATTTTCCTATTTTCCGTTTCTGTCTTCAACCAATTAGAATTCATGGTATAGATATATTTGAATATAATCTCGTCCTTTATAGTTGCACCTTGGGCAGTAAGGTGATGGGAACTCTTATACTGGCCTTGTCTAACCTTTACAGAGGAGATAAGATTCTTAACTGCGTTACAAATATATATTAATGCAACCCCTCATACCAGGGATCTTGGTTCTCTTTTATATGGACAGAGTAAGAGTTCGGTCGGCTATTGTTGACAGAACTTTATAGTAAAGATACATAGCTTTCATTTTTTCTATGATGTTATCTTTGTTTTATGTCTATGGCATCTCAAATTATTTACCAGTTGTTTCTTGTTTTGTAATTAAGGATTATGAATTTGTCCTTTGCTTGTCTTGTGTTTCCAGTGACTGGAAAGATGGGTACGTAATTCCATAAACATCGACTGATAGTTGTCACTTAAATTAACAATCCAGAATTGGCAATTTAACATTGTATCAAATATTATTGTAATGTGTTATTTGTTTCAATTTTACTTTCTGCTACTTCCGTGACGATGCTTATCCTGCAGTTACGTGTTTCTAGTATATCTCCTTTCTCTGCATTCTGGTTTTTTTCCCGTGATGTTTGTTTTACAGTTTTGTGCATGTCATGATAACATAGTATATAACACTGTGCAATACAGATGTCGTATGTTTCATATAGAGGATTTGTAGAATTAAGATGTTTATTGGATGGTCACCTATTCTTTCTTACATATAGATAATACCAAGTCTGTATTTTATAAAACATTTCTAATCTATTATTTCTCATCATTATGTGACATTTATCCAGAATGTCTAAATGGTGTTACTGAGATGTCAATAGGCCATTATCATAATGGATGGTCCTTGGCTGGCGATACCTTTGGGGGACATGAATGGTGCTCGAATTAGTTTAATATTGTAACCTTTCTGGAGTGATCACATGCCAGAGTGGAAATACATGAGGAATGGATAACACGGGTAATAATATCGTTTTATAACTTATTCATACTGGCGTTATATACGCGGTTTCAATTTTTGACAAACAAGCATCAGTTGACATGCAATTTATAGAGCATCCTAAATCTACAAAAAATCTTTATTTGTTGACACATCTCAAAGAATTAGGTTATTTGCACCCACCGCAAGTTTGGGTATTGGGCTTGTTTGTTTTTTCATCTTCTGTAATGCTGCCTTCAAATTAAGTTGTTTCTTGCTTTATAATTAAGGATTATGATTTTGTCCTTTGCTTGTCTTGTGTTTCCAGTGACTGGAAAGATGGGTACGTAATTCCATAAACATCGACTGATAGTTGTCACTTAAATTAACAATCCAGAATTGGCAATTTAACATTGTATCAAATATTATGTAATGTGTTATTTGTTTCAATTTTACTTTCTGCTACTTCCGTGACGGTGCTTATCCTGCAGTTACGTGTTTCTAGTATATCTCCTTTCTCTGCATTCTGGTTTTTTTTCCCGTGATGTTTGTTTTACAGTTTTGTGCATGTCATGATAACATAGTATATAACACTGTGCAATACAGATGTCGTATGTTTCATATAAATGAGGATTTGTAGAATTAAAATGCTTATTGGATGGTCACCTATTCTTTCTTACATATAGATAATACCAAGTCTGTATTTTATAAAACATTTCTAATCTATTATTTCTAATCGTTATGTGACATTTATCCAGAATGTCTAAATGGTGTTACTGAGATGTCAATAGGCCATTATCATAATGGATGGTCCTTGGCTGGCGATACCTTTGGGGGACATGAATGGTGCTCGAATTAGTTTAATATTGTAACCTTTCTGGAGTGATCACATGCCAGAGTGGAAATACATGAGGAATGGATAACACGGGTAATAATATCGTTTTATAACTTATTCATACTGGCGTTATATACGCGGTTTCAATTTTTGACAAACAAGCATCAGTTGACATGCAATTTATAGAGCATCCTAAATCTACAAAAAATCTTTATTTGTTGACACATCTCAAAGAATTAGGTTATTTGCACCCACCGCAAGTTTGGGTATTGGGCTTGTTTGTTTCTTCTTCTTCTGTAATGCTGCCTTCAAATTAAGTCTAGCTTACTATAAATAAAACAGTCAGATGTTATGTCGATGTACCTATTATCTCTATCGTAATCACACCAACTGTTTGAGTACAGGCATAAAGGCAAACATTAACACCGCGATATGTAACGCCAAATAATGCCATGTTGAACTACACTTGTATCATGTGTTCTAAATTTGCTTGCAACAAAGAAGTTAATATTTTATTTCCCATCCTAATTTTTACGATGATCTCGCATATAAACTAAGGAAAGTAAGAGGCTCCGATAACGTTATTTTATCATGTAATAAAATAGTCAACTATATAGACAATATGACATTGAGATCATCAAAAATACTATAGGTCTTGTATTTGTATGCGGACTTTTACTTGAACGTTGCACGCTGACTAACAGGGCAGTGGGGACTATATGACGGGCCTTGTACAAACATCTTTCAGAGGAGACATGGTCCTGAACCTCGTCCCCGCTGACTGTTAGTAGGGACTCCTACAGATCTAGGGTCTTAGCTTGCTGTCAGACTAGCAGAGCACGGTTTATCATGTTGATGTCGCATATATTTTTATATCATTATGTGTTTTACAATACCTTACGTGTTTATATTTTTATGACCTCTGAATATGCGATACCTGTTGACCCTTGTTCTTTACATGGAGGATTATTTGTAATCTTTTAAATGTACGTCCTTTGATTGTTCTGCTGTTACGGTGAGTGGGAATGTGGGCGCGTAAACCGGTTAACCACACCATTTGTTTGGATTTTGTCAAATTAAATGACCGTCCTAAGTCGGTATCGTAATTGCACTACAATCAAATATTTTTGTAATGTGTTATATGTGCTAGTATATTATTGATATTCATGTATTGTATAGCTCCATGGTGACCTCTGCCACATAGCTGAGCCAGTAACTCCTCTTTTTTCTTTCATTGAATGTAGGTGATGTCGTTGTGAGATGAGCTGTATTTGGATAGAGCTTTTTCGACTGATTCCTACTCTTATACTAGGAAGATTTCAAACATATTACTTTGTTGAACTTGTTATACATCATATTACTTTTTTTACATACTTACAATGTTTTATTACCTAATGGTATCAACCATTTTAGTTAAGTATATTTGATGAGGATTCAAACCCTAAAATAAACATGATTATAGATAGAAGTACTTCCTGCATTTAACCAAATTTTAAACACCCTCTAATTTTGTTACTTTCGTCACTGAATATCCTCGAGAACGCTATTACCTCAATGTATATCTTTTAAGACAACAAAAGCAACATTTTAATGCAGAAAAACTTATAATGTTATTTATTAATCTTTTTTTAATTTCTGCGTATTTGAGTAAATCTAAGGTTCGCGAACTGAAATTGATTCATAATTGGCGTTTTATATTGACTGCACTGGTTTTAAATTTGAAAAAAAAAATATTTAGTGTCTGTCGTCTTCACCGTAGTCGCAGCCAAAATGTAAACCACGAAAGAACACGGTTTTAAACAATTGCCACCCTTACAACGAAATACAGTGATGGATATTCATAGATGCCTGGAAATCAGAGGGGAGACTGGACGTCCGGTGGCTCTGCATGTCCTTGGCGACTTTTGTCATTCAGCTTAGTATTTGCCATATACTAAATGAATTTGGATCTAACTTTACCAACTGGCACAACAATTTCCGTGGAAGTCACTATCAACAACTATTGCAGATCAAATGGAACTGGGACTAGAATAACCGTTTTAAACTTAGAGAAGAAGAAAGAATTAATTTTTGTTAACTATATAGATATGAACTCTACAGCATGAACACACCGAATTGATAACTGCCATTGTAGAAATCTTGCAGATCAAACAGACATGGGACCCTACTGCAGTCAATGTGTAGGATTTGATGTGATGCAAACTCAAAAAACATATTCCCAGTATATCATTTATAGGGTGAAAGTGAGAAGTTAATTAATTACATCCGTAAAAATGAACCTCACATCATGAACTAGGCCTAATAATGACGTCAATTTTTACAAATACGAATACTATTGCAGAATTCAGATACATATAATGAAGGCAATTTATATCGAGTCAGATTATTACATGTGAAGAGCGCTGCGCAAACTCATTGGGCGAAAATATATCACGATATACAACCACTAACTGATAAATACTAGCCACTATGCAACATGTAAATACTAGCCACTATGCACCATTAACTTTGCTGTGATTGCACGTAAATATAAATACTACTGACCCTATTATGAAACATTATCGTTCGTATGATTGCACGTGAAAGTAAATATTACTAACCCTATTGGTATTAGTATGAACCATGAAATCACTCCTGTTCTGCATTACTTAGTGTTGTATAAATTTTTAATCATCAAATATCATTCTATGGGTGACTTATTTACCTGTCATTTGAGCAAAAGAAATCGTGAATTAATAAAATCTTACGGAAAAGCTGTATATCTGTATTACTAACTTGGAGGTAAAGAATGTGATTACAATGAAATAGACAATTAATAATCACAATACACTTTAAGTACATTTATGTTATTTGTACAAGACGTGAGTGTAAAATACGGAGGGAGTTGATGCAACGTCACTCGAACTCGATCAACAACATACCAAGGTAAAAACTCATTGACCCCTGGAAAACAGATGAGATTTCGGTCGAAGAGGAAACGTCTCTTGTTTGGCTAACTTTATCCCAATGAACCCCTAAAACATAAATACGACACAAAACAGTTAAACAGCACTGAGATACAACGAATCTACACAGACAGTGTATAGGTGATGTGCTAATTAAACGGCACAAGGGTATAATAAAATATATTTAACTACAAGACAGAGTGCATAAATTGGATTCAATTAAAAAGTTTAATATGAAAACTTGAACACATATATTAATCTTAATCTATCAGTTCGTCAATATAAGAGTAGTTATAAATTACAGAAATATATAATGCAAATTAGACTTTTTATCATAATGTATATGTTGTAGAAAGTAATTATATGTAAACAATAACTGCATTTTGTAATTTTTGACAGATAATACTTACTTCCTTCTGATGACGATGATTGCAATCACAGAAATAACAATCACCACCACTCCAACATTAATCAATATCAACAATGAATATATAATCCACTCTGAAAAAGTTAGAGAAACGCACTCGAACATTTTTAAAAATCATTAATTGAGAGACATCTTTATCTGTAAAATGTTGAAAATAAAAATGTATCCAAAAGAATAACATTGTATGTATGTTTGCATCACGGCATTAAAATTCTCTTAGAATACAATTTCAGAATCAAAATCTATTCAAGATGAGAATCTGAGAAACACTGACACCCGCTGCGATCCCTCCGGCCGTGCGATCGCGGCCTCGCGTACTTCTATACGGTCCCTTTTATAATATAAGCCCTTGAAATGGTTCGCTGTTATCTATATATGACCTTTAATACGTATTAAATGTGATGAATTTATAAGCGGGTAATAAGAAAAAAAAAACCGCATCTTTTTACCATTTGTCAAGGACTTATTTTAACGTTTTTATAGATAAAATTACCAAGATATTGTTCCTATTCTGACTTACGTTTGTAAGATGATCTTTACATTTGCAGTTTAATAAATCGCATGAATTACGTACTTAGCAAAAACAATTTTATTGACACAGGACTTTCCAGCGCGATGTCACTTGTTTTATTGATCCACTTAAAGAAAGAAAGAAGAATGAAACAAACAAACAAACAAAGGAACAAATAGTGTAACTACAGCAGTAGCATGTTACTTAACATCGTTGTTTCATAGAGGTGCATTAAGGGAGGGGGAAATAAGTACAAAATATAGAACAAGACATTTTAAAATTTATTTATTTATTTATTTATTTATTTATTTATTTATTTATTTATTTATAATAAAAGCACTATTTTTCCGTACTGTAACATTTCGGCCAGCGGCCTTCCTCGGCGGACTTCATTTATTTATTTATTTATTTTCATATTTATTTATTATTTATCTATTTATTTAATTATTAATTCATCTATTTATTTATAATAAGAACATTAAACTTTTCCGTACTAAAAAAATACATCAAAATAAATTTAATAAAAATAATAAGATTTTTAAAAAGCGACAGACGAAGTTTACAGAAAACGCATAGTTTTAATTGTAAATAGATAAATAAATACAGAAAAAAAAATAATTAATTCTATATATCCTTATCAATCATTTTAATAACACATAATGATTGATGTTTATTTTTACATCTTTTCCAATCTGTGTAAAGAATCCACCCAAATATCGTTATGTTACGACCTTAAGGCCGCTCCCCACTCTCTTTCGAGTTTAAAGGCATTCAAGATTAATATTGATAAATCAATATTGCATTCTTCATAAATTAGCGGCCATTCACCGATAAAACGCTGTGAAGTTGCGTTAATTTAATTCTACCACCCCCCTCCCTTTTTTTTTAAACAGTGTCCAACTTGAGTGAACGATCATGGCTTTGGGTATGCGTATTTCCTTCTCGCTACAGGCCGTAACGCAGCTACTTATTTAATCCGTATGTAAATTAATGGAACAGAATAGCACTTTATATCACAGCTTTACAAATCTCACATTTCGCATGTATTCTATAATATTGCTATTATCAGAGGAAATGCGGAAGAAATTGAACTGAAATAATTGATATAGTTTAGTTTATAACATAAAAATAAATAAATGATCGTGTGTAAAACAAATTATTTCACTTCTGAAGATTGAAAATCAGTTTTTGTCCTAAACTTTATAAGTCGCTGTTAAAATGACACTTCAATTTTGCCAATAACACAAAATTAACATTGAAATGTATCAACTGGATATGTTTCAACCTGTTACTAAATATGTTTTGTCCCCTCATACATACCAAGGTACTGTTAATTACGATTCCCAATTTACAGCATGATAGGTAACAAACTATATGAGATTACGACCGATATTTACCGGGTTAAACAACCGGATGTTTATTACGTAATAGAGTACTGATGACATGTAGAATAAAGGTAAAAAAACAAAGACATGCACATGTCGGATTAAAATAAAGCAATTTCAGATTCCATGCGTGTGCCGTTACTTTCTAATGAAGATATTCTAGTATTATATATATCCAGTAAGGGTCATGTATATATATTATACATACATACACATATATATATATATATATATATATATATATATATATATATATATATATATATATATATATATATATATATATTATATATATATATATATATATATATATATATATATATAAGGGAGAGAAGGGGCAGATCGAGGTATCTGCTCTAAATATGACACCGTTAACTTGAATTTATATGTCATTTTGAAAATAAAGGTCAAATACTTTGCTAGTTTTGACAGGACAGGGTATTTTTATGCAAGACTTCTATATCCCAGTCAACAGGGCGAGCGCCCTTGTATTTGGATACATTGTTACAATACGAAATAAGGGTGATACTGTTCATAGGCGGATCTAGAAATCTTTGAAAGAAAAAAGGGGAGGGGGAGGGCACAGTCTCCCATTGAAAAGGGGGGCGGTGCTGTTAGGCGAGCGCCCTTGTATTCGCCATTGCTATACATGACCCTTACTGAATACATTGTTACAATACGTCATAGGCGGGCGGATCTAGAAATTTTTAAAAGAAAAGGGGGCGGGGGGGGGGGAGGGCACGGTCTCCCACTGAAAACTGCGGGGGGTGCTGTTAGATAAAATCATTTTATTGTATAGAGTTACATGATGTAGATTAAGTAGGTAGTGATATAACAAACGGCAGATACGTTGTTACACTGATATATTGAAACTTATTTGATGCTATTTCAAGCAACATTATTGAATACCGAGAAAATATTTAATCACTGAAATATTTTATAGGACAAAATTTACGTATGTCATTCGAATGAAAGAGCAAAACGTAGACACGTAAAATATTCAGTTAAAGAAAGTTATTGTGCTCTGAACTTTGTTATATTACGCTGTTATAATAAGAAGAAAGGTTAAATTTGTGTGTCTTAATTTTGTGTGAAAAGTATTGATAGAGAAAAAAGTATTGCGTGTGTGTGTGTGTGAGAAGGGGTGGGGGGGGGGGGTGTGTTTAAACCTAAAGGTCGTCACATGAAAATATATGGGTATAGGCTCTATAAATGTTGCAACAGAATAGGAATAGAATGCATTGTGTTATTTAAAATGAATGACAAGCGATTTTCTTTGTGGTCGATTTGCTGTCAGTACTGGTGTATTAAATTCGCTTTTCGTATAAAATTTATAGGTACTGGTCACATTCAAATATTATTTATTTATTTATTTATTTATTTATTTATTCATTCATTTATTCATTTATTTATTCACTTTTTTATTTATTATTCAATAATTTATTATTTATTCACTAATTTATAGTTCTGGAGCTTCTTTTTTATATATATTTTTTATTTTTTCTTCACTATGAAACAGTGATATTTACTAGGAATATATGTACATACATTTTCATTTGGAAATACAAATGTATATATAAATCTCGGTAAGAAAAGCCTTTGTATTGTAATACGCCTCTGCTGGGTTTGTTTGGTTTTGAATAATGCATCAGTAAAATTAAATTTAGAGATTCGTTAAAATAATTTCACTTCAAAACACTGTACAAAAATGCGAGATATGTTTTATCTATTTTCTCTTCCTTTTTTTTCTAATTCACAACGCATAACATTTTATATACATTAATGCTAATAGGGCTTATAGAAGGGTCCATATAGAAGTACGCGAGGCCGCGATCGCACGGCCGGAGGGCATCGCAGCAGGTGTCAGTGTTTTTCAGAGTTTTTCAGAGTTTTGCAGAGTTTTTCAGTGGCGTCAGAGTTTTTCAGACTTTTGCAGAGTTTTTCAGGGTCGTCAGTGTTTTTCAGAGTTTTTCAGGGTAGACTTCAGAGTTTGTCAGTGTTTATCAGGGCTGTCAGAGTTTTTCAGGCAGACTTCAGTGTTTTTCAGAGTTTTTCAGGGTGTTGCAGAGTTTTGCAGTGAAAAACGGGATTCTCAGGGTTTTTTGGACCCAGTAGTGTTATAAGCATAGACGCTAGGCAGACTGAGCTGATACTGTTCAAACAAAATATGAATAGGAGTTAGGGTAGCTTGAATGAACCTTTGAAATCGCGCCGAATGAGCAGTCAGGGGATGCTTAATCTTTTATAGCATCTCATCCCCTATGGTTCTTCGATGAGTTCATAAATGTCAATAAGTGTAACCATGTATATGTATGTCTTCTTACCCGTGTTTATTTCAACATTAACATCAGTCTTGTTTGTTGATGTATTCTGTTCTAATTTTCTTTCTGTTTTATAAATATCATGTTCAGTCTCGCTTGTTTTTGTTTCGTTACTGCTATCTTCTGTCATTCCTAAATCCATCATCTCACATTTCGATTCGGAGTTTTCTGTAATATTTAAAGATATTATTAATAGACCGTTAGTATATAAGTAACGAACATAACATTATATACGGAAAATGCTATTTACTGGTGCGCTGTGTATAATTCTTTATGATTTGGAAAATAAAAATACAACTGTACCTTGTTCAAATAATATTTTCAATAGAGAAATTACAAATGGTGAAATGATATTTACACTGGACAAGACATACATCTGATACTCATTTTACGTACGGCTCTGACAGACGAAAGTTGTAAACGTTTCGTTACACGATCCGTCTCTGAATACTACATCTCTGTTCATCGTTTCAGCATAAACACACTTTGATTTAAAGCTTTCGTTTGAAACATTCATTACTAGAATAAAAATAAAATACAATATTAAAACAAATTAGAAATCAAACTGCATGAACATTTTTGCAATGTATGTGCATGTCCTTGATGATTTGTGTCATACAACTTGATCAGATGTCTTACATCTTCTCTTTTATAAGTGTTCCGATGGATCGTTCTATGTGGTTTTGTGGTACATTTGTTAGTGCCATATTCACTTCACATCAGTTAATTTCTTATTTTGCATTTATAAGGAGGATTTATATTTATTATAACTTATATAATATTCACCTTCTGCACAGCCTTTTTCATACATTTCTATGGTGTCTATCGCTATGTCACCTCTATAATCAGAGCCTCTCTGAGCAACTATTTCAATCTGTTATAGAAATGATTTAAGAAAAGTCTTACCAATATAAAATCAAGTGTACAATTTGTAAAACGTGCTCAAAACAATTCCGACTTCATTTTTGCATTCATTTTGGTATCGAACTTTATCCTTCAGTATTTTCGACCAAAGGGGGAAGGTTTTTGCATGTCATTTTTGTAATGTATATTAAATAATTCCGCTTTAAAGTTTTTGTGATGTTTAATTTCATTACTTTAAAGAGATTTTAACTTTTTCACTTTTAATACATTGAACATTACATTTTAAGTCATTATGAGACCTGTTTATTTTGTCTATGGCCAGTCTTGAATTCAACAGATGCAAATTTCCATTTCATCCCATGGTTTCCTCGTATTCTAAATACTTCATTTATACTAGTGGAGTTCAGCAACCGTACAAATAATTCACTTGTTTTATCATGAACATGCATACAGTAGGCAAATCTTAGACATATGATGGCATCTGAAATTTCGGAAAATGAATTTTGAACAACAACGACAACAACAACAATAATAATAGTAATAATAATAATAATAAGAATGATAATAATAATAGTAATAATAAAATGAATGATAATATGATTGATTGATTTTGGTTTTACCTCACACCAGGAATATTTCACGTATATGGTGACGGCATCTGCCTAATGCGGGGCATACAAATTTTGACCTTTGCAACGGACCCACCCGAAGCAGTGAGGGATCTTTAACGTGCCATGCATACCACGACACGGGACCTCGGTTTTTACTGTCTCATCCGAAAGACAGGACACCGGCATGACCAGAGCGGGACTCGAACCCCGGCCTCCCGATCAGGAGCCCAACGTGATACCACTAGGCCACGCCGGCTTTGAATAATAATAATAATAATAATAATAAGAATAAGAATAAGAATAATAAAATCTGTCATGATTAATTCAAGAGATATCTACAATATTGTATAGATTTCTTGCATTTCTTACTCCTTGTCATGCCATCAGTGCATATAAAGTAAAGAAGGAAGAAATACCGTAGGGTAAACAACATCTGGAAGTCCATGGAATAAAGGACAATAATATGTAGAATAAGTTCGAGCCAAATAAAATTAGGGTCGGACGAGGCGCCTGAGAAGAGTAATCGTCACCTGCTTGCATAAAACACCAAATCTAAAAATCTGGGATATTCACATTCATTCTTCAAATGTTATGTTAGATTTAAACTTGAAAATCGATAAAAAAAATATCCGTTACACTTACAACTTTATTCTTTCGTTCTTTGTTTATGAACGTAGTAGGGAAAGTACTTGAAAAAAAAAATCACCTGAATCAGATATCCTTTTTTAAGTAATACAAAACTTTCAGTTCACTTGTGAAAAGTATTAGAAAATTCAAGGAAGAAAAGAAGTTCTGGCTCCAGTTTTACGCTGGTCCATCGATATGCAGATAGTAAAACTATAAGCACATGAAAATATCACAATCGTACCGACTACGGAGGTAAATTGAAAGAGGTCTAAAGACATTTGACCAGGCTGTATGACACAGACTTACCACGGATATGCACATAAAACATGACAATAGTGAAATAAGAGTTAGGAAAAACGACATTACAAACTATTCGATTGTACTACAGTAACGATACCGACTTAGGACGGTAAATGAAAGTAACAAACGTCACTCAATTGGTGTGGTTAACCGGTTTATGGTTGTATACGATATTGTCCTTTTGTTCCATAGACTTCGGTACTTCTTCGCTGTTTAGCTGATTTGCATTTTGTATTATTCAAAGGAGTAATTCTTGTATAATACGATCGGACATCCTGTGTTACTTACTATTAGGAGTTTGTAAAACATAAAACTTGTGTGACCTAATAGGTCTTTAATTAAGTAGTTAAGACTGCCAAATTGATAAACAATGCAAAAGGTGTGTGTTTATACTAAGTGTTTTGTATGGGATTTCCCAGTACTCGTATGAAAAGACATAACTATCATCTGTGCGATAAATAAATTGCAGGCTAAGGTTCTGAGGAGGAACGTCAACTACGTGCAGGTACTTGATACTATAAATTACCGTAGTTTTTAGGTACCATTTTTTACATGTTACATATTATCTACCACTCGATATGAAAATATTTATGCAACACCATTGGTTGTCATGCTGTTCGTGTTAATGGTAAAATTAAATTTGCCTGGATTAATATATTCACCATCTGGTAACGTTTTACTTCGTAGTGATAATCTCGCCCCATTTTTCATTCCAGAGACATCAATGTATGTGTAATAACCATCATGCAGTTCTATCGGCCCTGTCAATGCATGCTCGTCGAATACCTATGACACAAAGAAATGATACATATTTCACATTTCAATTCATCTTTTAATGAATAAACGACTACTGACCAACCTCAATCTCAACCATTTCGATTATATTTTGATGTGTTTAGGACCACTGAAGAGCATTTATTTTAGCCATACCTAGATTATTTTTATTTACTGTTTCGAAAATAAAACTTAAGCTTGAAATTAACATAACCAAGGATAGTATATGTCTCTATAACCAACCAATCATGGTTGCATCCAAAATCCTGTAATACTGATGGTAATTTCATTTTAATTTAGATGTGTGGTTAATATTTGTTGTATGTTGTGTTAGAATTAACTTGGTTACCTAGAGCTGGACGATAGACTTTATTAAGAAAACTTCAACATTACAACAGCTCAATATATATCAATTTGTTTCCTGAAGTCTCAAAACATTTGGAACCGCCCTGGTACACCCCATACAGGACAATGGTGAAGGATCATAAAGATTCAATTATATCACTGAATGGAAAAAAGAAATATTTAAAAATTAAAATTACAAATTTCGAAGATATGTCTGATCATTGCCTTATGTCACATAAATGTTATTTCTGTAGACTCGAATCAATATCGAAGAACTACCAAACCGTTAATCAAATATTTTGGAAAATGAATTTTGAACAACAACGACAACAACAACAATAATAACAAACTCGAAATAACAGGAAAATGTAACGAGGGGATTACTTGGTTAAAGAAACAGATGCTAAAATTCATCAAGTAAAAATAAATTGGAAGTTTCAGGGTTTTTATCAAGTGAGGTTGAAGAAATGGAGGTTTTCCTCACTCGACAAAGGCCAGGAGAAGGCCGAATATTTCTGTTGTTTGTGTTATTTTTATTTAGCTTATATGTACGTCCCTTTGGAGGACTATCATATCTGTGTATTATATATGTATAATATGTATACAAATACCTGCTGCACACAGTGACGATAGATAACGAAGACCATAATCAATTAATATTCTGCATTGACCATTTATATATATAGATTATTAATTCTAATATCACGAGAAATCGGGAGTTAAATGCAAAATGCAAGAATAGAATTAAACAGAATTTCTTGGTATCTTGAGTATATAGACATTTCGATAGCAGAATGAATATCATTATGGCACGTTCTTTATTATGTGCATGTCCCTCGTAAATGGGTCATACAGCTTGGTCAGATGTCTTCTATTCTCTCGACCAAACCCATGCTAAAACCACTTTATAAGTCATCTTCATCTTGTACATATAACAGCCAATAACAAGGTATTATTACAAAATGGATATCTACACCTTGTGGTGAATTCTTTAGTGTAGACATACGTTATCATAGGGCTTAAATTTGCTGTCGGTTTTTATATACCCAATTCCATGTCATATTCCACGATATAAATGAATTAATAATTAAAGAAACTCTTTTATATTGCATTATCTCTTGTCCCCGATAATAATCGGTATTGGTACATTATTCTAGTTGGTTATTCTTGGACAAATGCCATGTGACTTCATTTTTGGATTGGATTGTAAATGAATGCTCAATACTTAAAACATATAAGATGTGTATTTTATCATATAGTCATGCGTTCGTTTCTATCATTGCTTAAAATTTGAAAGGTAAAGAAAATGACAAGAAATATTGTATAAAACAAATCAATGTGTTACTTGATAGTAACTTATACTTGATGTTGTAATCATTCGTGCAAGTCAAGTGATTTCAAATACGAAACAAAATATGTCGTTTCCGTGTTATTCCCATTTATACCCACTGATTGAAATACAATACAAAAGTTAATTCAAAATTGATAATTGCATCCTGGCTAAAAATTTTCAGGGATGTGGCGGAACACAGAACTGTACAAAATGTATTTATTTTGGTCTTCGATCTTTGACGAGAAACATGAAATGAAAAACATCCAAGTACCTGATCTCGCATGTTGGGAATATCAGCCGTAGTACGTTTATTTTTGAGAAAGTCAAAATAATGTTTCATCACTCATTCTTAGCTTTAGGCCAATTTGGTAGTGAGATTGCTCTTAAAATATTTATATTTTCGATTTCCACGGGTTAGGCCTTGGGCCTCACTAAAGTGACACAACTTGTCAAAATGCGCATATGGTACGCCAAATTAATACACCTATATATGTTCTAATAGTTATTCCTTTTCTATAAAAAAAAAATAGTAATCATGAGAAACTTTTTGCATAGATGAATATAAAATTATCATGATGATTCTTTGGAATCCCCTTATTGTGTTTTCCGTACACAAGAGGATTTAAAGTAGAAAGAATATATAAATTATTTAAAAAAAAACCCCTACAGATTGTCATAATAGAACAAATAATTTGCATATGTTAACAGAATAGCGTCATACTTTTATAGAGTATGTGATAATAAACAATACATACATTAGTGATGATCCATTTATGTTTTCCTTTGCTCGTGTCTTGAAGACCACACGTTTCATTTGGATTGAAATCACATCGCAAAAGTAGATCTGGAAGAACATTAGATATAAGAATAAAATACACCTTATTTTGCTTGTTTATTGTTGTCTTTTTTTACTTACTAGACCTGAAGAAACATTAGATATTAGATTAAGATACCAGACTAAAACAGGACTTATTTCCCTATTGATTTTATCAATTTCTCAGTTAAACGCTTTGGCCGGAGTGGGAATCATTATTTTACGTTTTAATTTCGCTTATTGGAAATAAGAATATATAACATAAATGATAACGAAGATTGGACGGCAAAATGGTTAAAGTGCTGGCCTGTAACTAACTTGAAAAGAGCATGTTTCTCAAATATTTACTATCTTCGTCGGACTAATAGGAAGGTCTATAAAATACTTGTAAAGGGTCGAAATTAAATAGTACACTTGTTAAACAATCAACTAAAATAAATTAAGATTGTCATAATTCTGTTTTACCTGATGCAGCGTTTGAATTCCTAATCAAGACAGGGTTGCTTCTAATGGTATATTTGTTGATGCATTTTCGTATCTCATCGTGTCTGATACTGAAATATTGGCTTGAATTTACTCTACTGTTACAAATCACAGAAGCTTCCGACGGTTTAAGAGATGTATTTGATACCATGATAACGTAATGTGATGAGCAGAGCACTGCAAAAGGTAATGAGGATTTAGAGATGCCTGATCTTACCATGATTCAAGGGATCCGTAAATATGCACAATGGTAAATTGTTGTGAGTTCAGACATAGATTACTTTCTACTTCGCTATACAAACATTACATCATCACTAAATTGACTGTACAATATATATTTTATTCGGTTATGCGGCTTTGAAAATCATATTATGATCCTTAACATGGTTGTTAAATCAATAATACCAATTCTCTGATATTGAGATATATCTTTGATACTTCACCTAATTTTAGACTCAAATTATCAATTACCTGGATGTAAATTCATAATATTATCTCTTACGTCGATGTTCACACTATATTTCCCTTACCTGGCTGTAAAACAGATATAATGATCTCAAAGACCTTCATAGTGGAAGCATAACACAACACTGCCGTCTACAGAATGGGTGATGAAACTCGTTTTAATTTGGTATTTGATTCCCGTGATAACTTAAAGAGCTTAACTTTAAAATTATCCAAGGCCATATAAGGATTTTTGTTTTTAACTTCCTTTAAAATCACAAAAATAAATACGAGGAACAAACACATATACTCGTCCGGAAGAGAACGATATGAAATAGTGTTGGCAATTATCACGCCATATCACAAGTATATGAAGCTATTTGAGTAGAAACGCATCACAGATTTATTCAAATATTATTCACTTAGCACTTACTACAAAGATTTAAGATTGCCTTAATTAACGATTGCAGATTAAGAGTAATCGGGAGTCTGCAGTTTTACATGGTAAAATGCTGCACAATAGAGGTCAAGCGGAGCGTTGCTGATATTGTGCTTAATCGTCAAGTTGTTCAAATACAAACACGTACATTTGGCATGCACTAGAAACCCATAAAATATTAATATCATTTCTTTGATGTAAAGCCTCTAGTTTACATATAAAGACCTACATTTATTTGTAATTTCATTTTTAATATCTAAAGTCTTTTTTTTCTATATGACTAAGTACTTAATGATTCAGCAACTGATGCAGCACTCCATTACCGTTACATCTTTCCACAAATTTTCTTCAGAAGACGGGATTTCCATTGGTATGTATGAAAATAAAAACAGAGATAAGCTTAAGATGTGGGTGCATCAAAGGGATCTAGGTTGTCTCCACCTCTTTCTGTGTTTGTTCTCTTGGATAAAACAAAGGTGCAAAACTGCATTTCAGATTCGGCTATATATAACACCACATTATACAATGCATACAAAATTAGGCAACAATACTTCATATACATATAACGATATGGATTATGCCTTCAGATATTGAAAAATAATTGTTGTGTACCTCAAATTTCAAGAATGTTTGGAACATATCTTCAGTTTTTACATGTAGTAGAAAAATAATTAATCATCACATTGCTGGAATGGCACATGAAACCCACCCTCGTGTCCAAGAATACTTACATTTAAAACACCCATGCATCGGCAAGCGTCGTCGTCGTAGATTGCAAACTTTGGACAATAACATGGATTTCCTGTGTCTAAAACGTTATTGTAGGCATTTTTGTCCAAAATAATTAAATGTCTGCGTCGTAGACAATATGACCCGGAGATCATCAACAAGACTTTAAGTCTTGTATTTGGCTCCTTTAAAGCCTTATACAGACTTTTACTTGAACGATGCATGTTGACTAACAGGGTGGTGGGGACTAAATAAAGGGCATTGTTGAAACCTCCTTCAGAGGAGACATGGTCCTGAACCTTGTTACCTCTGACTGTTAGTGGGGATTCCTACAGATCAAGGGTCTGAGCTCGCTTCCAGACCACCAGAACACTGTTTCCTCATTTTGATATCGCTTTATCTATTTCTGTTAACATGATGTTTTCTGCATCACTATATGTATTTCTAAATTTTTATTACCTTTCAACTTGAGACAGTTGTTGACGGTTGATTTTTATATGGAGGAATTTTTATATTTTCAAATGTCTTTTGATTATTCTGCTGTTGCGGTGAGTGGGAAGGTGGGCCCGTAAACCAGTTAAACACACCAAATGATTAACTATTGTCATATCGAATGACCGTCCTTAGCCGGTATCGTAAATGCACTATAATCGAATATTTTTGTGGGGTCCTTATGTGTTTTTTCATATCATTACACTGTATTCGATATATTTCCGTGGTGACTTCTATTATACGGCTGAGTCATTAAGTATTCTTTCTTCCTTTACTGAAATACGACATAAATAAGGAGGGTTTAAATCTAATTTGCCTGTCTTAATTCCAATCATATTGGTGGGAACAGGTTTGTGGTTGACAAACCCTTCCGAAATCGTATAATTTATAGACCATTCCCATGGATACAATCTTATCGCTTATAACGTGGAATTTGATGAATAATTAACTGTACTGATCAATAAACATTAAATTATTCCAGAGACGTAAATCTCTGATTATTCGCATTAATGTGACTATAAATACTGGACTTGCAAACGAAATTTACAAATTACTACTAAACTTTTAACTTAGGGTTACAGGTATCACGAGCTAAGAAAAACATTCGGCAAATTCTTCAGATTTTATTTAAAACTTCTATCTAAATTTGGAAATATTTCTTTTCAACAGTACGTATCCAATGGAATTTCCCATCCTAATTCTTACTGTGATCTCGTATATAAACTAAGGAAAGTAAAAGGCTCCGATAACGTTATTTTATCATGTAATAAAATAGTCAAACGTCTTCTAAATATACGATATGATATTGAGATCATCAAAAAGACTATAGGTCTTGTATTTGGCCCCTTTACAGTCTTATGCAGACTTTTACTTAAACGTTGCACGCTGACTAACAGGGCGGTGGGGACTATATGACGGGCCTTCTCCAAACCTCTTTCAGAGGAGACATGGTCCTGAACCTCGTCCCCTCTGACTGTTAGTCGGGACTCCTACAGATCTAGGGTCTTGGCTCGCTTCATACTGGCAGAGCACGGTTTATCATGTTGATGTCGCATATATTTTATAACATTATGTGTTTTACAATACCTTACGTGTTTTTTTTTATGACCTCTCAATAAGCGATACCTGGGAAGGTGGGCCCATAAACCGGTTAACCACACCATTTGTTTGACTTTTGTCAAATTTAATGACCGTCCTAAGTCGGTATCGTAATTGCACTACAATCAAATATTTTTGTAATGTGTTAAATGTTCTATGATATTATCTATATTCATGTATTGTATAGCTCCATGGTGACTTCTGCCACATAACTGAGCCAGTAACTCCTCTTTTTTCTTTCATAAACGAAAGGGGTATAGCCACAATAAGGTCTATTCGGCCCTGTTTTAAAAAATGATATTACGGAATATAATCACAACTAATATACTTACTGATATAGGTAGTTCAAAGAAACATATATTTCAAATAAAGCGCCGAACTCTTTTAGTGCAAAATAACACCTCAATCCTGTAACGGTTTTGAAAATTTGCTGTTTTTATGCATAAAACGGAAGTAAATTTGCGTAGATACATATGACCACAAAGGAGGGCATCAACGAAATTTATGGAGTCTGTTCATTTGTTTTATGCCTACAAGCACGCAAGATATAAGAAATGCCCTCGAGTGTGTTCTATATAAAAATTAAAAAAAAACCCCGAACATTAATGATTTAAAAATCATCGGAATTGACGGAAATGCATCAACTGCATTGAAATATGGTATCTTCCGTTCGTATTCAGGAATGAACCTCATACCTTCGTATCACTGATATAGTTTAGTTTAAAGTATTTATTTCATGAGAAAACACAAGATCAAGAGTGATTTATTTCCACTTTCGTAAATTTCCTTTCGGCGACATCGAGATCGGCATCTCTCATATCCATTGGACTCTGCTGTACAAGGGGTTTCTATAGACGCCGTTAACTTTGGTTCCATGATACTGTACACCTGTCTGGTGGATTCGGTAAGCACAAGAGGTAAGTTTCGGTTTTATTCATCAAAAATTTGAAAATGTGACACACGTAGAAATCCACTTCATGTCAATTTTGTCCAAAATTATAGTCTGTTTCATTTTTATATACACCGTAACCTCGATAGCGTCGAATAAGCCGACATAGTTGACATTCAGGTGACGCATGGGTACGTCAGCATTAGCTATGTTTTTCTTATTCATACAACTGGATAACAAATAAAAATTGTATCACCGTATGGAGTAAAGATTAGTCTCAAAGTGTTGAATGTTATTTTGCTGGTTCTTTTTTTCAAACCGAGTTAACGTAGACAGGCGTGTTTAGGGACCGCAGAATAGACTGAAAGCATTGTATATGTACATTAACGTTAATTTAGGAAATAATACTAAAATCGCATCACTTACAATTTTACATTACACAACTTTCATTGATAATCATTCTATTTCAACAAACTGGAATTAGTATTTGGTTACATAAAGATATGGGGTTTTTTTTTCAGTACTGTGCAATGCCAAGATTCCATTCTTGTGTGCTTTGCGCCAAGCGCACTAAGCCAGGGGGCCCATAACAGGCGGAAAGTTTCTCATGAAATTCGGAAATACCTCAAGAAAAACTTATTATTATTTGCAATACTTGTTATCACAAATTATACAAAGGGGTCCATCATAAGAAGCCTATTATTTGTCAAAGCATCAGTGAGGAACAGTGCATTCCTAAGAGTCCCCCATTTCATCTTCCTATATCCAGCACAGCTAAAAGTCATGCATATTGTGCGTTGTGCAAAAGACCAGGACCGAAGTTAGTGGTGGTTCCGGGGAATGCCAGATTCAATCTTTTCTTGGAGAAGAACATTCTTCTTCCCAGTGATAGCAGATGTTGTCCCTAACACATAGATGGAAATGCTGATTTTAAGCCCGATGCCATTCAAGCAATGACAATCACAGAGTCAGTAGATGTGTATCGTTCCAGTCTCATGGATATCACACAAAAGCTGAGAGCTGCTGCCCTACATTACCGACGTACACAGATTAACTTCGACAGACCGTAATTGTACTGTGATGAAGATATGCAAAATATGACTGGCCTCACTAAAGATTCGTTCCTTGATATATGCTCTATTGCCTAGAATTATATTAGAAGTATACCAGCACGGACCGTCAATACAACAGTCGGAATATTTTTCTTCAAGCTTCGTACTGGAATGTCAAACAAATTGATGGCCACTCTTTACAATATTTCCTATTCCAGCCTCAGACGTGCAATATCTACAGTCCGGAAAATCCTTACCGACCATTTTGTACCGAACCATCTGGGACTGTCTAACATATCACGTGAGGATGTAATTTCCAAGCACACCCGTCCTCTTGTTCTCTTTAACAACTGCGTACAAAATCCTGCTATCTTAGTTCTTGATGGAACATATATTTATATACAGAAGAGTGATAATTTCAAATTTCAGAGAAGAACTTACAGTATACACAAGGGAAGACCGTTAGTAAAGCCTATGGTCGTTGTCAGCACTACTGGATACTTCATAACTATTCTTGGACCATATTTCTCGGACTCCAAAAATTATGACGCATCGATTTTAAACCATAAGCTACAGAAAAACATCGAAAACATCAAGGACTGGGTGAGGGAGGACGATTTATTCATCGTAGACCGTGGATTTCGGGATTCCTTGAACCTGCTAGCAGATCTGGGTATTTGCGCAGCGATGCCAACATTTTTAAAGAGAGGCCAAAAGCAGATGTCGACGGAGGACTCAAATGCCAGCAGATTGGTTACAAAGGTATGTTGTAGTTATAAATACTATAATCAATAAAAAATAATTATCTATTTATTAGCTAATAGCTCAAAATTTATGTCTTTTACTTATTATAATTTGATTTACCAAACCTAATAGACTGATTTAAATGTTTAATTCTGCATGTGCATTTATTTGAATGAAACGAAGTGATACTATGCACTACGTATT
This sequence comes from Pteria penguin, assembly GCA_035048485.1. Taxonomy (NCBI): domain Eukaryota; kingdom Metazoa; phylum Mollusca; class Bivalvia; order Pterioida; family Pteriidae; genus Pteria; species Pteria penguin. The sequence goes on along the minus strand of CM068586.1, from coordinate 47,835,639 downwards.
ATTGTGTTTACGTCAAATCAAGAATATTTCTATTTTATGATGATGACAACTTTTACAAATGTGAAATAATTTTGTTGAAGAAGATTGTGGTCCGAAATTCCAATAGTTCTAACTTTGGCACTCTACTGTTGGCTTATGACTATACAATTACATGAGACATCAGAGAATTTGTGGTCACTTCAGTACTGAATTAGATTACATCTATTAACATAAGTAGCTTTCAATGGCTAAAATAGATTTTAGCACTTATCAAGGGTTTTGGGTTTGAGTGGAAATAGCAAAATATTCAATGTACCATGACTTGACAAAAAACAATGTGAGCACTATATCTATGAAAAAGCAGAACCATTGTGTATGGGACATCCCCCAACGAACTGTATGTAACATGTATCCAGTTTTAGGTTCAAATCTAATAAGAGAATTGACCCATTTATATCATCTACAAGACATTTAATGTTAGACGTTTTATGGTAGGCCTTATCATGTTAATATTGATGTGAAACTTTTCCGCGCTTTGAAACTATTTATACATACAAATAGTATGATTTTTTTAAGTGCAAGGGTATCAGTTGAAGTTGTAAATCTGTGCTTTCAAACGAAGTCTCTGGATAATGATGAAAAACCTGATACTCCCAGTATAGCAGATGAAGCAGGGTCCCTGTATCCTCAGCCGGGTGTAGAATACGCCTGTAAACGCTGTCCTGTTTACATCTATGGGTATAGCGTTCAGGGTCCGACTTTGGTCCTTTTTTCGGAAAATGCAATCCTGATTTGTTTTTAATGAAAATTTGTCCTCACCAACACAATATAGTAAAACGTTTTTTTTCATAATTTTGAAAACAAGTTAATGATACTCGTTTTCATTAATAGGTTCGCTGGGTTGTGGAATCCGCTAACGCCAGAATCAAACGATGGAAGTATCAATCCAGCGTTATGCCAACCAATCAAGTTCCAAATATCGGTGACTACGTCAGGATTGTTTGCGCAGTATCAAATAAATATTTCACGCCATTTTCAGCTGGAACAGATGCGGAGGATAGAAGTATCGGTGCCAAAATGCTTGTTCTATCAAAGCAAAGCAACTCGCTTCAGTATTATGTCGAAGAAAACCATCTGGATACGAGGAAGACGCCATGGCAAAATGCAAATGAAATCGATGATTTTCCACATCTAGATGAAGCTGACTTAAAAACGCTAACTTGTGGTGTATATCAGCTTAAATTAAGTTCAAGTTACATCCAAGAACACATAGATGGAGACTGTGAAATTCTGTGCAATAAAGAGGATCCAGGTTTGCTTACTGTAAGCCTGCAGATACAAGCACGACATAGTGACAAACCAGTGGGGACCCAAGACCACGGGGAATTTCTCGAGGACGCGTACATCATAGACAGTTCCGATTCTGAGATGAGCACCGCCGGCCAAGAAGAATAAGGACTTTTAGTATTCAGAGAGAGAGTGAGAGAGCGTGCGTGCGTGTGTGCGTCTGTTCGTGCGTGTGTATGTATGTATGTATGTGTGTGTTTGTGTGTGTGTGTGTGTGTGTGTGTGTGTGTGTGTGTGTGTGTGTGTGTGTGTGTGTGTGTGTGTGTAAAGCAAGCAAACACGTGCATGTGAAGGAAACAAAAAGAGAACTGTTTATGCTAAATTCTATTTACTATTTTATCATTTTTGTATTTTGGATTTTCTGTTTTAAATTTAAAATTATTTCGAATGATTCCATTGCCTAAATGTTATATCAATTTTTTCAACCGAAATCTTTTGTTTGATTACGATACACCTTTGACAAGATCGCACACTTGTTTGTTGTATTATGTCACACTCTAAGATACTTAGAGTATCTGTCTGAAGCAGTCTATAGAAAATTCGACATATGTCAACTAACGAACAATAAACGGGACTTCGGCTTTTACTCTTACGCCCAAATGTCAGGACATTGATGGAATGTTGGTAGTTCACGAACCTAAAATATTTTAGATCGAGTCAAACATTCTACTCACTATGTCAGGTCTTGACAAAAAGAGAAATCAAAAAGGAATTTGTGGATATAGGTGCATTGTCTATAGCGCCAATCAAAATGAGATTTAATACCCAGGAAATATTTCTTGTCATGTTGTCATTCAAAAGCATACAACATATATCACGGACTAAAACAGTTAAAATATATATAACAACGATTGATACTAGCCCTATGCAATGAATGACGTCAATATTTCTTACATGACGTCAAAATGACGTTCGTAATGTCCGACCCTACCTCTATTTAAACTTGTATCATTTCTGAACCGGGATAGATAAATTGAGGAGGTTTTTAATTTTGTGCTCCTCAATACTTCAAATTTTAAAATATTAGGGTTTTCTTAAATTATGAAACAAGGCCAAATTCAGACTTTTGTAGCTATACCCCTTCACAAATTACTACTAAACTTTTAACTCAGGATTAGAGATATCACAAGCTTAGAAAAACATTCGGCAAATTCTTTAGATCTTATTCAGAACTTTGGAAATTTGGAAATATTTCTTTTCAACACTATGTATCCAATGGAATTCCCCATCCTAATTTTTATGGTGATCTCGTATATAAAGTAAGGAAAATAAAAGGCTCCGATAACGTTATTTCATCATGTAATAAAATAGTCAAACGTCTTCTAAATAGACAGTATGACATTGAGATCATCAAAAAGACTATAGGTCTTGTATTTGGCCCCTCTACAGCCTCATGCAGACTTTTACTTGAACGTTGCACGCTACCTAACAGGGCGGTGGGGTCCATATGACGGGCCTTGTCCAAACCTCTTTTAGAGGAGACATGGTCCTCAACCTCGTCCCCGCTGACTGTTAGTCGGGACTCCTACTGATCTAGGGTCTTAGCTCGTTTTCAGACTGGCAGAACACGGTTTATCATGTCGATGTCGCATATATTTTTATATCATTATGTGTTTTACAATACCTTATGTTTTTTTATTTTTATGACCTCTCAATATGCGATACCTGTTGACCCTTGTACTTTACATGAAGGATTATTTATGATTTTTTAAATGTACGTCCTTAGATTGTTCTGCTGTTACGGTGAATGGGAAGGTGGGCCAGGTTAACCACGCCATTTGTTTGACTTTTGTCTTAAGTCGGTATCGTAATTGCACTACAATCAAATATTTTTGTAATGTGTTATATGTGCTAATACATTATTGATATTTATGTTCTGTATAGCTCCATGGTGACTTCTGCCACATAACTGAGCCAGTAACTCCTCTTTTTTCTTCCATGTCTCTGTACATCGAGTTGTAGCTTGTACAAGCAGAAAATCGTCGGATTATTTGACAGGTATAAACCGAATTGTCACCTGTGGTCAGTTATATCTTCAGGTATCCATGGCAAAAGTGAAATGCCACATTCCAGAAACTGTCGTCGTATTACGCATTCAGCTTACTGGATTTATGTCGTCTGTTTAACCCGATCATCAATAAGACAAGTATTGATACAGGTTAATTGAGACACATTTATTAGCATTACATACACGAGGGAAGTAATGTTTAGTGAATTGATGCTCGTTCTTGTTATTTTTGACAAGTTGAAAAGTACTTGATGTTGCTTTCCAAGTATCGTCTCTGTATGACTGTATTCAAACTTCATAGAACTGCAGGTCATTTCCCAGATCAGATACGAATTTGTTAACAATTTTCTGAAATTAAAACCCCTGATTTTGCCAACAGAGATACCATGAATTTAGAAATGATAAAGTAGATAATGGTATTTCTCATTCCCAGATCCATCTGCATACTGAAATGTAAGGTCATATTCTATATGGGTTGGTTGGTTGAATGGTGTTTTACGTCGCTCTCAACAACATTTCAGTTATATCGCGACATGGAAGCAGGAGGTTACAAACCTCTTAAACATAGTGGCGCAACCTGGGAATCGAACACGGATCGTCGGCGCAGCAAACCAAGCGCTTAACCACTACACCAAGCCTGCCCCTATATTCTATATGGGTAAAATTTACGAAAACTCCAGGCTCGTTTGTGAAATCGTCTGCAGGCTTGTCATGGTCATTCTAAGTCATATACTTATATATAATATATATGAAATGTTTTGTTGTTTATATGCATTGTAATTATTGAAAATTTAATTAAATCTGCAAAGGTAAATACCATTTCGACTGTAAGTCCAAGTGAGAAATCTGTGAGGGATAAGAGGAAGAGTCAGGTATGGAACTGTCGCGGCCACGAGCATCACTGAAGAGACATATGTTGTTGAAATGCACATCTGGTGCACAAAATTGATAGGTATATATTTTCTATATTCATTCTAACCACTAGGCCGGTGTTACTGACTGATAGTCCCCAAGGGCATCATAAGTCTACTTTTCAGTGCTTTTTATACTGACTTGAAATATATACTTAAAATTTTCCGTCATGAAATTATGTAATTCACTTTAAAACTAAGGAGAATCTCCCTCTTGCATAGCTCAATTCTTAGATTGATCCTTTGGTTCACTTTTTCGGAAGCCGGTGTGGCCTAGTGAATGAGGTGCTCGGCTCGTGACCTAGAGGTCCCTGGTTCGATTCCCGCCCTAGGCACACCGATGTTCTCTTCTGTTCTGTTCTGTTGAGACGGTAAAATCCGAGGTCCCGTGTCACGGTAGGCATGGCACGTAATAGATCCCTCACTGCTTCGGGTAGGTCCGTTGCAAAGGTAGAAATTTCTAAGCAATGCATTAGGCAGATTCCGTTACCATATACGTAAGATAGTCGTGGAGTGACGTCAAACAATAATCAATCAATCACATCTTCGGTCATTTTGATTTCAATACTGCTCTTCAAATATTTATATAATATGAAAATTCCAACCATTCGGCCACGAGCATCACTGAAGATGCATAATTTGTCGAAATGCGCATCTGGTGCACAAAATTGAAAGTTATATATTTTCTGTATATATTCTTACTTCGTACGGAGCTGACTTTCGCATATCCGTGGAAACGTTTCTCTCACAACTTAGTCAGATTTATTCCTGCATTCTTTGCATATCCGTGGAGACTTCTCTCCCACAACTTAGTCACATTTGTTCCTGTACTCTCGGCATATCTGTGGAGACATTTGTCTAATAACTTATCCTGATTTATTCCTGTATTCTCGGTATATGCGTGGAAACATTTCTTTCATATCTAAGTCAGATTTATTCCTGTATTCTTTGCATGTCATTGCAGAATTTTTTCCACAAGTTATCGAGATTTCTTCCTGCAATTACGGCATATACTTGGACAGATTAATTCCTGTATTCTTGGCATATATGAGGAGACTTTTCTCTCATAGCTAGGTCAGATTTATTCCTCCATTCTCTGCATGTCTGTGAGAACTTTTCTCTCACAACTTAGTCATATTTATTCCTGTATTCTCGGCATCTCCGTGGAAACTTTTCTCTCGCAACTTAGTCTGATTTCTCCTTTTCTTTCGTTTATGCTACATGAAATTCCAAAACAAAGTACATATATAAATAAATGAATGAATAAATAGATAAATTCAATAGTATTCAATGCAGTCGTAGCCTGTATAAATACAATAAAAGCACTATTTTTGTGCAGTATGTTTCGTCCAGCCGCCATTTTCAGCGGAATAAATTGTTTGTGTAGATTACGTCATGCGACGTCCCAAGGTTGCAGTTCCCGACTAATGTTTAGTCGAATTCCAACCCACAACCTAATGAACACATATATATTCTATTCATATTTTCATTCTCTATATTTTTAGCGGGATTCGAATTCACTTTTAACTCAGGGTTACAGATATCACAAGCTTAGAAGAACATTCGGCAAATTCTTCAGATCTTATTCAGAACTTCTATCTAAATTTGGAAATATTTCTTTTCAACAGTATGTATCCAATGGAATTTCCCATCCTTATTTTTGCGGTGATCTCGTATATAAACTAAGGAAAGTAAAAGGCTCCGATAACGTTATTTTATCATGTAATAAAATAATCAAACGTCTTATAAATAGACAATATGATATTGAGATCATCAAAAAGACTATAGGTCTTGTATTTGGCCCCTCTACAGCCTTATGCAGACTTTTACTTGAACGTTGCACGCTGACTAACAGGGCGGTGGGGACTATATGACGGGCCTTGTCCAAACCTCTTTCAGAGGAGACATGGTCCTGAACCTCGTCCCCTCTGACTGTTAGTCGGGACTCCTACAGATCTAGGGTCTTAGCTCGCTTTCAGACTGGCAGAGCACGGTTTTTCATGTTGATGTCGCATATATTTTTATACCATTATGTATTTTACAATACCTTACGTGTTTATATTTTTATGACCTCTCAATATGCGATACCTGTTGACCCTTGTTCTTTACATGGAGGATTATTTATAAATTTTTAAATGTACGTCCTTTGATTGTTCTGCTGTTACGGTGAGTGGGAAGGTGGGCCCGTAAACCGGTTAACCACACCATTTGTTTGGCTTTAGTCAAATTAAATGACCGTCCTAAGTCGGTATCGTAATTGCACTACAATCAAATATTTTTGTAATGTGATATATGTTCTAGTATATTATTTATATTCATGTATTGTATAGCTCTATGGTGACTTCTGCCACATCACTGAGCCAGTAACTCCTCTTTTTTCTTTGACATGTAGCATGTCAGTAAAATACATTATTTTACCATAAAGTAAAACGCAATAGTAGATCTATAGTTTCACATGACTTACGTTCCTTTTAACAACACCATTTATATGACGCTACATTAGTTCAGAAATGTTGTGACGTCAAATGATGATGTGGCGTCACTTGACGTAATCTACAAAAAACAATAAAGGAAGGCCATTGGCCGAAACGTACGGAAAATAGTGTTTTTATTGTAAATAAATAAATAAAATAAAATAAACTATGCCATGGTTGACTTTAGTGGACACTGGTAACTAGACAGGAGACCAGGTGATAGGGGAAGGCAAGTGATTTCCCTGCATAAAAACATATGAGGAATAAAATGATTAAAAGTATCACAAATTATTACTCTGCAATCATGGTGTAAACATGGAATCTTGTTTTCTTTTATACTATGACCGAAGGAATCCATTATATACATTACTGCGTCCATTATAAATCCATTTATTAAACTAATGATACACAGCGGAATTCCTTTGACACTGCATTCTGTGTTATATAAAAGAAAATCATACATTACTTTTAACACTTTTCATTTAAAATTTTCATTGAAAACTTACTTTAAATGCTTGGTCTTATATGAGCATTTATAATACATAACAGCTTCTCTTTTGTTTCTTTTAGGATGCTTTATCTTAAGTGTACTCTCATTTTATCCTGTCGTCTATTGTCAACCGTAGACGGTGCTGTGCCTGAAAATGTCATGTAGATGAATCATGCTTTCCTATAAATGAAGAGATGGTTGAATTAAGAGATTCCCTGGATGGAGAACTGTTTTTTTCCCACAGATGACGGCTACAGACTCAGCATTCTTCATAATGCATTTCTTACTAAATTCCCAATCGCTGTTGCCTCCGTACAATCCACACAGAACGTCTAAAGAAGTGTTCGATTTGCTCGAGCTCACAACCTTCGTGTCACCGTAATGTCATCGGGTCATGATTATAATGGACGGTCCACAGCACATGAAAGTCTAATGATACATATGGGGAACATGAATGGTACTCGAATTAACTTAGCATCGACTCGTAATGCAGAGAGAGATTACATGCGAGAGTGGAAACTCATGGCTTAAGGTTTACACAGAGGTAATTTAACATTTTAGTGAGGCCCATCGCAAATGACTAAGTTCAAATCAATCAATCAAATGTTTGCAATTTTCGCATCAATAATTTATCGGGAAATATTTTTAACATGTAAATCAAAATCATATCATTAGAATATTCATTTTGTTTTCTTCTCATTTCTTCAATTTCATCTCATATGGAGTAGAAATAAAGAAATTAGGGCAATTTGAAAATAGTTAAAATCATTAAAATATCTAACGATACCGCGGCGGTACAGCGAGATGCTTATTTTGCCTTATAATTGACGGCGCGCTTAGAATCAATAAGCATAAAAGCGCTATGTTCACTGGCGTTGTTCGGGGTCAGGATTGTATTAATTCCAGTGAAGTGAGGTTTTTCAGGTAGATACGTCCATTACCTGTAAACAGCTGATCGCCGAAGCGAAAACGATGTGCGATGCGGGCACACATAAGTTTTTTAAATATATAATTTTCAGTTTTTAATTTATTTCTACCGGCCCATAATATGCGATAAGTATGTTTCCCCCGATTCATTTAATACCATTTTTATGAAAATATACCTAGAAATGACTACAAACAATCGAAAATAAAAAGATAAAGTGTTCCTCTTTGCCAAAACAACGGTCCGCCATATTGTTTTCACGAGTCATTTGATTACATCGATATAGATAGTAAACAATCGTACATTTTAAAGTTCTCAAATAAGAGAACACATAACGAAAACAATGTCTATAGAAGTAATTATGATTATCTTATTTGTGAAAAAAATTACCCCGTAGCTATTATCTACAAAGTTTAATTTCTCAAAAGTTTCATTTCATCATTCATGATGTAATTTAAAGCACGGCGTGGGCGCCTGGGTTAATACTTACCATGAACGATTTTTATATTCGAATTGATAATTATTGGTATTTGCATGAAATAAATATTTGACGATTTCATATTGTTTGTTGTCATTTTGTAGCCCTATTAATACGATTACACATTTCAATGTAAGAAATACCAAGACATACATGTATATTGTGCGATAAAAGAAGACATCATTTCATCATTTAGTTTACATTGTCCCCACTGTTTACAATTTCAGACTTACATTTTAATTGCAGATAAGTCTAGACCTCTGCGAAAGGAAGGTGGGGGGATAATTTATTCATATTTAAGGAAGACATTTTTTGTTAAAGGAAAAATGACGAGACTAAGAGCCTCTTTTGATTCAAATGATTTGGTTTTAATTGTTTTTAATTTTGGTATTTATTTCAGTGGCGAATCCAGACTTTCCGAAATGGGAGAGGGAGGGGGGGGGGGCGCACAAGTGAAAGTCCAATATAAACCAAAACACTCTGCCAAATGAGGGGCGAAATCTGAAGATTTACTCATAATTGTGGCAAAAAGGGGGAGCGACCCCTATAAATCCGCCACTGTAGATATTAAAATGAGAGAACAAGTATATAACAATGAGAGAACAAGTTATGTTAAGGTACTACAAAACGCCATTCCTCGCGTAACCTAAGATTCACGAAAAAAAAAAGAAATAAAGGTTTTTAATTTGTAATTTTTTATTAGATAACTGTGTATTGAGGACTTTATAGAAAATAATTCTAATTTTAATATTACCCAGATATACCTGTAATTGGCACTCGAAAACGTGTGTTTTTAAGTACAGCTCACATGAAAACACCAGCGACAGCGTTGACTCTTCGTCATGTGCAATCAGATGGCCAGTCCCAAGACGAATTCTATAATATCTTTAATAGTTGACTTCCTAATCAAGTTGCAATATTTTCAATATATTGAGGGTATATCGGGGTAAAGTCGTCTAGGGCGATCACCTGTCACCTGTGCGGCTAAATTATTACGTAATATCACCTCAACCGGCTGTCTGACCCAGCAAATATCAACCTTTATTTCGTACATTTTAACAGCTTTCAAGATATTAATTAGCGATCTTAATAAACTGGGTATTCATATTAATGAAAGACAATGACTAATTATCAGGTTTCCTGTTAATTGTGAAGGATTATCATTAAGGAGACATACAGAACAGGAATTGAAATCGACCAAACTTTACGACATTTTGTATTTATAAAGAGTTTATATTTGAGATTATAACACTTTTATTAAAAGTTTTTATGTTTTTAAAATAATGAATATAATACATATAGTAGATTAATATGAAAAAATTAAGCTATACTATGATAAATTGAAAGGTATGTAATATTTTTCACATCTTTTTTAAAGAGTTATCCGCCCCTGATCTAGGTACAAATGTTTTTGCTTATACATAGCTTATTTTTTGTCATACAATCTAAATTCCTTCAAATATCCTTATAAGTAGCCATTTTAAATAAGTTTTTACATTATTATGAATCCTTGTATAAGTTTTTAGTAAAATGGCCTTGGACATTTGGACTTCGTCATTTTCATCAAAGTAAAAAAGCATTCTTCGTCAAGTTTAAGAGATTATATTTGAGATGATAAGACTTACAACCAATGCTTTTATCTTTTTTCGTAATACCTGTAGTACATAAAGTAGATTAATATAAATAAATCACAAATTTTATGCATAACTGATTAAGTTATACACTCATAAAACTGCGAGGTTGTGCATTTTCATTTGCTTGAAAAAGGTGTGAAAATGCAATATTGTCCATTTTCAAATCCTCATATCTTGTAAAGTACTCGAGATAAAGCGATGAAATTTTCAGAGTTTGTTGACTATAAAACATGCTTTGTAATTTACTTATTCTTTGGTATATTGTGATACAAATAAAAGGTATCTAAAAAGTGTATCTCATGTGTTTTTAAGGAAAGAGTTTGGGCCTCCCTAACATTTTGTAGGTGATTTATACCAAAGAAATATAGATATATGTATAACATTTGAACTTGAACTATTTTTAATTCATTCAGAAAAAAAAATTAAAACGTTAAGGGTCACTTTAAGTCACCTGTCAAATCCAAGATATTGTTCCGAGTATGGGACGATATACGCTAGGTGGTGGTCATAGCCCCATGTCAATAGACCCTTTTGCAATAACTGCGGGACAGTTCTTCGCGCCTGCGCATAAACGCTTCCGGGGGGGGTACCCACTAGGGGCGCTATATAAACTATACCAAAATAGCAATCCTTAAAGGACAAATTAATATATTTAGGATGAGTTTTGGATGTGGACATTTGTTGTTATCGATAAATTTGATATTGAAGAATAAATTAAAATAGAGCTTTCAACATGTCATCACCTTGACAACTCAGATATCAACTTCCTTTTTCATACATAAAGTGTAAAGACCGCCATTTTCAAGTTTGATACGCACAAATTTGCAGTTTTACGAAATTTGAGTTCTGTAATGGAAAGAACAACTTTGGAAAACATCGTTCCATGTATTGCGACTGTTGAGAATCCACCAGCATTTATGTCTGTGCCTTATTCACCTTTAAACACACTTTCTACTGATCTACCCAAAGTAACATTAGCTAGCGTACATAACCATATGATATGATATGGTAATGGCTGCGCCTTGTGAATGACAAACCTGTGAATAATGCTAAGGGTCTTGAGAGAACCGAACAACACTTTGATGCTGGTGATGTTTCCAATATACAGTTTGCAAAGGTATACACATGCCGATCTCTACATAAATTTCAATTTAGGACCTTCTCCCCGAAAAACCTCCGACTCCTACATCTAGTAGTCCCAAGTACGATCAGGAGTGGAATTGCTTGCCCACCACAAATGAAACTAGACTCTTAATTACTCTTTTTTACCTGATACTTGAATTATATTCATCGTATACTATTTCTGAAAGTTTTGTTTGCAGTTCACAATATAAACACCAGTCACCAGAATAACAAATCTCTTGTGACAGTCACACAAATTTGTCAAGACGACAAGAGTCAATTCCTCAATACATTTAAGATTTATTATTATAATTTCATGATGTAACAGTTCTTTTATTCTAACTCATTAGTTATCTGTAAAGAATGGCCTAGTACCAAATACATGCATGTCTTGTAAATTGTCAACAGTCAAATTTTAAAATATTTTTACATCTTCAAATTCAGCTGTAAGAAAATGTATATTGCTAATGTAGATATATCATGCATGGTATATATTTATTTGTGTATTTACTTACACTTCCAAGTTAAGGAGAGTTTGTTCTGTAGTTGCTGGAATGTGTTTGCAGATAAATTTTTAAATCAATTAAGGTGCATATATTCTATATAAATGTAGATGTAAATATAAATTTCGAAGTATGCAACCAAATGAAAAACAAACCATTCTTAATACATGTATGAATACACACATAAACCTATATGACTTTAAATGACTACAACAATGTGAAGAGTTATCATGAGTGATTTTCATCTCTCATTTATTTTTCAGATTAATGACACATTTTGTATATATTAGAGCTTTCTGTATGGCATCATTTAAGAAGCAGAGGTATCAAGTATTCCTGTGTTTTTCTCAGAAAGAGCATCTTGAATTTGCTTACTGCCAGTGTTCCATCGGGTAAATAATCATCATGATAAGTGTGAAAATATAGCTTTCATTAATTAAAGGAAATAAAGACACAATATTTCAATGTTACTTGTTATGTCCACAGAATGATATATTGGCATCTAGTGTTTGGCCTGTTTGTATGGAACTCTGACCATTCAATGTCATACCTTTGAACTTAACTTACATATACAGTAAAAAATAAGTTTTATTTACAACTCTATAAAAGAACAGCCTGTATATGTTGGACTCATGTCGTGATCTCAAAGTAGCATTTTGTGCATAAACTGAACTTGTATATAAGGGGACACCTGTAACTAAAGGACACCTACCTTCAGTCACTCTGATGTCCTTTGGTTAGGTTTTATTGTAATGTAAATATCAATATCTGAATGTTTTTATTTGAATTTCAGGTTAGGCCAAATCTGCAGCCTTGTTGGTGCTTTGCTGTTTGCCCTTCATGCGTTAGGTAAAAGCAAGCCGTACCTGGGTGAAAGCTGTACATCTCGTCCCTGTCAGTGGAATGTACCAAGAGCTATGAAACTAAGAGCTACGTCACTATTGTAGTGGAACCTGCGAAAACCAAATGTAGCAAGCAGCATAAAGGGTGATGACATCAAGAAGCCATTAGAATTTGACCCTCGACACCCATCCCAAAGAGAGTTCGACTATAGCAATGGTCTCCTCTTTCTGCAGGAATTGCAACAGGCTATTCCCAACACAGGTTATATATAGTCTTGTCTAGAGATTGATGGGAACCAAATTCAAATCCTTTTTCAACTGCTCTTCCATTAACACAATGCCAGTGTGCTCCTTAATATTATTAACACTATTAACAACTACTCAATTGTGTTATACCTGTAGATACATTTATTAGTAATATTGATAATATAATCAGTTTAGTAAGCCTTTTTTAAATAACATTGCAGGAATGGGGCAGCTTTGGAATATTCCAGACGTTGCTCCAGAAGCTGTTGAAGAGGAAGTGGTCCAGACTTCTATAGATCCCTAGGAAAGCAATATGCAGTTGTTGGTCTTTTGTGAAGAGAACTGTAAGTAAAATTTTGATAATTGTTTTATTGAAAAAATTCATTTTGATGCTTCTTTTGTTTCAGAAATGATGCCACTTCTACAAAGCTTCTTTTACAAACATGTTTTTGCACATGATAATTATCAATGTTTTGTTTTCTGTGCTTAATTGTACAGCATTGAGCAGATTTTCTTTTATTTCCAGACTTCAAGGCATTTATTTCTGGCATAAAGGGCAAGAATTCAACAGCTTTAAATATGAAGATAAGCACTTTCTGCGCAACATGCAGCATTGAGCAGAATTTCCTTTAATTTCCAGATTTTAAGGCATTTATTTCTGGTGTACAGGGCAGGAGTTCTCAAAGCAGGCGACAAAGAGTGGGGTGGCACCCATGATACCCCTGCCACAGAGCAGCTAATACGGAGTAAACTCTCCGGGGGACCTGTGGCCATTTGAACTCAGAATTGTACATTATGGATTGTTAGCATAACCTCCATTAGCTTTTTATAATTAATAAGTAATGTAACAATTTCAGTATGTAATACATACCGGTATGTTTTGTTAAATTACTTTTTCAGATGAAAGTGTCCTCATCCATTCGTCGCGAGTCATTGCACTACCCCGCCAGTATACCATCATCTTAGTCTTGGTTGAAAGATACCTAAAATATAAAAAATAGGGGTATATTGTATTTCATGTAACAATATGTAATACAAGGAACTTATATGAAAGTAAATTCATTCTTGTGGCTGTGGCCGAACATCTGCTTCGTTAGTCGGGGTTGAATCATGAATGTGAACAATTCACAAAAATATATAACCAATGTATGTTGCAATTAATTCAAAGACGGCATAAAGAGTCACAAGCACAAACTGAATTTAATATTATTTAAATATATATTAAGTATCACTATTGCATAGTTAACATCATGTAATTAATAATATCTTTTTCACATACTTGAATAAACATAATAATGGTCGGCAAAGGTCGGTATTACTGTGTAAAACTTCATCATGGCATCGTTGTCTCTTATCCTGTCTACACTCCATCGATGATGATTTAACTCTGCTTTCACTCTCTGTAGTTCTTCTCGGAGTTGCGGATTTTCTAATAGCAGTGGATCGGGTTCACACTGTATCCCTTGGTCTTAATAAAAAAGATTACAAGAATAATTGCTACATTACTGATATATATCTATATCATTTACTTTCACATGTAATACACATTTTGATAGATTGTTAAAAAAAATTAAATTCATTCCTGTAGTGCAAATGTAAAATTTATATATAATCTCTTATACTGCAAAAGTGTTGACCATGCATTTAATGTAGGTGTGGCCTGGAGGTAGATGAGATCTTTAAAATTGATATCAAGAGCCACAGTAGGTGTGGCATATTATAGACCTCTGATAGCTTTGGGTGGGTTATTAGCATTTGTGTCATGCATCAGTCAGATGCAGTTATCATATAATGAAACACTTGCAACAATCATAGATTGACTAGATAAACAAAAAACAAGCAATTTAATGATGAAAACACACCTTGGTAGGTAACGCTGGTGTCTATATCGTCAAAATGAAGTATAACGCTCAATGGAACATCAAAGATAACTGCTTGCTACTGGCCTCATATTCAGTCTGCTTCTTCTCTGCTTCATCAAAAACCTAAAAATAATATAAGAACATTAAAATTAAGAGATATTAATCAGGCAGGGTGAACAATTAATTTTTCAGGAGTCTCGGGAGATTCAGCATGGCAACACTCGACAATGTATTTTCATACACATTTAGTACATTGTGCACTCCATCAGCTCTCTGTTACGTATCAACATGAAGCAGTGAGTCTGAGGGATCTTTTACAGACCACATCTCCTGTGAGGTATGTAACATTGGACCTCGGTTGCACTGGCGGATCCAGCTCCCCCTTTGCAAGGCAGTAAAGGATCAAATTTAGCCAATTTTGACCGAAAATTGTCAAAATACAGGGATTCTGAACAAATTTGGGGTCACTGCCAGGGGGGTTGCCCCCTGCATTCTCAACTAAATCAGCTACTGGGTTTTAAATGGTGTCATTATAAAGACTGACAACAGCAAGACCCGAGACTAAGCAGGGTTCAAAGCACTACCACCAAGTCTTGCCAGCTTTAAATTATCAGTACACAAATTATGTCATCAGATTGCACCCTTGCACCGTTTTCCGGTCAAAACTGTGTATAAACTATATTGCCATTAATGGTGCATTCATTTCACAAATACATGTATAGCAAGTTGAGTAATGGACTATGATTGTTACAAAATAAACTCCATTATTAGGCATTTAGAAATTATTTTACTTTTATTAATGAAAAATAAAATGATCACCTGCTATTGCGAAACACTGTCATTTAAAACTGACATGACATTTATTTGTTCTTCTCTCTATCCATGACTTAGTTTCGTTTCGCATTTTTGCGACTGAAATTATAGAAGTTTTAGTAAACTTTACAAGAAATATTACTTTTATGTAAGTTTTACCTTCAGTAAATTTCTTCTTGAGGTCCTATCTTCCCTCTGTCTGTCAGTTGTCACCTCTTTGTAGCTGAAAATAGTCGGTGCAACGTCGTCTCGGTCGTCACTGTGCCATCCTCCCTCGAAATGCTTGGAACAGATCCTGGTATTCTCGTTTGGTATGAAGTCTGCGCGAATGACGGCTCTAATCTATATATAGTCTTCTATTGTGGGATTTCTTCGGAAACCAGTAAAACTTCAGTCCTCTCGCTTTGGTCGTCGCATTATTTTCATTAGAGCAGCGAAATACACAACAATGTTTCACCATCTTGAATCGTAGTGTAAGGGCGCCAAAGGGGAAATTTGCAGCTTACAACTGAGTTGTCAAGGTGATGACATGTTGAAAGCTCTATTTTAATTTATTCTTCAATATCAAATTTATCGATAGCAACAAATGTCCACACCCAAAACTCATCCTAAATATATTAATTTGTCCTTTAAAGATTGCTATTTTGGTATAGTTTATATAGCGCCCCAAGCGGTTACCCCCCCCCCTCCCCCCCCCCCCCCGGAAGCTTTTATGCGCAGGCGCTAGAATTAGTGCGAAAGGGTCTATAATATTTGGAATGGCAGTTGACAATCTCTTAGAAGTCGAAATGTTAACTGCAAACGGCGACTTTATCAGGGCGAATGCTGAAGGCACCACATATCTAGCGGATGATGGAAAAATCCTCCGAACAACAAATGATACGGATATTTTCTGTGTTTTGAGAGATGGAGGCGGTGATACTTTTAGTATCGTTACCAATTTCACATACCGCCTTCACCATGCTGCTTCTGCAGTAGTTCATTTTATTTGCTTATATCGAATCATTTTCCCCGATGGAACAAATGTAAGATATGATATTCTTCAGTTTATAGGAAACCTTATTCCCAATATGCCTCAGGAATGGGATGGGTATCTTTCGATAGGTGGTGATTACAACCCAGTGTCCAGGACTAGAGGTAATATAGGCGTGAGTTTTAATCATTTTGGAGGTTATGACACCTCATCCAGAGCCTACATGTACAAAATAATAAGTTGTAAACCACATCTGCACGGATCCTGTCAATATCGTAATGTCTCCACCATTCTACAATATGAAGTGACGGCTAAAGATGCATTATATAATTAGTTAACGTACTTATGCAGAACAATAGTGTCACGCCTGAGTGGTTATGCTTTATAATAGATCATGTCATCAACGACCATCCTGTACCTGGTAGTAGTGTTGGATACACTTGAACTTTACTTGTAGGTGAATTAATATATATTCCAATATCTTTGTTGGCATTCCAATCAGCACTGACTTTGCTCCGCTTCTGGCTGACATATTCCTTTACTCATACGAAGCTGAATTCATTCAGTCTTTGCTTTCGCAAGGAAAAAAAACCAATTGGCTCTTGGCTTCAATTTTACTTACAGATATATAGATGACTTGCTTTCAATTAATAATCCTTCATTCGCGGATTACCTTAGCATCATCTATCCAAGTGAACTGGAGGTCAAAGAAACCACAGAAAGTAGTAATTCTACTTCGTATTTAGATATTATGTTGTCACAAATGTGAGGATTTCAATTTCGCTATCACAAACTTTCCTTTCATAAGTAGCAACATTCCATCATCGCCCGCATACGGCGTATTCATATCTCAGTGAATACGTTATTCCAGAGCATGTTCAAATTACAATGACTTTGTTCTGAGGGCTAGGCGACTTTCAGTTAAGCTGCTCAACCAGGGTTATATATCTGCTAGACTAGCAACGTCACTGAGGAAGTTCTACGGTTGTTACGAGACTCTTATTGACTTCTGCCATATAACTGAGCCAGTAACTCCTCTTTTTTCTTTCTTATTACTCCATATGAAATCTCGTTATCCAGACTTTTAAATGATATTCTGGACTGAGACCGATTCCGATCATTTTACACAGATTTGACACCTTCTATACTAGAAGGTTACCTACTTTGACTTCTCCATATATAAATACATATGGAATTTACACGATTTGACTCTTTCTACTGGGTATATGTGACGGGTGTTGCTAGCAAGCAGGAGATGCTCACTCTCCCCAGGCACCTGATCTCACTTCATCACAGGGGTTCACATGTGCTCTTCAAGTAGACATATTTTGTTATTTTCCATTTGTTTTTCATTTTCACTAATTTTGTATGTCCTCTGGTTTCATGATTTTTGGACTTGTGGTTTGGATTTATCCATCATCTTTACATTGCTAGCAAGCAGGAGATGCTCACTCCCCTCTGGCACCTGATCTCACTCCATTACAGGGGTTCACATATGCTCTTCAAGTAGACATATTTTATTTTCCATTTGTTTTTCATTTTCACTGATTTAGTATGTCCTCTGGTTTCATGATTTTTGGACTTGTGGTTTGGATTTATCCATCATCTTTACATTTGCAATGTATTGAACAATGATTTCTTACATTTACTTTATGCATTGTATGCCTATATATGATATTAGAGATAATATTATTGATCATGACATTATGGTGTAGGCAATTACGGTAAGTTAAAAAGTAACCGACCAATAAGTTGATTTGGTCATGAAAATGTATATAAATGTTTCATTGCTGATAGTCTAATACTAATCTTTACATTAAAAGTTTTGATGCGTCTTCTACAAATTGTCATTTGAGAAGCACTTTAGATTATGAATCCCTTTTCTATATTCTGAAACTTCTGAATGTGTATGGTTGATGAATAAAACGGATGCTAGTATATAAGGAAATTTATTTCATTTCTTAGGCAAGATGCAAGTGGTAGGAACACATGCAACGGCTGTTCATCCTGGATGGAGGTCCAGTTTAATGAGTCTAAGTGGTGGCTTATCTTTTGATCCCAATAAACTACACAGGTCTAAAGTGCAAGACGAGGCAAAGGTCATTGGAGATCAGCAAATTCATTTTGGGCTGGGCATGTATATAAACGAATCGGGACCAAACGTGACTAACTGGCATGGTAATTTCTGGGGAAGAAACTATCAACGACTCTTGCAGTTCAAACAGCAATGGGATCCGGACAACGTTTTCTACTGCAATCAATGTGTTGGGTCTAATGCTGCACATACTCCAAATATATCACATATAGGTTTTGGACGGAAATGAGAGCAAATCTTTATGGTTGTTAGTTACAAAATATACTATCCGTCGATAATAAATGGAACAGATTAACAAGCTTTATCTATTTCCATGTAATAAAACAATAAGCAAATAGAATAATTCAGATATTATACTCAGAAGTATCATTGCTATTGTAAATTCGTACATTAACAAATTCTTCTGCATGTAGTCAACAAGATGCTTTTTAAATAAGTGAATGCACTTTGAAAAGCAATTTCATTTTAAATATTATTACCTCGTATCCACATTATGCCAGCGAGTGTTTTCCATAAACAGTGAATTTCAATGGGTATGATCACCATATACGAGAAGGCTCAGCGTTACGATAATACTTTTGCATGAACTTTACAAGATAATGACACGAAATAAAATATCTATGACATGCCACTCCGATCTAATAATGGGTTGAGGAGCACAGATTATTTGCTTACTTATGAAATACGTGGCTATGAGTCTCAGAAAGTCGCAATCCACGACAAAATTAGAGATAGAATGAAATAAGTTAAATTGAGACGACTATCTGTGTATTTCTATAAGATGTTCGATTCAGAAAAGAAAAAAGTTTGTTTTAGTATTGTATTACGTCAGCTGAAATTCATTTTAATGTCATGGTAATTATGTGATAATCCAGAGTGAGAGATGACCTTCCTAAATCACTACGAAAGCAATAAAATCAAAGACAAGAACAATCTTCAAATACTTAATTAGCAAATTTTTACAATAAATGTAAATCTCAAGAAGTGAATTGTTTAAAGAAAGACAGAAATTAATAAGTAATAAGTGGGGATTTTCTTATTTTAGTGTGTATTTTAGTGTTAATAAGTATTCTCCTTTATATAGATGTGGGAAATCGTCAATAATCGATCTTTGTTGTTTTCAAATACACTTTTTAAGTTCTATGTCTTTCTATTGCCTTTGTTTTGAATATGAAAGTGCTGCCATACCGTTTAACCATACCCAAAAGATAACTATTTTCACATCAAATTAGTCACAATTGCATTAGAACTGAAAAGAAATACATATCTTTTACTATAATAATCAATAATTTTGGTAGAATGACAAAATGTTAGTCCTCACCTTTTGCATTTCTCATATCATGTAATAAACACAATTTAATGTTTTCTGACTACAACTCCCCTACCCACAAACAAACAAAACTCTGCATCATTAGCTACACACATTAATGGAGTTTCGATATTTCGTATGTGAAAGAAAAAAGAGGAGTTACCGGCTCAGTTATGTGGCAGAAGTCACCATGGAGCTATACAATACATGAATATAAATAATATAATAGAACATTTAACACATTACAAAAATATTTGATTGTAGTGCAATTACGATACCGACTTAGGACGGTCATTTAATTTGACAAAAGCCAAACAAATGGTGTGGTTAACCGGTTTACGGGCCCACCTTCCCACTCACCGTAACAGCAGAACAATCAAAAGACGTACATTTAAAAATTTATAAATAATCCTCCATGTAAAGAACAAGGGTAAACAGGTATCGCATATTGAGAGGTCATAAAAATATAAACACGTAAGGTATTGTAAAACACATAATGGTATAAAAATATATGCGACATCAACATGATAAACCGTGCTCTGCCAGTCTGAAAGCGAGCTAAGACCCTAGATCTGTAGGAGTCCCGACTAACAGTCAGAGGGGACGAGGTTCAGGACCATGTCTCCTCTGAAAGAGGTTTGGACAAGGCCCGTCATATAGTCCCCACCGCCCTGTTAGTCAGAGTGCAACGTTCAAGTAAAAGTCTGCATAAGGCTGTAGAGGGGCCAAATACAAGACCTATAGTCTTTTTGATGATCTCAATATCATATTGTCTATTTAGAAGACGTTTGACTATTTTATTACATGATAAAATAAAGTTATCGGAGCCTTTTACTTTCCTTAGTTTATATACGAGATCACCGTAAAAATTAGGATGGGAAATTTCATTGGATACATACTGTTGAAAAGAAATATTTCCAAATTTAGATAGAAGTTCTGAATAAGTTCTGAAGAATTTGTCGAATGTTTTTCTTAGCTTGTGATATCTGTAACCCTGAGTTAAAAGTTTAGTAGTAATTTGTAAATTTCGTTTATGAAAGTCCAAAACATCGGTGCAGCCTCTGAGAAATCGAACTAATTGAGATATATAGATACCATATGATGGGAGTCGAGGGACATCGCCATCCAAGTAAGGGAAATTTACAATAGGAAATCCAAAATCCTAACGTTTATCATAAATATTAGTATATATAAGGTTGTTGATAATTTTGATGTTTAAATCCAAGAAAGGTGTAGATTTATCTCAAGTATTAGCTTTATTCAATGTGAGCTCTGGTGGATATATTTCTGATATAAATTGTTCGAATTCAGGGTTATCGATAACCAAAATGTCATCCAGATATCTGCAAGTATTATTAAATTTGTCAATGAGGTCAAAACGTTTTGATTTTTGAATAGAAACCATAAAATCCCTCCCATAACAATAAAGAAATAAATCTGCTATCAGAGGCGCGCAGTTAGTACCCATAGGAATCCCAACTATTTGTTGATATATCTTGCCATCAAATTGCACAAAAATATTATTCATGAGAAAATCTAGTGCTTTACATAATTCCTTGCAAGTCCAGTATTTATATGAAGTATATTGTTTGTTGGAAAAGAATGCAGAGTTATTGGAAGTGCATATGTACGTTTTAGATTCTCTGTGAAAACACCATTGTATAAGAGACAGCAACTTGCTTTTAATCAAATCATGAGGCAGAGATGTATAAAGTGTAGAAAAATCAAATGTAGAAATTTGAGTCGGATGAAATTTAGCGAAAGAAGTTTGTCTATAACTTTATGAGAATTTTTAATCGACCAAAACTAATTGATGTTACTATTATGAAATGCGACATCACAATATTTGATAATATGATCTTTTATAGCAGTTAGATCAGACGTAATATGTTTCGATAGTACCGTAGTAGAGCAGTGGCTAGAATTAGATATGAAACGTGATTTATATGGACTTTTATGTAGTTTTGGGAGCCAATACATGGTTGGTAGATCAGATTTATCAGTTTTAATTTTGAAGTCGGACATGGTCATGAGGTGATCGTGCAAGGTGCTCTCTTTTGAGGTAGGGCTTTCAACATATGTATGAGTGGAGTTTAATTCGTTTTTAAGTACTTCAATATAATATAGTTTTCAAACAACTATTATGTTATTACCTGCTTTATCAGCGGGAACAAAGACATATTTAGCATGTTAGTCAGCTATCTTCTTTTTAATAGAATTTGTCCTCAATGTATTAGGCTGTTGAAATAAATGCGGATTTTCCGTAAAGTTCTTAATACGGATATCGACAATTCTTAAAATCTCGAATTTCCAATCATTAAGAGCATGAACATTTACCTGTTCTTTTTTACACCAACGTTTACAATATGTAGTTAAAGCATCTTCACGTCACGGCATTTATTGAAATCTATCCTGGACGGTAACCTATATTTAGGACCTTTTCCAAAAAGGGTGCGCAATTTCTTGTCCGAAATACAGTTTAGGTCACCAGTAATAACATGACCTGACGGTTTATAAACATATTTAGAATTTTCACAAGAACACGACGAAGGAATAGAATCTGAAACATCAGGGTTAGATGTGATCATCTTAACTGATGATACAGTGTCTCCAGTGTGGTTTTCTAGGCATGCGTGGTGGGTACCAGTAGCGAAAACGGAGACGTTTACTGTTCCAGACACCTGCTCTCATTTCTGGTTTCTGATGATTCATTATTGTGGTAATGTTTTATCATATTTATAGTGATGTAGTAATAAAAGTTACGTAGTTCTGTTTTCAAATATCCGGTATGTAATCAGTGAATTATCAGTGGCAAATTAAGTTTTGGACGTTGCGTAAATTTGAAAACTCAAGGACATTATATACATCTCAAACTTTGATATGCACTTCATATTAGAAAGTCCATATGACCCTTTCAAGTAGATAATTGCTCCTATTTAATTATTAATTTTATGCACGCGTATTACAAGATACTAATAAGTAAAAACGAAGAAGTACCGAAGGGTAAATAATATCTCAGTAGTCCATAGAATAAAAGGACAATATCGTGTATAGTGTGATATTCAGACAAATGCGAACACCCGATAAAATGAGGCGAGACAAGGTGCCTGGGAGGAGTAATCGTCCCCTGGTTGCATGTAGCACCCGTCGCAAAAGTCATGCAACAACTTTTCAAGTATAGGAAGTTAATAGATAAATATACACCTATGAACACATGAAGGAGACAAGAACACGAAGTCAAATTTTCCTATTCAATGCATGAAATGTTGTTTTACTGAAATTCCGGCATCGGAAATGCACGTGATCAAATGCCTGTATATATACGTAATATGTCAAATCCAGTGTAGTCAAAAAGTTAAGATGGTTAGTTTGTCAAGCCCCAAAATATGGATTAACATTCTGAAAAGAGAAATCTGAAATTGTATTAGATCCCTATATCGACCATAGAACTTCCTTCGTGACCATTTCAAACGTTCCTCAATGTATCTTTGTGAGATTAGTTTCGTGGCAAGAAGCCTTGCTCTCAGGACGAAATTGTCGTATTTAAAACATGTTGAATTCAAACATATCACTAATTTTGAGAGCTATCAATATACTGTTCCTTTTAGCATCTGTGTTCCCTAAAACGCGACAAGCTTCCCATCTGCCTACTCGTCTATAATGGAACCATCTTTTAATATGTTCTGTATATAAAAACCTAGCACCATATTTCTACAATACAAATTAAATTATTCTGAATCAACAAGAGCTGGACCATGTGCGTTTGCGAGATTTGCAATATTTCTTATATTGACAAGCATCTGTGTCGCGCATACATACATTTGCGGCACGTAATTGAATTTTTACCTCTCATATTTCCTTATCTTCCTTTCCTGATATTTCTTCAACCAATGAGAATTCGTGTTACTAATGTGTTTGGAAAAGGATTTCGTGTTAAACACTATTGTCACACTAATTCTCTCAGGTTTAGCTAATAGAACTGCTCTCTGTTGAGGATTTACATTATAAGAGTAACTTACATTCTACTGTTCATTAATCTATATCTGATGGTTGCTATTATAGTATAGTGCTCTTTTACTTTTAGGTGTATATACAGAAGTGGTTTGTATGAATAGTTTAAATCTGTATGTATCTGTGTAACAAAATCTGGTTATCTACTCTTTTCGTTCTTATTGTGAATGCCCTTCAAATCATCATTAAGAACTCTTTCTTTGTATTTGGTTTGTTTGTTTGTTTGATTATTGTTTTACGTCACTCCACGATTATTTCACGTATATGGTGACGGCATCTGCCTGATGCATTGCATACAAATTTAGACCTTTGCAACGGACCCACCCGAAGCAGTGAGGGATCTTTTACGTGCCACGCCTACCGTGACACGGGACCTCGGTTTTTTTTACTGTCTCATCCGAAAGACAGAACACCGGTGTGCCCCGGGCTGGAGTCGAACCCGCGACCTCTCGATCACGAGCCGAGCACCTTATCCACTAGGCCACACCGGCTGCTTTTTTATTTGGAACCTTTTTAGCTTTTTCTCTAGAGTTGCACTTTGAGCAATAAGGAGGCGGGAACTCTTCTACCGGTCTTGGCTAACCTTTTAACAGGAGATAAGTTTCTGAAATTCTTTACCTATGTACATTAATGGGAACCCCTCAGATCGGAGATCTTAACTCGCTTTCATACGGACATAGTAAGAGTTCCGTTGGCTATGGTTGACGCCACTCTATTGTAATGATACATAGGTTCCTTTTATTCTATGATATTATCTTTGTTTTATGTCTATGACATCTCAATTAAGATACCAGTTTGTCATTGTTCTGCAAGCTGAGGATTATGTATATATTTTTAAACTTGTTTCTATTGTTTGTGTTGATTTTGCAGTGAATTGGAAAGTAAGCAGGCAAGCCCGTAAGCCATTGACTGATTGTTGGAACTTAAATTGACAGTTGAACGTTGGTACTATTACGTTATATAAAAATTATTATGATGTCATATGCGTTCCTATTTTACTCGGTACTATGTGCGTGATGATATTTGTCATGCAGCTAAGTATGATTTCTTCCATCATTTTTTTCATTATATCTCCTTTCACTGCATTCTGTTTCTGTACAGTATTGTGCATGCTGTCATAACACCATGTCGACAGTATATACCACTGTGTCATGCAGATGAAGCATGTTTCATATCAATGAGGAGTTGTGGAATTAAAATGTTTATTGGATGGTCACCTATTCTTTCATACAGATAGAAGATACCAAGTCTATATTTTCAAAATACATTTACATTTCTAATCTATTATTTCTAATCACTGTTGTCTACATGAAATTTATCCAGGATAGATAAAGGGAACGTTTCGTTCTCCCCTCCTCCATTCACGTCTCTGAGATGACGGTAGGCTTCGATCATAATGGATGGTCCATGGCTTGCGATATATTTGAGTGAATGGATGATACTCGAATAAAATTGATATCGCAACCTGGCTGGAGTGATCATATGCAAGAATGGAAGTAAAAGATGACACGAACTAATTTCTACCGTTTCATACCTTATTTGTACTGGCGTTATATAAGTGGTCTTAAATATTCATCAGCAAGCCTCGATTGACATGCATTTTCAGAGCATCCTAAATTTGTTGCTATCTAAATGTGTTGACATATCTCAAACCATTAGGGCTATTTGCACCAACCACAAATTTGGCTATTAAGTTTGTTTCTTTCTTTTCATAACTACTACTTCTTCTTTCTTTCTATCTTTCTTCATATGCTACATAACTGACACTAATGAGGCTTTATCTCTTTTTCTAAAATTTAATGAATCTGAACTCTGATATTGCATAATATCTATTAGCACATTTATTATTTGTAAGACTACAGCGCTTATCATACTTATTAACTTTCTATAGATAATACAACCATAGGCTATGTTGCTCTTACTATTATCTCTTTCGTATTCAAATGATTGCATATAGGTATATTGCTAACAAATATCAACACCTCGATATGTAAAGCCAAATAAGGCTATGTTCAACTGCACTTGTACCATGTGTGCTTGATTTAATTCTAATCAAAATTGTGTGCGACAAGCAAGTTGATATTTTGTTATTTTATTGACTGTATGTGCTGTCATTGTGAAATTGTAATAGGATAGAGCTTTTTCTATTGATTCTTCCTCTTATATCCTAAAGCACTCAGTATATATATATAACTTTTTTTATGTAAAATTTGGAATAGTATATATCTTTTACAATTTACTTTGTGTGATTGCTTAGTAGTGTCACTCAACGTTAGTTAAGGATATCAGACGAGGGTTCCCTGTCCTAAAATTATCATTATCACTTCTATAAATATTACCTGCAATTAACACAATTTACAATATAAAACTTTCTATTTGTCTTACTCTCGTAAGGGAATATCATCGAGAACGCTATTCCCTCTTAAGACAATAAAAAGCCAAATACAAATGCAGAGAAAACTGTAATACAATTTTATGTTTGCACAGTATCTGCATGTTTGGGTTACTCTTTTATTTGTAAATTGGTACCGAGTCATAAATGGCATTTTATATTGATAACACTAGTTTCAAGTTTGAAAAAAAAAGTTTGTCGCCTTCACTGCAGCCACAGTCAAAGTGTGAAACACTAAAGTACATGATTTTAATGATTTTAATTAACTGTAACCCTCACAACAAAGTACAATGGTGGATATCAATAAATGTCTGGAAACAGAGATGAGACTGGGTGTCCAGATAAATGGCATTCCCTATTTTAGTTGTTCACATGCATCGATTGCCGTTTTAATTGATCATCTTAAGATGTTTCACAACTGCATTACAATCGAATACCATCTCAACCCTCATTATTTGCCAACAACACCCGTCAATCTTAATGAGCTTATAATGGAGGACCAGTGATGAGTATTATTGTTGGTGTATCCAAGGCATTTACCGAGGCAAAGGTCATTGGATACCAACAAATCAATTTCGATTTTGCCACAAATGCAGATCTAAATTTTCTAACCGGCGCAACAATTGCTGTGAAAGCAACTATCAACAACTTTTGCAGACCAAACAGAAATGGGAGCAAAATAACTTTTCGGTTTGGGCTGTGATTAGAAATAATTTTTCGAAACATATGTAAATATTAACATTATAGCACGGAACATACCGAAATAATTACGTAATTATTTACAAACGCATCTGCCATTGTAGAACGCACATTTAAGAAAATAAAATAATGACAATGATTGCAATTTATACTATGTCAGACATTATTTCAATACAATAATGCATAAAACTTAATAACGCTGTGTCTGTCATTTAACAGAGATTATGATGTATTGTTAGTACATTATGTAAAATACAATGTCGATTAATTGAAGTGGAGTTTGCAATGTCGATTAATTAAAATGGAGTTTGCATAATCCTTACCCATTAAAATGCTTAATCTAGAAAATACTGTGAATAAATCTTATACATAATCCGCTATAAAATATTAAATTCGTAGGATTACGCGTGCACATAAATTCACATTACCACAGGCCCTATCGGTACGAGTATTACAAACTGAGAGCTTTTTTCTACATATTTTACCGTTGTATTGAAGTATTTAGGATCAACAATCACTTAAAGGATCACATTTTTACCTGTCAGTTCGTAAAATTCGTACATATCATTATATCTGGGTTATGAATGAACGACATGAGTGTAAAATACAAGTGTAAATGAAGCAATGTTTCTGTAATTCTTACAACAGCGCACTAAGAAAACTTGGAAAACAGAGATGAGATTTCATTCGATGAATGAACAGCTCTTGCTTCGCTAGCCTCTTTCCAATGAACTCCTAAAACATGAATACGACACAATACAGGTTAATACTGCAATGATACAATGTATATGGACATACATAAGCGTATAATAAAACGATATGATATGATAGTTTAATGCATGCTTAAGATTTAATGAAGTTGAATATGATATCTTACAACATATAGATAAATCATTGTAGATCAACAGCCCACTACATCACAGACTATATTATGATTTGACTGTGGCTTATGCACACTTTACAATATTTGATATGATATAATATTTATAATAATTGCTGGATTTTATAATGTTTGAAAGATAGCACTTACTTCCACCTGACGATGATTGTTATTGCAATCACAGAAATGAAAATAGCCACCACTCCAACAGTTATCAATATTAGCAATGAATATGCTACCCACTCTGAAAATAAAACGAAAAAAAAACTTACCTGAATTATAAGGTGTTGTTAATGAATAAAGATGACAGATCCAATATATTCTAAAACTGTTATTTGAGTGTCGTCTGTATTTTTGACATGAAGAATATAATTGCCGTGTGGAAATGTTTATATCACGGCATTAAAATTTGGTCAGAATAAAAATCTTTAAGAAAAAAAGTGGCTGCTATTTCGCCCATTATGAAAAAGGTGCCAGCCTGTTATATCCCAGGACACGGAATTAATAGATAAAATAGGTGTCCCGAACACGATATTGTTCTTTAATTCCATGGACGATGGGATATGGTTAATCCTTCGGTACTTCATCGTTTTGTACTTGAAGTAAGATTTATTTAGAATTGAAAATAATTACTTCGACATTATCCATGGACGCTAAACACATTAAACTGTTACTGTTCATAGTAAAATTGAAATTGAGTTAAGGTATCTCTAATGAATCTTTGGAATCACCCGAAAGTGACCAGTTACCATGGTATGTTCTCTGCTCCATGGCAGCTTTTCAAACCTATGGTTATTCCATATGTTCATAATTGTCACTTATTTTACCATTAACACTTAAACATATCTCTTCAATTGATGAGATTACATTTGCCGCCTGCATGTTTTATTATTTGACATGTGATTGTACCTGTGTTTACTTCATCAGACTTCTTTGTTTCATTAATACCATCTTCTATCATTTCTAAATTCTTCTCTTCACATTCCGATTCTGAGTTTTCTATAATATTTAAAACAATATTAACAACCCATAGGTCTAGATACATTATTATTTAAGCAAAGATAAAGTTATTCGTACGGTATGTCTGTTTTATGTTTTTGCAATTTGTACTTTAGTAGTTTAAGTTAAAATTTTAATTTGAGTTTTTCCCCACTACTTGAATGGTATTTGCATTGGACATGGCACATATTTCATACTCGATTTACGTACGGTTCAGGCATACAAATGCTGTGAATGTTTCATTACATGATCCATATCTAAATTTTACTTCTCTGTTCAACATTTCAGCGTAAACACACTTTGATTCGAAGGTTTTGATGGAAACATTCTGTGCTAAAATAAAGATGAAATAAAATATCAAACACAAAAACTTTTTGTGATTGTCAAAGAAACGTACGGTGCATCTCATTATATATTATACTCGAATGAATAAATACCTTCTGTGCAGCCTCTCTGGTAGATTTCTAAGGAGTCTATTGCTATGCCATCTCTATAATCAGAGCCTCTTTTGGCAACTACTTTAATCTGTCATGAAAAGATGTGCCAATATTGTACCAAGTGTACAACAATTCAGAATGTTAAATTTGACCTAAAGTATGATTTTCAAATTGTGTGGCCATTGCCATTTGCGATATTCAAACTCGTAGTTTTGCATTTTAAACTTAATCCTGTGTAAATGCATTTTGCGTGAAATTTCAACTCCCGACAAAAAAGGGACTTAAAAGGGAGATTGTTCAGAGTTTCACTTTAATTAGCAATATGTAATTTATGTTTTATGTCATTATAATACCTTTGCATCTGTTTTAGTCTTGAATTCAAGAGACATAAAATGCCATTTCTTCTCGTAGTTCCCACGTGCTCTAAGTAGCTCCTGTTTTGATAATGGGTGGTGTAACCATACAGATAACTCACTTGTGTTGTCGTGAAAATGTATAAAGTAGGCAAATTTCAAACACAATGTGGCATCTGAAATTGGTAAAATAAATGAATTCTGATAACCAAAACACTCATCTGGATCGAGTTTTGTTCAAGATAATGGATAAATCCAAATCCAAAGTCCGAAAATCATGAAACCAGAGGACATACAAATCAGTGAAAATGAAAACAAATTGGAAAATAACAAAATATGTCTACTTGAAGAGCATATGTGAACCCCTATGATGGAGTTAGATCAGGGGTCCGGGAAGAGTGAGCATCTCCTGCTTGCTAGAAAAACCCGTAACATATACCCAGTAGAAAGAGTCAAATCCTGTAAATTTCATATATATTTATATATGTAGAAGTCGAAGTAGGTAACCTTCTAGTATAGAAGGTGTCAAATCTGTGTGCAATGATCGGAATCGGTCTCAGTCCAGAATATCATTTAAAAGTCTGCACTACTGGGTCCAAAAACCCCTGAAAATCCCGTTTTTCACTGCAAAACTCTGCAACACACTGAAAACTCTGAAAAACACTGACGGCCCTGATAAACACTGAAAAACTCTGAAGTCTACACTGAAAAACTCTGAAAAACACTGACGACCCTGAAAAACTCTGCAAAACTCTGATAAACTCTGACGCTACTGAAAAACTCTGCAAAACTCTGAAAAACTCTGAAAAAAAATGACATCTACTGCGATGCCCTCCGGCCGTGCGATCGCGGCCTCGCGTACTTCTATACGGTCCATTCTATAAGCCCTTTACAAGCATTAATGTATATAAAATGTGATGAGTTAATTAGTGGTGAATTAGAAAAAAAGGAAGATAAAATAAATAAAACATATCTCGCATTTTTTGAAGTGAAATTATTTTAACGAATCTCTATATTTAATTTTATTGATGCATTATTCCTCTTCTGACTTATGTTTGTAAAAATCACAGTTTGATTACATGAATTGTTAAACTAAAACAATTAACAAAATTGATAAAAGATGCAAAAAAATACAAGAGAGAGAAGAAGGAGAAGAAGAAGATGAGAGAGAGAGAGAGAGAGAGAGAGAGAGAGAGAGGGAGCAAAACAAAACAAACCCAGCAGAGGCGTACTACAATACAAAGGCTTTTCTTACCGAGATCTATATATATATTTATATTTCCAAATTAAAATGCATGTACATATCTTCCTTGTAAATATCACTGTTTCATAACTATGTATTAAAATAGTACCAATACTTTTCACACAAAATTAAGATATTATACTAATTTAACCTTTGTTGTTATTATAACAGCGTTCAAAGTTCAAATTTCAGAGGACAATAACTTTCTTTACTGAAAATTTTACTTGTCTACGTGTTGCTCTTTCATTCGAATGACATACCTAAATTTTGTCCTATAAAATATTTCAGTGATTAAATATTCTCTCGGTATTTAATATTGTTGCTTGAAATAGCATCGAATAAGTTTCAATATAACAGTGTAACAACGTGTCTGTCGTTTGTTATATCACCACCTACTTACTCTACATGTAACTCTATACAATAAAATGATTTTATCTAACAGCACCCCCCTTCCAATGGGAGACTGTGCCCCCACCCCTCACACACACACACACACACAATCACACACACACACACACACACACACACACACACACACACACTTTTCTTTCAAAAATTTCTAGATCCGCCTATGAACAGTATCTCCCTCATTACGTATTGTAACAATATATCCAGTAAGGGTCATGTATAGCAATGGCGAATACCAGGGCTCTCGCCTAACAACACCCCTCCCCCCCTTTCAATGGGAAACTGTGCCCCCCCTCCTTTTCTTTCAAAAATTTGTAGATCCACCTATGAACAATATCTCCCTTATTACGTATTGTAACAATGTATCCAGAAAAGGTCATGTATAGCAATGGCGAATACAAGGGCGCTCGCCCTCTTGACTGGGACATATAGAAGTTTTACATAAAAAAGACCCTATCCTGCCAAAACTAGCAAAGTATTTGACCCTTATTTTCAAAATGACATATAAATTTAAGTAAACAATGTTATATTTATAGCAGATACCTCGATCTGCCCCAACCTATGGATCCAAATCGTAAATTGTCGAGTAGGATGGTTAAATTATAGTATACTTAAATTGAGACCATACAACCACCCCACCCCCACCCCACCTCTCTCTCTCTCTCTCTCTCTCTCTCTCTCTCTCTCTCTCTCATATATATATATACATATATATATATATATATATATATATATATATATATATATATATATATATATATATATATATATATATATATATATATATATATATATATATATATATATATATATATATATATTATATAAAGAATATCTTCATCAGAAAGTAACGGCACACGCATGGAATCTTGCTTTATTTTAACCCGACATGTCTTTGTTTTTTACCTTTGTTCCACATATCATCAGTTCTCTATTACGTAATAAACATCCGGTTGTTTAACCCGGTAAATATCGCCCGTATCATCATATAGTTTGTTACCTATCATGATGTAAATTGGGAATCGTAATTAACAGTACCTTCGTATGTATGAGGGGACAGAACATACATGTGTTTAGTAACACGTTGAAACATATCCAGCTGATACTTTTCAATGTTAATTTTGTGTTATTGAATTGATAAAATGAGGGTCATTTTAACAGTGACTTATAAGGTTTAGGACAAAAACTGATTTTCAGTCTTCAAAAGTGATACAATTTGTTTTACACACGATCATTTTTTTTATTTTAATATCATAAGCTAAACTACATCAATTATTTAAGTTCAATTTCTTCTGCATTTCCTCTGATAATAGCAATATTATAGAATACATGCGAAATGTGAGATTTGTAAAGCTGTGATATAAAGTGCTGTTCTGTTCTATTAATTTACATACGGATTAAATAAGTAGCTGCATTACAGCCTGTATCGAGAAGGAAATACGCATACCCAAAGCCATGCTCGTTCACTCAAATTGGACACTGTTTAAAAAAAAAAGAAAAAAAAGGGGGGGGGTGGTGAAATTAAATTAACGCAACTTCACGGCGTTTTATCGGTGAATTGCCGCTAATTTATGAAGAATGCAATATTGATTTATTAACATTAATCATGAATGCTTTAAAACTCGAAAGGGAATGGGGATTGGCTTTAAGGTCGTAACATAACGATATTTGGGTGGAGTCTCTACAAAGATTGCAAAAGATGTAAAATAATTTTTTTGATTGATTTTTTTTTTTTTTTTTTTTACGTCACATCACGAATATTTCACGTATATGGTGACGGAATCTGCCTGATGCGGGGCATACAAAGTTTGCAACGGACCCACCCGAAGCAGTGAGGGATTTTTAACGTGCCATGCATACCGCGACACGGGACCTGGGTTTTTACCGTCTCATCCGAAAGACAGGACACCGGCATGGCCAGAGCGGGAATCGAAACCCGGCCTTCCGATCAGGAGTCCGGTGCGATACCACTAGGCTTAGATGTAAAATAAACATGAATCATCATGTGTTATTAAAATGATTGATAGGGTTATATAGAAATAATTATTTCTCTTTTTTTCTGTATTTACTTATCTATTTACAATTAAAACTCTGCGTTTATCGTAAACTTCGTTAACCGATTTTTAAAAATCTTATTATTCTTTATTAAATTAATTTTGATCTATTATTTTCGTACGAAAAAGTTTAATGTTCTTATTATAAATGAATAAATAAATTTATAATTAAATAAATAGATAAATAATAAATAAATAAGAAAATGAATAAATAAATGAAGTCCGCCTAGGAAGATCGCTGGCCGAAATGTACGGAGAAATAGTGCTATTATTATAATTAAATACATACATAAATTTAAAAATGTCTTGTTCTATATATTGTGCTTATTTCCCCTCCTTTAATGCACCTCTATGAAAACAACACGCTACTGCTGTAGTTAGATTATTTGTTTGTTTGTTTGTTTCATCCTTTTTTTTTCTTTAAGTCGATCAATAAAACAAATGACATCGCGCTTAAAAAGTCCTTTGCCAATAACATTGTTTTGCTAAGTACGTAATTCATGTGATTTATTAAACTGCATATGTAAAGATCATCTTACAAACGTAAGTCAGAATAGGAACAATATCTTAGTAATTTTATCTTTTAAAATCGTTAAAATAAGTCCTTGAGAAATGGTAGAAAAATAAGGGATTTTTTTTAATTTCCCGGTTATAAATTCATTACATTTAATACATATTAAAGGTCATAGATAGGTAACAGCGAACCATTTTAAGGGCTTATATTATAGAAGGGACCGTATAGAAGTACGCGAGACCGCGATCGCGCGGCCGGAGGGCATCGCAGTAGGTGTCAGTGTTTTTCAGAGTTTTGCAGAGTTTTTCAGTGGCGTCAGAGTTTTCAGAGTTTTGCAGAGTTTTTCAGGGTCGTCAGTGTTTTTCAGTGTTTTTCAGGCAGATTTCAGTGTTTTTCAGTGTGTTGCAGAGTTTTGCAGTGAAAAACGGGATTCTCAGGGGTTTTTGGAGCCAGTAGTGCTGCATAACGAGATTTCATACGGAGTAATAAGAGCCTCATAACGACCATAGAACTTCCTCAGTGACGTTGCTAGTCTAGCACATATATAACCCTGGTTGAGTAGCATATCTGAAAGTCTCTTAGCCCTCAGAACAACGTCATTGTAATTTGAACATGCTCTGGAATAACCTATTAACTGAGACATGAATACGCCATATGCGGGCGATGATGGAATGTTGCTACTTATGAAAGGAAAGTTTGTGATAGCGAAATTGAAATCGTCACGTTTGTCATAGAGTGAGGTGTTCAATTGACCATTAATGTCTAAAGACAACATAATATTTAAATACGTAGAGTTACTACTTTCTGTGGTTTCTTTGACCTCCAGTTCACTTGGATAGATGATGCTAAGGTAATCTGCGAATGAAGGATTATTTATTGAATGCAAGCCATCTATATATTACGACAGCATTCTGTTGTCTCCTTGTTGTATATTTGACAGATTGTTTATAGATTTTTTAAAGTGTGTCCCTTAATTTTTCTGCTTTTGCGGTGAATGGGATGGTTGGTACAAGTACACCGGCAAACCACACCAAATAACTGACGTTACTTTAATTTACCGGGTTTTTTTCTGCGGTTTTTGACTATATTGATGTTTTATGTGCATGTCCTTGGTGATTTGTGTCATTTAATTTAGTCAGCAATCTTATGGTCACATGCCTTCTGTCTTCTCTTTTTAATCTTACCCCTTAAAATAAGTACACATGAACGTCAAACACTAAATTTAAAATTCTTAATTCACTTTTTGACATTTAAAGTATTGCTTTTCACTTCTCTGCTTCTACTGTTACACTACTTTTTATTGTGTAACACTTATTCTTTATTGTTGACTCTGTTTCGGGACAGCAGAATACACACAAGTTTATAATAACTTAAATAATGATATCATGGCCAGTGTGACCGGTTGGCAGGGAATGCTTACTTATCCATAGCACCTGATCCTAAATCTTGAGTTTTCTGTAGGTCTGTGATTGCCTTAACTCACTATTTTGTGTCTACACTATTGGATGGATGGATTGGATGACATTCTTGTGTCAGTGATACTTTATTGTAAACTTCTTGTTTGCATATTCTTATATACATACGAAGCAGAGTTTATTCATACCTTGCTCTCAACAGGGGGTAACGACCTTGCATCTCAGTTTAATTTTACTTACAGATACATAGATGGTGTGCTGTTAATTAATAATTCTAATTTGTATCCCAGCTTATAAGGTACGCCAGGGCATATTTGATTTACAACAGTTTTGTCACAAGGGCTAAACGGCTGAACGGTAAGTTGCTTTTTCATGGTTATGTTACATAACGCCTGAAATCATCACTAAGGAAATTCTAATGTCGCTATGCTGATCTCATAAGAAATTATGAGGTCGCACTCTGCATAATGATTCATAACATTCTGGAGTGACTGTTGAATGACAGTTCGACAAATCCTATTATGGCGTCACTTTTACCATTTCTGTACATTTCTGTATGCATTGGGACTTTTACTGAATTTGACATGTTTCCATATAATTGTTGCGACGGATGTTGTATGCAAACAGGAGACAATCACTCTCCCCGGGCACCTGGTTTCACCCCGGAATGTTGTTTGTTATTGTTATTATTATTATTATTATTATTATTATTATTATTATTATTATTATTATTATTAGCACTTTTACTGCATTTTTTTCAGAAACGACTTCACTGCCAACATTTTTCTCTCTCTTACTAACTTATAAAGCAAAATCTGATAAATTTAAAAGAAAAGTTTGCAAAAATTCAGGTTCTAAGTAAAATTACGTAACAATTTCTAGGTTTTCAAATTTCTCGAGTATAGCTTTTATAATGCAATCTAGACTCCTAAAAATTTCTTTATTTTGACAGATGTAGTTTTTGACAACCGAATTAACGCCGATTGGGTAACTAATTTTCAACTTATTACGTACTTTAAAAAAACATGGTATTTTAAGCTTTAGAGCTGTAAAAATATTGCCAAACGATTCAGAGGGTCAATATAAGGGTAAGAAAAGGTATTTTAAATTCATTTTTAAGTAGTTTTTTTATTCTAGGTTAAAAAAAATCACAAAATGATTCAGAATGTCAAGTTCATGGTGTAAAAGGCTTTTTTTTTTTTGTTATTAAATGTTTTCAATCCATTTTCAAATATTTACAATGCTAATCTAATTCCTTCGATGAACCATGCTAAACAGACTAGGTTCATCAGTCCATGAACTTGGGACATGGAAATAGTACCCGGCGTATGGCAAATCACATGTGTAGTAATATAAAAAGAGGCGGGGCTTACTCAAATTCAAGGCCGATTGTCTATTATTGTTTTTTACTTGAATGAATCTGTTAATTTTGAGCAATTTAAGAAATTACCTGGACAGATAGAGTATTTTTAGCAATCTAGACACGCAATATATTGCGTGGCGGAAGTACCTTTTCACTTCAGGAAAAATTCGGTCCTTGCCAGTTTGATAACGGGGAGTTAGATATTTGGTTTTCAAAAAAGAACCTTTTAAAATGCATTGTAAATGTAAGGAATGACTGACTTTTTTCTAGGTTCATGGGGAATGAACTTGGATGAGAAACAAACAAATCATTCGAGAATCGCTTCGCAGTTCACATGATTTGTTTTGTTTGACTTTCCTCTGGATACATATTGTTGAAAAGTAACATTTCCGAATTTAGATAAAATGTCTGAATAAGATATGATATCTATAACCCTGAGTAAGAAGTTTAAAAGTAATCTGAGATTTTTTTTTCGTGAAAATCCAAAATGTTAATGCAGGCTCTAGCAAACCGAACCAATTGACTAATATAAATACCATATGATGGGAGTCTGGGGAATTAATCATCTACATAAGGGAAATTTACAATAGGAAATCCAAAGTCATCACGTTTATCATATATGTTGGTATGAATATTGTTGTTAATAATTTTAATATTAAAGTCCGAAAAGGTGCTTCCTGGTCGGAAGTATTGGCTTTGTTTAATTGAAGTTCAGATAGATAAGTGTCAGATACATAGTTTTCAAACCCAGGGTTATCAAGTAAGAGTAAGAGTGAGGCGGTCAAATGAATTGACAATTGTCAATTAAATGATCTGGTTAACCAGTTTACGAACCCACTTTTCCACTCACATCAAAAGCAAAACCATCAAAAACATATCTAGAAGT
The DNA here is from genome assembly GCA_035048485.1 of Pteria penguin. Lineage (NCBI taxonomy): Eukaryota > Metazoa > Mollusca > Bivalvia > Pterioida > Pteriidae > Pteria > Pteria penguin. The sequence continues at coordinate 47,797,974 of CM068586.1, read as the reverse complement.
TAATAAATAATCCTCCATATAGATAAATAGGATCAACGGGTTACTCAAGAAATCCTCCATATAGATAAATAGGATCAACGGGTTAGTCAAGTGGAGAGAAAATAAAGAATAGTTTATTGAATAACATGAGTATTTTTAAAAAAAAATATAGTGGTATCAACATCAGTCATCCGTGCTCAGAAGTGAGGTAAGGTTCCTAATCTGTAAAAGGTCCGGGAAGTGTCTCATCTGAATGGATTTGATAAGGCAAATCATAGAATTCTTACCAGAGTGCAAGAAGAAAAAAGTCAGCATAAGCTGTTGAGGGTTCCAATACAATCCCAAGGTTATACTAACAATTTCGAATGCGTTTTATAATTTTTAAATGGAAAAAGATGTAATTATCCAAATCTTTATCCTCCTTGGTGTATATAGAACATTACCTTATAATAAAAGTGAAACGAGAGATTCCGCTGGATACGTATTGCTGTATAAATGCGTGGAATATCAAAGATTATTGTGCTATATAGAATTACTATGGCTTTATAAATATGTAAGATTTCACCAACATGAATACCTAAGTAAGTACTTGTTTGTCATGATAGGTTGGTTAAGAATGCAAAATATACAAAAAATATACAAAATATTTCAGATTGAATTTTCCAGTACTCGTTTGATATGAGATCAGTTCGGTGTTCGACAAGAAAAGTCAACTACATGCATTTAATTGATCATATATCATACCTTATTTCTATTAACCACTTACAATGTCATTTGCCGACTTTGTACTATATTCAATGCTATGGTTTCATTTGTACATGTTTTCGATAAAGTTAATACATCTGTAACTTTTCCACCACAAATTTAAAGATATTTATCCACCACCAATGGATTTCAATCCACTGCTGCTAAATGAAATATTTGAGAGGATTAATATATTTACAATCTGGTAACGTGTTGCTTTGTAGGGTGAATGTCGCTCCCTTTTTCACTCCAGATGCCTCCATGTATGCGTAATGGTCATTATAGGGTTCCTTCAGCCACGTCAATGCATGTTGGTTGGTTACCTATGAAATATGAAACAATGAAATGATACTTGTTTCACTTTCCAACCTTAGCTTTTATAAATCATTGACTACTGACAACAAATACAAAGATGATACTTTAATGCGTTAAGGATCACTTTCTAACAGGGGTTTTTCTTTTCTTTCTTTCTTTTTTTTTATGTTCATTCCTTATTTATTTATTTATTTATTTTTTTTTTGCTTCCAATAACAATTCTCTAACTTGAAATTAAAATTGACACAATTAAGACAAGGACCTTCTTCTATAACCAAACAATAACGGTTACATCCAAACATACGCATCTCCTCCTCCCTTACCCCATGCGGCAGCCAAAGTGTACAACAAATGTTGTTATAAGTTCACTGATTTATTTGTAAAAATCATGTCTTGGAAGTACATTCTCGAAATTAATTTGATGAAAAACCAAGGATCCTCCTCCGGTCATAAGTATACGTAAGAAATACAATGACTCCAATATGAAAATAGAGTAAAAGTATAGATCCTAGTGGAAAATTATATTCAAGCAAAGACCCATAGCTCCAGCAAATGTAAGTCAAAGACAACAACATTTCAATTTTGTCTGAGGTTGTTGGTATTAAAGAAGTGTACTCGGTTTCAGTGCAATACGTAAAAGGATGTAAGAAAAAGTCCAGTAAACGAATTTCAGACAGTGACTTAATTTCGACCACAGACCCTCAGCTATGACAAAAATCAAATTTGACTTGTAATTATTGGTAATAAAGAAGTGTAATGCATTTCGATCCAATATCGCAAGGATTTGCATAAAATTTCGAAAAGGAAATTTCAATGTGACTTAATTCCGGGAGCAGTTATCAACCATGTCACACTTTATAGTCGATTCAATATTTCAAGGGATGTGTTAAGAAAATCCGGAAAACCATTTTCATATAAAGTGACCTTATTCCTGTAAATGTACTCAAACTCAATGCAAAATCTCAAGTGATACTTTGGGAAGGTCTGGAAAATTTATTTGATTTACAGTGACCTGCAAAATTACAATTTGTTCTGTACTTTTGCATCACCTCTTAGCCAAGTATCTGAAAGAATGTTAAAGACACATTTACAAAATTGTCAACAGACATAAAGACGGAAAAACAGCACACCCCAAAGACATTATTTTGAGAGGGAGAATATAAAAACGATAATCCATGTCGTTTATTGAAAATCCTTTGAATTTCCTTGGCTTTACAATCAATGTTTGTTAGCTGGACTAATTGTGGACAAAATTGTAATTCTACAGGCTATTTTAATATTGCCCGATACTTTTGAATCATAATTTCACGCTGTACAACTTTGCTCAATGCCCTTTTATAGCAGGTATGGCGGATAGTTGTTTACAGTGATTCTCTCTTCCTTTAAATATTAATTGAATAGGACTAAATCTGCAATTTTCACTAATTACGCGATAATTAACGACTTGGGCCTCATTACCGATATTTGAAAATTATGTTATATATATACTGCAAACGACGCAAACCTCAAATAACTGTTATTAATGAAAATAAATATTACTTGGAGATATATTGCATACCTAATTCTGGAAAACGAAATACTTATTTTCAGTTCAAATAAGGCCAAACAATTTATTGCTTCCAGAATAATTATTTTTAAGAGCTGCACCCCTAAGTACCAAATATTTGTCTTCTAAGAAAGAATCTGTGAAATAATTGTTGTTAAAAATGCTTTAATATTTTTGTATGTCTTAATCTTTTTGTATGTAATGTGTTTATTTCTGGTGCATCTTCAACAGAGTGATACTGAAATCCCCGCGGACGAATTGCTATCCCCTGTTATGATGCTATGTGTCTTTGACACATTGCAAGCCCACATTCATCTTATGTTTCTTGTTTGCTGTTAAATGTTTCATGTTGTCTTTGTTTTGGACATTCATGGATAGTGAAATTATTGAAGAGACAAATACTATTTTAGGGCACTAGTTCTTATACATGGTTCTTAAGGGTCCATGAATGTCCACCGTAGTACATTTTAATTCTGACATGTACGTTTGATTCTAATTTAAGAGAAACATGTAATTGAGTATTTTACTTTCATCATCAAATGAAATTTCGTGTTACTTATTTGTTTGCATTACAATTGTATTCTGCGCCCTTCTTCTTGTTTTCATTTATGTATTCAGATATTTCATATTTTTCTCTATACACAAAGAGTGAAACTAAAATTTAAAGAATGCATACTGTATAAAAACACTTATAAGTATATCGTCATTGTCTAAATATATAACTTAGAAAAAGAATACATACATTGGTAGTGGTCCACCTGTGTTTTCCTGTGCTTTGAAGACCACAAGTTTCGTTAGGATTGAAATCACATTGCAAAATTAGGTCTGGAGAAAGATTAGATATAAGAATTTAACGGTAATTAAATTGCTTCTTTAATACCTTGACTAGCACGAATTTGACAACTAATGTATCAATGTGCAAAATTATCAAATTGTGTAAGATTATTTCAGGATATTTGAAAAAATAAGAGTAAATCACCTTGATATGAATCGAAAGCTTTCATCAGTTAAATATAGTATTTAATTCAAGATAAACTCAAAACTTTAATCATATCCAAAACAACAAGGTGTTAAACAAGCAAATCTCAAAAACTGTAAAATTTTATATTTTCATGACGCCAATTGGAAAATAAATATATATATTACAAAAATGAGTGTGAGACACTAATAGTAAAACGGTCTAAAACGCTGGGCTCAATGTAGTACTTCAAGTTTGTCAAATATGGGAAAAGTCTATAATATACTATACAGTCTGAAGTTTTCTCAAGGTATTCTGCCTAAATGTACATAGAGACATCTTCTGCATAGTCCAGGTGTAAAATAAAGGTAGTGAAACATCTGACTCAATTGTATTTGAAAAATCGATACGGACATGCGTAGGATACAAAAATAAACAAACAAAGGTATTCGCTTGAAACTTCAGTTGTGAAACCAACAGAGTATAGTTATTTGGAATTAAAATCGTCATACAGTGGGTGTGGTAAAACGTTTTCCGGTTCCACCTTACGTCTTACTGCAAAAAAGCACAACCAAAAACAATAACAACAACAACAAAATAAAATAATAAAAAAAAAAACCCCCACTATTTTAACGAAATATACATAAACCTCCAAATAAAATAAGAAGAATCAATAGTTATTCAAATTGAGGTGTCATACAAATATAAACATGAATATCATTATGCAATAGATTTAAATACGAAATATGTTAAGTGACATCATGAGCTTTTCATGTCTGAAAGCGAGCTATAACCCCTGTAATATTCCAATTTTTGTATAGAAATAAAACAAAAACGTTGTAACAGATTCACGAATATAGAATCAAATGAGAAATATATTTACTGTATCATTTAGGACATTGCAATCTAACTAGAGAAAATTTTCAAGGGAAAATCCAAAGTGGTAGTATTTGTCAAACATGCGAGTTTGTGTAATCGGTAATAAGTTTATTGTATTTGTACATGAAAGCTCCTTCATAAGTTAATTAATGCATGAAATAACTCAATTCAAGTCCATGGTGGTAAGATCACACTTATTCATACTAATTTTAAAATTGGATATATCCTTTGCATTTGAATACAATAAGAAAAAAAGTTCAAATTTCCGAATTTACCTGATACACTGCTTGAATTTCCAATCCAAATAGTGCTGTTTTTAAAGATAAAATTGCTGAGGCACTGTTGTATTTCATAGCGTTTGATGCTTAAATATTGACTTCCATTTACGTTCATGTTACAAATTACGGAGGCATTTGACGGAAGAATAGATGTCTTTGATCGCATGATGACGTAATTTGAAGAGCAGAGAACTGCAAAAGACGTTATATATAATTATTTATTATAATAATTTACCTGTCTATAAATAAATGACATAATCATTTATCTGGCTCTACATACATCATTCCCTACTTCATTTTATTAATTGTGCTACCCTTGTAGCAGATATATTTTTAAATTGTTATTAGAGGCGCTTCATGCAATCGTCGAAACGTTCTGACCCTATTTGTTAGTTCAGTGACACCATTAGATATCTTGATGATATTTTAGTTATCAATAACCCTGAGTTTGAAAAACATATTTCCGATATTTATCCACCTGAACTTCAATTAAACAAAATGTATGATTCTGATAAGGAAACATTTTTCTTGGAGATACATATTAGATTATTAACAACAATATCCATAGAAACGTATATGATAACGGACATTGGATTTCCGATTGTAGATTTCCCTTATTTAGAGTGTTATGTCCATAAACTCCTATCATATATCATTTCGTTCAATTTGTTAGAGTCCGCATTAGCGTTTTACGATTTTCACACAAAATATTTGCGCATCTCCTATAACAGATTTATTTTGAAATTTTTGCTTTTTGTTTCTTTGTTTGTTTGTTTGTTTGTTTGTTTTTTTTTTTGCTTTTTGTTTGTTTGTTTGTTTTTGTTCTTTTTTTTTTTCGTCGAGAGGGGGTTCATCTTCTGATGATATTTAAGTAATGAAAGAGAAAATTGAAGACATCTGACAAAGCTATATATATATATATATATATATATATATATATGATTGTGCTGGGGTTACGATACCGACTTAAGACGGTCAATTGAAGTAACAAACGTCTTTCAATTGGTATGGTTAACCGGTTTAAGGGTGGTCGTTAGATAACTCTTTTTTTATGGGAAATGTAGATGGAAAATGGTGAAATAGAAATGGGAAATGACAAAATGGTAAAATAAAGAACTCGTTAGTTTGTAAAATACATTATTGGCATTTATCCACCTGATCTTTAAGTAAACAAAGCAAATACTTCTGATAAAGAATTAATTAAAAGGTATATGTGTTCTATATTCATTATGCTACGTTTGCAGTGAGTGAGACGGTGGGCGCCCTTAAACCGGTTAACCACACCAATTTAGTGGCGTTTGTTACTGTAATTGACCGTCCTTACTAGGTATCATAACTGTAATACCATCAAATATTTTTGTAATGTCGTTTTATGTGTTTATTCGACTATTATCATTATAATGTGCATCTTCTCTTGCAAAGAAGAATAATCACATCAGAATTTCTTCATCTCATAAGCTAAGAAAAACATTCGGCAAATTCTTCAGATCTTATTCACAACTTCTATCTAAATTTGGAAATATTTCTTTTCAACAGTATGTATCCAATAGGATTTCCCATCCTAATTTTTACGGTAATCTCGTATATAAACTAAGGAAAGTAAAAGGCTCCGATAACGTTATTTTATCATGTAATGAAATAGTCAAACGTCTTCTAAATAGACAATATGATATTGAGATTATCAAAAAGACTATAGGTCTTGTATTTGGCCCCTCTACAGCCTTATGCAGACTTTTACTTGAACGTTGCATGCTGACTAACAGGGCGGTGGGGACTATATGACGGGCCTTGTCCAGACCTCTTTCAGAGGAGACATGGTCCTGAACGTAGTCCCCTCTGACTGTTAGTCGGGACTCCTACAGATCTAGGGTCTTAGCTCACTTTCAGACTGGCAGAGCACGGATTATCATGTTGATGTTACATATATTTTTATACCATTATGTGTTTTACAATACCTTACGTGTTTATATTTTTATGACCTCTCAATATGCGATACCTGTTGACCCTTGTTCTTTACATGGAGGATTATTTATAAATTTTTAAATGTACGTCCTTTGATTGTTCTGCCGTTACGGAGAGTGGGACGGTGGGCCCGTAAACCGGTTAACCACACTATTTGTTTGACTTTTGTCAAATTAGATGACCGTCCGAAGTCGGTATCGTAATTGCACTACAATCAAATATTTTTGTAATGTGTTATATGTTCTAGTATATTATTTATATTCATGTATTGTATAGCTCCATGGTGACTTCTGCCACATAACTGAGCCGGTAACTCCTCTTTTTTCTTATAAATATTAGTATATATTAGGTGGTTGATAATTTTGATGTTCAAATCTAAGAAAGGTGTAGATTTATCTCGTGTTAGCTTTATTCAATTTGAGCTCTGGTGGATATATTTCTGATATAAATTGTTCGAATTCAGGGTTGTCGATAACCAAAATGTCATCTCGATATCTGCAAGTATTATTAAATTTGTCAATTAGGTGGAAACGTTTCGATTTTTTAATAGAAACCATAAAATCCCTGTCATAACAATAAAGAAATAAATCTGCCATCAGAGGCGCGCAGTTAGTACCCATAAGAATCCCAAGTATTTGTTGATATGTCTTGCCATCAAATTGCACAAAAATATTCATGAGAAAATCTAGTGCTTTACATAATTCCTTGCAAGTCCAGTATTTATATGAAGTATAGTTTGTTGGAAAAGAATCCGGAGTTATTGGAAATACATATGTAAGTTTTAGATTCTCTATGAAAACACCATTGTATAAGAGACAGCAACTTGCTTTTAATCAAATCATGAGGCAGAGATGTATAAAGTGTAGAAAAATCAAATGTACAAAATTTGAGTCGCTTTGAAATTTAGTGAAAGAAGTTTGTCTATAACTTCATGAAAATGTTTAATTGACCAAAAGTAATTGATGTTACTATTATGAAATCACAATATTTGATAATATGATCTTTTATAGCAGTTAGAGCAGACGTAATATGTTTCGATAGTACCGTAGTAGAGCAGTGGCTAGAATTAGATATGAAACGTGATTTATATGGACTTTTATGTATTTTTGGGAGCCGACACATTGTTGGTAGATCAGACTTAATTTACAGGTAATTTAAGGTGCTTATTTGAATATTGCTGGGATATATATAATGACAGATCATACTTCAATAGAAACATTGACAATTTACTTCCACCTAAAACAAAAGTCAAGATCAGTGACATTGTTACACTTTAACTCGATTTCGACCTTTTGGGTACCATGTATGTTGTTTCCAAATTTTCTTTAAAAAATATTATTATGGATACGGAGATGTTTGTGTCATAATGTAAGAAAAATTGATAATCTGTGAATGAAGCGAATACAAAAGTGTTAATGAAAAGCAAATTCATAAATAGTACGTTAGAGATTGTAAAATGGAACATATACTCTAGATTTATTGATTCCTGTTTAACATCACTCCACGATTATTGCAAGTATTTGGTGTCGTCATCTGCCTGATGCATATCTTTGCTAGCCAAGCTGCTTGGAGAGGAGGGAATTGGGTCAGAGCCTTGGTTAGCCTTGGCGAGCTATCACACTTTATTTAAAAAACTTAAAGTGTACATAGCTAAAACGTGTATTGTAATATATGTACGGAGAGTTTTTTAACACGGGGTCGGTTTTTAATGTTGAAGTTTATCCTTACCTCAAATGACCAGTTTTACAAGTTAGAGTTTACTTACTATCGAATAATCGAATAGTCACACTATATTATAAACCGGAGTTCGAAGCTTTTGTCATATGGAGTCATTAATAAATGCTGAAATATGACAGACTATGAAGTATCAGTTATCCTAGACAACACGTCTAATGAGACGAAATTTGCATAATATCCTACATATGATGTCATTGTAAGACGTAGATTTAAGACCATTCTGTAACTGGCCCGTTTGCAAACAAGGAGTACACAGTGTGAACTGCATTTTAATAGTACAAGAGAGCATTATACACAAGGACCATTTTCTAATGTTAAAATATCACCAACCACTGCGAGTCAATTTTCAATGAGGATCCAGAAGTTGATCTTACAGGTCGAGAAGACTCATTTCTTATTCGTTTTGTTGTTCGAAATTTGTTCAGGATGACATCGTGGTACATGTAGTTCCAAGACAAATGGAACATTTTTATAGATTATGTGATTTATTCAATTTTCGTGAAAATTCACAACTGGTCCGAAACTGGTACTTCATTAATCATTTATTTTTCTTACTCATACGTTAAGATGTTGATTGTATCGATGACTTAGTGGATCAGATCAGTCGATCCTCAGTAGTAAATCAAGCTATTGTTTATCCAGCAGAGGCATGGCATGATTGGAAGGCCTTCTTGTCTTTATATTTCAAACATTAAAACAAGATTTTAAAATATCGGCACTTCATATTTTAGTGTTTAAATATACCGCTCCCATCTTCTGTTTTCACTTTTACCTGGTTATTTAAAGATATTGCTATCAGTACTTTGTTCCCTTATTTGGCTGTTAAATACATATTATGCTCATTTACCTAGCTTTAGAATTCAAATTAATACTTACCTGGCGGTAAATTTATAATATTATCCCGTACTTGAATATGCATATATAATTATTCCTTACCTGGCTGTAAAATACTAATTATTATTTCAAACGCCTTAATCTTCATATTGTAAGCGTTACACGGCACTGTCAAATGAAAAACATTGTATGTTGGTATTTGATCCTCTTGAGCAATTATGCAGTTTAAAGTTGAATTTATCAGAAACCATATAAGGATATTTTACTTTCATTTCCTCATATCTCGATCATTAAATATAAGCACCTCATCAATATATATTCAAAGTATAAATAAACATAAATGCCGGAATGGAGACGATATGGAACAGTTTTGATAGTTTTTAGTTGACATCGTGTCATGCCACAAATATGAAGTTATTTAAGGAAAAACACAAGTATGTATTGCCAAGTCGTGTTTATTTGGGGAATTAACACTAATTACTAGAGATTTCAGGTCATTTTTTCAGACATAATTAACAATTGTAAACTGAGATTTACCGGAGGTCTGTAGTCTTACATTGTGAAGTACTTGACAATGCGTACTCCAATAGAGTGTGGTTGTTCTTGTTGTTACTCCTCAATTTATTCGAATAGAAAAAATAAATATTAGAACATATATATATACGTTATAATTTCAACAAGTTATGTTTCTTCAGACCAAAACGATATTTATATCGCCTCTTTGTTTTAAAACGTTTATCTTACCTATAAAGAATTCGATTCTATTTGAAGATACTTTCCTGTAAGATTATAGAAGTTATTATTGCATATCTCAGACTTAATATACATTGGTCGACAGAAAATATCAATAATAAACCACTTTCTTCGATTTTTCCTGTATCTCACATGTATATGACTAAGGGTTAGGGTTAGTTATGATTCAGTAGCACAGCTAGTGTCCTTAGTCAGGTTATTTGCAATTAACGAGTTACGAATATTGGAAAAACGATGAACGATTTCTAAAATAATCCGTCGAAATACATAATATTTAAGACATATAATCGTATGAATTCATGACAGGAACAAAGAGCGACAACTATAGCAGTTTTCCTTATGTGTTCCGTTCTCCTTTGTGGTTTCCCCTATTTGTATACAGTTTCTTTCACTTTTCATATAGCTTCAACCCGAATACTCTTCGTAATGCATGGGTGTTGTTTTCATTGTTTTACATAGGTGGCATTTTAATATATAGTTGGATATATACTACATGCACTGAAACATGCAGTCGTAAATTCAAATTCAGCCATCCTAGAATAGATCATCCTTTGTGCGCATGACTGCATGAGCAGATCCGGACTGAGCGAGTTCAAAATTCCCGGGATTCTATGGTGGAAAGGAAATGGAAGGCTGATTTTGAAAAGAATGTCACCTAAAACTTAATCACCAGCATCTTAATATGTCCTCTCACTCCTACTTCCCGGCTAACTTTTGATTATGTTTCCTGCTTCTTATGGGGTATCTGATGCATGCTCGTCGGAAGGAGAGGCAATAATTGAACCATGCATGTTTAAAATATTATCGTTATTTCTGCAAGACTATATCGAACTTTCAATTCTGACCTAGGACGATCAATTGCAGTAACAAACGTCGCTCAATTGGTGTGCTTAACCGGTTTACGTGCGTCCACCTTCCCACTCACCGCAAAAGCAGCACAATCAAAGGATACACATTTGAAGTTATAAGTAATCCTCTATACAGAGAACAAGGATCAACAAGTTTCTTAAGAATAGAAGTCATAAAAATATTATTACCCACGAAACGTTTATAGAATAATATGTTGCTATCAAAAATATGTAAGGCGACATCGACATAAGTAACCGTGCTCTGCCTGTCTGTAAGCGAGCTCAGATCCTTGATCAATAGGAGTCCGAGCTAACAGTCAGATGGGACGAAGATCAGAACTTTGTCTCCTCTGAAAAGCTTTGGACAAGGCCCGACATAAAGTTCCCACCGCCCTGTTAGTCACGTGCGACGCTTAAGCAAAAGTCTGCATTGGGCTATGGAGGGACCATAGAAGAATTATGGTCTTAGCGATATGAATTTATCGGAACCTTTGACCCTCCTTAGTTTGTACACTAGATCACCGTCGAAATTGGGATGGGAAATTAAGCTGGATACGTATTGTTGAAAAGTCACATTTCCGAATTTAGATAAAATGTCTGAATAAGATCTGTAAAATTTACCAAATGTTTTTCGAAGTTTATGATAACTATAACGCTGAGTAAGATGTTTAAAAGGAATCTGAGAATTTTTGAAAATCCAAAACGTTAGTGCAAGCTCTAGCGAACCCAACCAATTGACTTATTTAAATATCATATGATGGGAGACTTGTGACATCACCATCTAGATACAATAGGGAATCCAAAGTCGTCACGTTTATCATATATGTTGGTACGAATATTGTTGTTAACAATTTTAATATTTAAGTGCAAAAATGTGTTTCCTGGTCTGAGGAATTGGCTTTGTTTAATTGAATTCAGATGGATAAATGTCAGTAATATAGCTTTCAAACTCAGGGTTATCGATAACTAAAATATCACAAGTATTTTTGGTGTTGTAAAATTCGTACACTTACAAATTTTTCTGCACGCAGTCAACAATATGCTTTATTACATAATTGAATGCACTTTGAAACCTTTTTTAAAATTTGATTTGACTTTCCTTTTGGTCATAACTTTTGAAAATAGTTCCTGATAAAAATGGCTGTCATCTGATTTCTACCAAGTTGGGGGTCACTGGATGGATTATTGTGGAACAGAGGTTCTTAAGGGTAACTGAAAACAAACCTTATCGGTTGATTCTCCGACTTGAAGAGCAATTTTATTTTAAGTATTATTATCTCGTATCCATATTATGCCAGCGAGTCTTGGGTTAAATTAGATTTAGGGCCGATTTCAATGGGGATTATCACATTCTTTTGCATGACCTTAACAAGATAATGACACGACGTAAAATATATCAAACACGCCACGCTGATCTAAAAATGGGATCAGGGACAGACGTTCTTTGATTACAAGAACATTTGCTTACTTATGAAATAAGTGGCTATGAGTCTCAGAAAGTTGCAATCTACGAAAAAAGCAGACATAGATGTACAGATGATGGATAAATCCAAAACATAAGTCTAAAAATCATGAAACCAGAGGACATACAAAATTAGTGAAAATGAAAACCAAGTGGAAAGAAAAAAAGAGGAGTTACTGGCTCAGCTATGTGGCAGAAGTCACCATGGAGCTATACAATACATGAGGGGACGAAGTTCAGGACCATGTCTCCTCTGAATACAAATACAAGACCTATAGTCTTTTTGATGATCTCAATGTCATATTGTCTATTTAAAAGACGTTTGACTATTTTATTACCTGATAAAATAACGTTATAGGAGCCTTTTACTTTCCTTAGTTTATATACGAGATCACCGTAAAAATTAGGATGGGAAATTCCATTGGATACATACTGTTGAAAAGAAATATTTCCAAATTTAGATAGAAGTTCTGAATAAGATCTGAAGAATTTGCCGAATGTTTTGCTTAGCTTGTGATATCTGTAACCCTGAGTTAAAAGTTTAGTAGTAATTTGTAAATTTCGTTTATGAAAGACCAAAACATCGGTGCAGCCTCTGACAAATCGAATTAATTGAGATATATAGATACCATATGATGAGAGTCGAGGGACATGGCCATCCAAGTAAGGACAATTTACAATAGGAAATCCAAAATCCTCACGATTATCATAAATATTAGTATATATTAGGTGATTGATAATTTTGATGTTCAAATCTAAGAAAGGTGTAGATTTATCTCAAGTATTAGCTTTATTCAATGTAAGCTCTGGTGGATATATTTGTGATATAAATTGTTCGAATTCAGGGTTGTCGATAACCAAAATATCATCAAGATATCTGCAAGTATTATTAAATTTGTCAATGAGGTCAAAACGTTTTGATTTTTGATTAGAAACCATAAAATAACAAAATATTTATACTTGAAGGGCATATGTGAACCCCTATGCTGGAGTGAGATCAGGTGCCCGGGGAGAGTGAGCATCTCCTGCTTGCTAGCAACACATACCATATAGACCCAGTAGAAAGAGTCAAATCATGTAATTTCCATATATATTTATCGCCTAGCCCTAAGAAAAAAGTCATTGTAATGTTAACATGCTGAAATAAGTTAAAGTAAGTTTAATTTGACAAGACTGTATGTGTATTTATATAAGATGCTCGATTCAGAATTGAAAACAACCACTTTTATAAGCCCGTCGAAAAACTTGACGTGTTATGTTATGGTGATGACAGTCTGTTTGTCCGTCCGTTATTTTATCATGTAATGAAATAGTCAAACGTCTTCTAAATAGACAATATGATATTGAGATTATCAAAAAGACTATAGGTCTTGTATTTGGCCCCTCTACAGCCTTATGCAGACTTTTACTTGAACGTTGCACGCTGACTAACAGGGCGGTGGGGACTATATGACGGGCCTTGTCCAAACCTCTTTCAGAGGACACATGGTCCTGAACCTCGTCCCCTCTGACTGTTAGTCGGGACTCCTACAGATCTAGGGTCTTAGCTCGCTTTCAGACTGGCAGAGCACGGTTTATCCTATTGATGTCGCATATATTTTTATACCATTATGTGTTTTACAATACCTTACGTGTTTATATTTTTATGACCTCTCAATATGCGATACCTGTTGACCCTTGTTCTTTACATGGAGGATTATTTATAAATTTTTAAATGTACGTCCTTTGATTGTTCTGCTGTTATGGTGAGTGGGAAGGTGGGCCTGTAAACCGGTTAACCACACCATTTGTTTGGTTTTTGTCAAATTAAATGACCGTCCTAAGTTGGTATCGTAATTGCACTCAATCAAATATTTTTGTAATGTGTTATATGTTCTAGCATATTATTTATATTCATGTATTGTATAGCTCCATGGTGACTTCTGTCACATAACTGAGCCAGTAACTCCTCTTTTTTCTTGCTAAAACCATCATCACCAAATGTGCAGTGTTTAACTGGTCTTTCTTTATTCACACTGAACATCGCATGGTATCCTTCGAATTTATACTTAAACTAAACTGTGTACACATATTAAAGCGATATTAACATATGGATGTATAGCTTCAAATGATTGTGTAAAATGTTACTTTTAATGCCGTTGACCAGTTCGTCAATCTTCATTATTGATTTGAATTAATCGACATATGAATTCTAAATAAAGATTTTGATGGAAAAAATAACAATATGATATGGGAGGATATACACTAGGTGGTGGGCATAGCCCCATGTCAAGAATGTTTGGAATGGCAGTTGACAATCTCTTAGAAGTCGACATGGTAACTGCAAACGGCGACCTTATCAGGGCAAATACGGAAGGCACCACATATCTAGCGGATGATGGAAAAACTCTCCGAACAACAAATGATACGGATATTTTCTGTGTTTTGAGAGATGGAGGCGGTGATACTTTTAGCATCGTTACCAATTTCACATACCGCCTTCACCATGCTGCTTCTGCAGTAGTTCATTTTATTGCTTATATCGAATCATTTTTCCCGATGGAACAAATGTAAGATATGATATTCTTCAATTTATAGGAAACCTTATTCCCAATATGCATCGGGAATGGGGTGAGTATCTTTCGATAGGTGGTGATAACAACCCAGTGTCCAGGACTAGAGGTAATATAGGCGTGAGTTTTAATCATTTTGGAGGTTATGACACCTCATCCAGAGCCTACATGTACAAAATAATAAGTTGTAAACCACATCTGCACGGATCATGTCAATATCGTAATGTCTCCACCTTTCTACAATATGAAGTGACAGCTAAAGATACATTATATTTTCTCTCTGTTATATAACGTACTTATGCAGAACAATAGTTTCACGCCTAAATGGGTACCCTTTACAATAGATCGTGTCATCAACGAGCATCCTGTACATGGTAATAGTGTTGGATACACTGGAACTTTACTTGGAGGTGAATTTATATATATATATATAGCGGATGATGGAAAAACTCTCCGAACAATATATATATATATTTGCAATGTATTGAACAATGATTTCTTACATTTACTGTATCTATTATAACTATTACAACTCCGTACAAGAGTATCAGGTCACAGGTCCAAAATAAATTGTGGCGGAAACCAATTACTCTATCGCCACTTCAACTAGCCTGACCACTCAATTCTCTCAATGAAAATTAGAATTATAGAAAAAATATATCATCCCACAAACAATGCCAATTTGAGCACTCCTTTACGTCGGAAAAGAGAAGAATACTGGATAAGACGTCTCGGCACTGCTTCGCCCTATGGATGCAATGACAATATTAGTAGTATTGGTAACCTCACTAGTCCTGCGTGTCAATCAGTTAACGTACTCGGTTTATTCAACAAAAGCCAGAGGCATCGAAGTCATGGTACACGCAAATACAACAAACCTGAAATACATATTTCCTTTGATGCTCTTTAGCCATTTATAAATAAACCTTTTGGCCTTCATCACATTCGTACAAAACTTTATTCTATTTCACTGAGAAAATTACACGAGTTGTACGTATCGTCCAGACACCGTATATTTACTGATATAAGCTCTGCAGAGTATAGACTAGATGGCATTATTATGGACATATCGACCTCTAGACTTTTTCGTCCCGTCAAGTCAGATATTTTTATGGAAAAATCTAATCGCCCTTTCATCAAAATTAAATTTGCAAATAAAGGCATTGATTATTTAAATTTTGGCCAAATTTTAAATCATAAGTCTGTTTTAGAGAAAATACCTCAATATTTCAAAAACAAAGATCCGCCATGTATTTCCTATAGCTACATGCCATCAGTTGCATCCAAAATTTATAATTACAAAGGGTTTCTACAGTGTCTTGATTTTAGCAACTCTGCATGCCATCCTCAACCGTGTGCATGTTCCTCATCTAATTTTGTATATTCTCCTTGTGGCCATGTCGTTACTGGTGATCTCGATATTGTTAAAAACACTAAATTAAGAGAACTTTTACTTAAAGGTCCAAAATATAGAGAACCCAGATCATTCACATGGAGCCAAAATTTTGAGAATATTATGAATTGCTGCGAGGAATATGCAAAAAGGGCAAAAAGAGAGGAAGTACAGATCGACACTCTTTCGGAATGGATAAAATCTATTGCAGTACTGCTAAGATCAAAAATTAAAAAATTACAATGTTCTGTAAACACCAGATTCGAATCTATTTTTAAAGATCCTGATGTTGTCAGAGAACTTACCTTCCTCCAAGAACATTATATCATTACACCAGCAGATAAAGCATCCAATAATTATACATTTACTTGTTAGAAATATTACTTTGACAGCCTAGTGAAAGAATTAGGATTAAATTCAGCTCCAGGAAATCCTACTTATACTCTCACGAACTTTTCGGTTTGGGAAGTACTCGAGAATCATAAATCTGTCCTCAATACGTTTGGTATTGACTCAAATAAATTAAATTTAGAACTTCCATATTCGTACTGTATTCCAAAAATGCACAAAAATCCTTACAAACAACGCTTTATCGCTGGTTCCTCGAAGTGTTCCACAAACTCTGTATCGATGCTACTCACAAAAATATTATCAGAAATTAAATCTGGCCTTCATAGATATTTCGAAACAGTATATTCCAAAAGTGGAATTAATCAAATGTGGATCCTTAAAAATTCAAAAGAGTTGTTAGAAAATCTAAAATCAAAAAGTTTTACTACAATTCACTCTATCAAGTCTTTTGACTTTTCGACTATTTACGCAACGATCCCTCATCAGAAATTAAAAGACAGATTAGCGGAAATTATTCAAAATGCATTTACTAGTAAAAACGGAAGCCGCAAATTCAAATATATAGCAAAAGGCCACGATGAAACTTACTTTGTTAGGGAAAATTCTGATTCTAAAAATAAATACACTGAAACAGCTGTCATCCAGATGTTGAACTTTCTTATCGATAACATTTTTGTGGTGTTTGGAGGTAAGGTTTTTCAACAAATTGTCGGCATTCCAATGGGCACTATCTGTGCTCCGCTTCTGGCCGACATATTCCTTTACTCATACGAAGCTGTGACATTACCGTGTAGACAATTACGGTATAACGGTAATCCAAGTTAAAAAAGTAAGAAATAAGCTGATTTGGCCATGAAAATATATATAGATGTTTTAATTCTGACAGTCTAATATTAACCTTACTTTAAAATTTTTGATGCGTCAACTACACATTGTCACTGCTGAATTGTTATTTGAGAAAGCACTTAAGATTATGAATTCCCTTTCAATATTCTGAACTTTCTGAATGTGTATGGTTGATGTAAAGTTCTATTGATAGTAGGATTTCCGCCCGACACTTAGGTGAAATATGAATAAAACGGATGCTAGCATATAAGGAAATATATTTCATTTTTAGGCAAGATGCAAGAGGTAGGAACACGTGCAATTGCTGTTCATCCTGGATGGAGGTCCAGTTTAATAAGTCTTAGTGGTGGCTTATCTTTTGATCCCAATAAACTACACTGGTCTAAAGTGCAAGACGAGGCAAAGGTCATTGGAGATCAGCAAATTCATTTTGGGCTGGGCATGTATCCAAACAAATAGGGACCAAATGTGACCAACTGAAATGATAATTTCTGGGGATGCAACTATTAACGACTCTTGCAGATTAAACTTCATTGAGATCCGAGTACCTTTTTCTACTGCAGTCAGTGTGTTGAGTCGGATGCTACACATGCTCCAAATATACCAAAATATACCACATATAGGTTTGGACGGAAATCAGACCAAATCTTTGCAGTTATTAGATACAAAGTCTAAGTCGGTATCGTAACCGCAGTACAATCGCATATTTTTGTAATGTCGTTCCTTGTATATTCTACTATTATCATTTTTTGTATGCAGGTTCTTGGTGATTTACCGTGCATGTACCGTGGACATTGGATTTGGGCGTGTAAAGCCGCGGACACGCGTGGACACTGTCCCTGTAATTCGGCCATATTGACCGCGTATATAGGTGGTCATTTACCTGTGTCCGCACCGTCAGACGGTCAAACGTGGACACGAAATATGTACCGGTAAATGGGTATGATAGTGCTAAAAAGGCAGCGACTTGTTTAACTTTTTTATCCCGTCTTATGATGATGCGTATTGTGTTTGTTCAGTGAAGCATAAAAATAACGAAATTAGACTTAAAGATATCTTGATTAATAATCATTTAACATCTTTTTAAATCTCCTCTGCTTGATTACACAATGAACGTTTGAAATGTATCTTAAAATATTCTGCTTTTTAAATATTTTTTAAAACTAGAACGCATTTTTATATAAAAATTGAAAATATAGTGCGCACCTGTAGCACGGACGTATATGATGTTTTAGATATATAAGTTCCTTGTCTGGACGTATAACTACGTTATATACGTTCTTTATACCCGTATATCTACTTGTCGTAAAAGTGCATCACTGGTATTTGAATGAAATCGGTAAAGACCAGCTGATTGGTCATTGTAGAGATACGTGTATATGTGTGATTTAAAAGAGAAAACTGAAGACATCTGACAAAGCTGTATGACAAAAGTCACCAAGGACATGCATACAAAAACTGATTTATTATTCCGAGAGTGTGCAGAGTTTCTTTGTAATACCTATTTCGGACTCTTAATTAAAGAAGGTAACGATCCGAATTGAAGAGTGCAATTACTACTTGTAGGTTTAGTGCAGTAAAGCCGACCTTAAAATCAAATAAATTCATATTAATTGTGATATGATATTCATTATTGATTGCTCTGATAAACATATTCAGATTTTGAAATATTACATGCGATTACGATGAAATATACATATGGACATTGATCTTCATTTTATTTCATTTATTACTATTTTCTTTGGTCTGTTTTCTTCTTTTTTATGTATTCTTTTTATTCTTCCTGGTGAAGTGCAGGCAAACTTTTGAAAAACATTTATAATCTCAGAACAAAAGACAAAACATGCGCACTGGAGTCGCAAAGGAAACTAGAGTGTCGGTCATTGTCTTACCTTAACAGTAAAGAAAAGTATCTTTCAGATCCCCCCTCCCTCATCCCACTCTTTCACTTTCTTATCTTCTTACATACTCCTGCGCCAGTCTGTAGATATAGGGTCGTATGTATCTTCTGATTTCATCGGATACGATGGTCTAATTCCGTGTATTAATCAGTGTTATAAGTCAAATCCTTATTCGCTACCAGGGTGAAGTAGAACAATAGACTTCACACAACGCGCGTGCTCCAGTTGTAAGGTTACCTGGACTATGTGCCGTTCGACCTAAACAGAAAGGAAAAGCCCCCCCCCCCCCCTTTTTCTTTTTGGTCTTGTTTCGTTACATATTCTTTCCCAATGCGATGGTATCTAATTTTGTATTTCACTAACGATGATGACCGGACTGAACACTGAATCTTACATGTTTTACATTAATATATACAGAAATATATCTTTTGGTTGTATTGAAAAAGTTTAAAATACGTTGGCAAACGATATCTCGTGCACAGCAGAGAGAGAGAGAGAGGGGGGGGGGGAGGGGGGAGGGGGGGGGATGACGTGTGACGTGTCGTTACCTTTACTCGGTCGTTAGTTGGCGTTGATCTTCCACTTAAATTTATTGCCCTGTAGGCTTTCAGCACAATGCTTTGACTTGCAGTAGGGAAATCACCCACAGTATTGGCGAATAAGATATTTGACTGAAACATCGTACAACTCTTCACTATCAACAAGTATAAATGAAAGGAGGGGGGGGGGGTGTTATTCAGTTTTGAGTTTTTCTCTCTTTGCTGGAGATATGGTTAGTATATATTGTGCTGTTGAGGGGGAGTAATAAATCATAAGAAATCTGATAATAATTAATTTTCAAATATAAAATCGTAATGCTATTACACAATTTATTAATACATGTATTACATATATCCACATATATGATAGAATACATGTATATGCATTGGTATGTACATGTATGACAGTCTTCACACTAGAGATTTTCACACCTCTGCGGCTCAAATTTAAAAAGTTGATTCACACATGAATGATTTGACGTTTTCCACAACAGGGGAACACCTTGGATGCTTTCAACTAAGGGTGATTTAGAAACATCGTGATTTTCTATCTATTTGTTTATTTATTTTGATCAAAAACTCCTTAAATAAAACATCGTGTTTCCTGATTTTTAGAAAAACACCTGGGTCTGGCGCCATAAACTGAGGAAATTATTTCAATTGTTTCAGTTTAATTTATTCCATTGTCACAAGGACTTATAAACAATTTGTTTATAAGTCCTTGATTATCAAACATTCAAATAAATTGTCATGCAGAATGGGTTTATTCTATTTATGGATAGAATAAAGCTAAAAAAAATCCAAATCCCAGTTAAAAATTCATTGCTGAACCAAAAAATATGAAATTATGACTTAAGTATAGTCTCACTTTATGGCGCCGGACCCCGGATTTTCTTAAACGAAAATTCCCATGTAAACGGGCAATGCTGTACTCCTACATTCCTTCACTAGAATGACCTACCTAGTTATAAATTAATTGCACCCAACGGCAATAGACGACGGCTGATTAATGACTGTCCATTGAAATGTGATAGCCGAACTTACAGCAAGTATTTTGGTAACAAAGGAAGATATAAGGGCACATGGTCGCAACCCCCCCCCCCTCAAAAAAAACAAAAACAAAAACAAAACAAAACCAAAAAAAAACAAGACAAAACAAAAAAAACAAAAACAAAAACAAAACAAAAACAAACAAACAAACAAAAAAAAAAAAAAAAAAAAAGAAACCAAAAAACAAAAATAAATAATAATAAAAAAAAATAATAATAATAATAAATCTTAAAATAACTGACACTATTTCCACGGCAATATTGTTGTATTCACTCGTTTTTCAAAACTACGCTTTATTAACAGCCCGGTAATAGGTTATCGGGGCCTTAATCAATATTTGCGTCTGTCTTTCAGGAGGTTTAGCGGAAGCAAATATATATAAATAATCTGGAAGTTTCGCGATCGCATTTTTAAAGACAAGATGACAACACATCTATGTAATATCCCTTACATCCACTTTGGGACAATTTTAATTAAAAGGTGTGAAAAGCTCGTCCGTTTTGTCCACCAGAGGACACGTACAGGTAAAAGGTGTGAAAACCTTGTCCACTTTGACCTCGAGAGGACAAGTACAGGTAGATGCCAAATTGTATTATTAACATTAACATGGACAGAAAACTGGCCTCCCGTGGTGTCCACGGAGGACAGACGTGGACTGCCCACCGCGGCAACGAGAATTTTCCAACTTCCACGGTACATGTACGGTTTGTCATGCAGCTTTGTCAGATGTCTTCTGTTTTCTCTTTTGTTTCTTATAAATTCATATCTTTTACTGTAATACTCAATAATTTTGGCAGAATGACAGTAATTAATAATTTTGGTGGAATTGTTAGTCCTGACCATTTGCATTTCTCATTTCTATCATGCAATAAATAAGATTTAATGTTTTAGAACTACTACTATTCTACCCAAAAAAAACCTAATCAAACAAAGACACAAACAAACGTCTGCATTATTGGCTACACACAATAATAGAGTATTCGGTATTTCGTGATGAACATCACTTTAACTAATGATACAGTGTCTTCATTCTGGATGTCTGGACATGTGTGGTGGGTACCAATAGCCAGAACGGTGACGTTTACTACTCCAGGCATCTAGGCTCATTTCTGGTTTCTGAGGATTAATTATGGTGTTAACGTTTTATCATGCTCATTGTGATGTAGCGATAAAAGTTACCACCATTTACCGTATTTTACATGAACGTCACATTTATTCCCTTTGCAGTGTGGAGCTCGTAAAAAGTTCCCTGCGGATCGTTTGACTTAAGTCTTCTTATACCTTTTTTCTTGATGTTATGTGGCTGTGACACTTTCTACACAATATTTGTTCACATTCATGTATATATACAGTGCTGAATTATATATGTTTCGTCTGTATGTAAGGGCATTCACGGCGGGTGTGGCTAGCCAACGCTCACTCCTCCCGGGCACCTGGTCTCACCTCTGAATTTCAGAGGTCCGTGAATGCTCACTGTGGTATATTGTTGTTAGTGCCATAGTCATGTGACATCAGTTACTTTCGTATTTTACATTACAGAATAATATGTTTGTGTTTTCAAATATACGGCATATAATTAGTGAATTACTAGTCGCAATTATGGTTTGGACATAGCGTAAATTTGAAAACTCAAGGATATTATCTTCATCTAAGTTCACACTTTGATATACACTGCATAATAAAGTATACAGATGACCCTCTTACGCAGATAACTGCTCCGATTTAATTATTTATATTATGCACACGTATTACTTAATACTAAATAAAACATCTTGAATTAAAACACATCTACGGAAGCCCATTTAGGACCTATCAAAAATATTTTGAATTTGATATATCGAATTCTTGAATTCTTATTTTAGACTCGTATTATTAATTACCTAGATGTAAATTCATAATATTATCTCTTACATCGATGTTTACACTATTTTTCCTTACCTGGCTGTAAAATAGATATAAGGATCTCAAAGAGCTTCATAGTGGAGGCATAACACAAAACTGTCGTATGTAGAATGGGTAATGAAAATAATTTTGATTTGGTATTTGATTTCCGTGATCACTTATAGAGCTTAACTTTAAAATTATTCATGACTATATAAGGATTTTTATTTTACACTTCCTTTAAAATAACAATAATAAGTACAAGGAACAAACACATGTACTGCTCCGGAGGGGAACAGTATGAAATAATGTCGGGCAATTATTACTTAAAATCACGGCATGTCACACGTATATCAAGCTATTTGAATAGAAACACAGCATAGGTTTATTCAACTATTGTTCACTTAGCCACTTACTACAGAGGTTTAAGACTGCTTTCAGTAATGATTGCACATTAAGAGTAACCGTGAATCTGTGGTATTACATTGTAAAGTGCTGGAAAATAGAGATCGAGCAGTGCGTTGCTGATCTTGTGCTTATTCGTCGACTTCTGCAAATACAAACACGTATATTTCGAATGCACTCGAGACCCACAAAATATTAATACCATTTCTTTGATGTTAAGCGTCTAGTTTATGTATTAAGACCGATATCTATTTTAAATTTGATTTTTAATATCTAAGTTTTTTTTTTTCGATATGACTAGGTACTTAATGATTCATCAGCTGATCCAGCACTTCATTACCGTACCGTTTCTCCATAAGATTTTTTGTCATGTTCCATGTTCAGACGAATAGATTTTCCACCGGTAAGTATGAAGATAACACACAGATAGGCTTAAGATGTGGGTATACCATAATTTGACGCAAAGTGGTCTAGGCTGGGCACTAACTGTGTCCCGCTTCTGGCTGACATATTCCTTTACTCTTATGAATGAATGGCATTTCATATTGACTGCACTGGTTTTCAATTCGAAAAAAAAAATTAATTAGTTTCTGTTAACTTCACCGTAGTCACAGCCAAAATGTAAATCACGTATGAACACGGTTTTAAGTAATTGCCACCCTCACAACGAAGTACAATGATGGATATACATAGATGCTTAGAAACCAGAGGGGAGACTGGACGTCCGGTCGCTCTGCACGTCCTTGGCGACTTTTGTCATTTAGTTTACTATTTGTCATATATTTAAATGAATTTGGATTTCACTTTACCAACTGGCACACCAATTTCTGTGGAAGCCATTATCAACGATTATTGCAGATCAAACAGAAATGGGACAAGAATAAATTTTGTAAGGTTAGAGAGGAAGTCAGAGGTAATTTTTGTTAACAATGCAAACTGCAATATGCAAGGACACGTGCATAGCAGTTAACTTAGGTGTCCCCAATATTATCTTAAATGACGTTAGAAATCAAACATTTGTGGTAAGCACTAATAATGAATTCTGGTATCAACATGCGGATAGCTTCATAAACATCAAGCCCTATAAGGTTAAACTAGTTGACGTAATTAAAGATTACCAATTCTCCCCTTATGATTGTGAAATATCTAAATGCGGGACCAAAAATTGCAAAACTTGCAACATCTTAATTACAGACAATTCTTTTACGAGTAATTTAACTAAACATACCTTTCATACGCATAGTTTTGACCATTTGAATTGTAAGAGTTCAAATATTGTATACGGTATTGAGTGTTCACTCTGTGGGTTAATATATGTTGGAGAGACAAAGGGACAACTCCGTACAAGAGTATCAGGTCACAGGTCCAAAATAAATTGTGGCGGAAACCAATTACTCTATCGCCACTTCAACCAGCCTGACCACTCTATTCTCTCAATGAAAATTAGAATTATAGAAAAAATATATCACCCCACAAACAATGCCAATTTGAGCACTCCTTTTCGTAGGAAAAGAGAAGAATACTGGATAAGACGTCTCGGCACTGCTTCGCCCTATGGATGCAATGACAATATTAGTAGTATTGGTAACCTCACTAGTCCTGCGTGTCAATCAGTTAACGTACTCGGTTTATTCAACAAAAGCCAGAGGAGGCATCGAAGTCATGGTACACGCAAATACAACAAACCTGAAATACATAATATTTCCTTTGATGCTCTTTTGCCGTTTATAAATTAACCTTTGGGCCTTCATCACATTCGTACAAAACTTTATTCTATTTCACTGAGAAAATTACACGAGTTGTACGTATCGTCTAGACACCGTATATTTACTGATATAAGCTCTGCAGAGTATAGACTAGATGGCATTTAAATGTACGTCCTTTGATTGTTCTGCTGTTATGGTGAGTGGGAAGGTGGGCCTGTAAACCGGTTAACCACACCATTTGTTTGGTTTTTGTCAAATTAAATGACCGTCCTAAGTTGGTATCGTAATTGCACTCAATCAAATATTTTTGTAATGTGTTATATGTTCTAGCATATTATTTATATTCATGTATTGTATAGCTCCATGGTGACTTCTGTCACATAACTGAGCCAGTAACTCCTCTTTTTTCTTGCTAAAACCATCATCACCAAATGTGCAGTGTTTAACTGGTCTTTCTTTATTCACACTGAACATCGCATGGTATCCTTCGAATTTATACTTAAACTAAACTGTGTACACATATTAAAGCGATATTAACATATGGATGTATAGCTTCAAATGATTGTGTAAAATGTTACTTTTAATGCCGTTGACCAGTTCGTCAATCTTCATTATTGATTTGAATTAATCGACATATGAATTCTAAATAAAGATTTTGATGGAAAAAATAACAATATGATATGGGAGGATAATTACAAAGGGTTTCTACAGTGTCTTGATTTTAGCAACTCTGCATGCCATCCTCAACCGTGTGCATGTTCCTCATCTAATTTTGTATATTCTCCTTGTGGCCATGTCGTTACTGGTGATCTCGATATTGTTTAAAACACTAAATTAAGAGAACTTTTACTTAAAGGTCCAAAATATAGAGAACCCAGATCATTCACATGGAGCCAAAATTTTGAGAATATTATGAACTGCTGCGAGGAATATGCCACACGATGGGCAAAAAGAGAGGAAGTACAGATCGACACTCTTTCGGAATGGATAAAATCTATTGCAGTACTGCTAAGATCAAAAATTAAAAAATTACAATGTTCTGTAAACACCAGATTCGAATCTATTTTAAAAGATCCTGATGTTGTCAGAGAACTTACCTTCCTCCAAGAACATTATATCATTACACCAGCAGATAAAGCATCCAATAATTATACATTTACTTGTAAGAAATATTACTTTGACAGCCTAGTAAAAGAATTAGAATTAAATTCAGCTCCAGGAAATCCTACTTATACTCTCACGAACTTTTCGGTTTGGGAAGTACTCGAGAATCATAAATCTGTCCTCAATACGCTTGGTATTGACTCAAATAAATTAAATGTAGAACTTCCATATTTGTACTGCATTCCAAAAATGCACAAAAATCCTTACAAACAACGCTTTATCGCTGGTTCCTCGAAGTGTTCCACAAAATCTGTATCGATGCTACTCACAAAAATATTATCAGAAATTAAATCTGGCCTTCATAGATATTGCGAAACAGTATATTCCAGAAGTGGAATTAATCAAATGTGGATCCTTAAAAATTCAAAAGAGTTGTTAGAAAATCTAAAATCAAAAAGTTTTACTAAAATTCACTCTATCAAGTCTTTTGACTTTTCGACTCTTTACACAACGATCCCTCATCAGAAATTAAAAGACAGATTAGCGGAAATTATCAAAATGCATTTACTAGTAAAAACGGAAGCCGCAAATTCAAATATATAGTAATAGGCCACGATAAAACTTACTTTGTTATGGAAAATTCTGATTCCAAAAATAAATACACTGAAACAGCTGTCATCCAGATGTTGAACTTTCTTATCGATAACATTTTTGTGGTGTTTGGAGGTAAGGTTTTTCAACAAATTGTCGGCATTCCAATGGGCACTAACTGTGCTCCGCTTCTGGCCGACATATTCCTTTACTCATACGAAGCTGAATTCATTCAGTCTTTGCTTTCGCAAGGAAAAAAACAATTGGCTCTTTTACTTACAGATATATAGATGACTTGCGTTCAATTAATAATCCTTCATTCACGGATTACCTTAGCATCATCTATCCAAGTGAACTTGAGGTCAAAGAAACCACAGAAAGTAGTAATTCTACTTCGTATTTAGATATTATGTTGTCTTTCGACATTAATGGTCAATTGAACACCTCACTCTATGACAAACGTGACGATTTCAATTTCGCTATCACAAACTTTCCTTTCATAAGTAGCAACATTCCATCATCGCCCGCATACGGCGTATTCATATCTCAGTTAATACGTTATTCCAGAGCATGTTCAAATTACAGTGACTTTGTTCTGAGGGCTAGGCGACTTTCAGTTAAGCTGCTCAACCAGGGTTATATATGTGCTAGACTAGCAACGTCACTGAGGAAATTCTATGGTCGTTACGAGACTCTTATTACTCCATATGATATCTCGTTATCCAGACTTTTAAATGATATTCTGGACTGAGACCGATTCCGATCATTTTACACAGATTTGACACCTTCTATATCAGAAGGTTACCTACTTAGACTTCTCCATATATAAATACATATGGAATTTACACGATCTGACTCTTTGAAAGTGAGAAGTTATTTTATTTACATTCGTAAAAATGAACCTCATAACATGAACTAGTCCTAAATAATGACGTAAATTGATTACTACATGTGAAAAACGCTGTGCAAACGCATTGGACGAAAATATATCACGATACACAACCACTAACCTATAAATACTAGCCACTATGCAACATTTAAATACTAGCCACTACGCAACATTAACTTTGCTGGGATTGCACGTAAATATAAATACTAATGACCTTATTATGAAACATTATCGTTCTTATGATTGCACGTGAATGTAAATCATACTAACTCTATTAGTATTAGTATGACAAACCAGGACATCACGAGTGTTCTGCTTTTCCAAGTGTTGTGCAAATTTTTTATCATTAAATATCATTCCATGTTTGACTTATTTACCTGTCAGTTGAGCAAAAGAAATCATGAATTAATCAAATCTTAGGGAAAAGCTGTACATCTTTATTACTAACTTGGAGGTAAAGAATGTGATTACAATGAAACAGACAATTAATAATCACATTACACTATAGGTACATTTATCTTATTTGTAAAAGACTTGAGTGTAAAATACGAGGGAGTTGATGCAACGTCACTGTGACTCGAACAACAACACACCAATGTAAAAACTGATTGACTCCTGGAAAACAGATGAGATTTCGTTAGAAGAGGAAACGTCTCTTGTTTGACTAACTTTATCCCAATGAACGCCTAAAACATGAATACGACACAAAACAGTTAAACAACACTCAGATACAACAAATCTACCCAGACAGTGTATAGGTGCTGTGCTAACCAAACGGCACAAGGGTATAATAAAATATGTTTTTTAAATAAATGACAGAGTGCATGAATTGGATTCAGTTAAAAAGTTTAATATGAAAACTTGAACACATATATTAATCATTATCTATCAGTTCGTCTATATAAGAGTAGTTATAAATTACAGAAATAAATAATGCAAATAAGACTTTATTATAATGTGATGTGTTTTATGAATACGTTGTAGAAAGTAATTATTTCTTCATCTATTTGACATAGTGTAGAATATTAATAAACAATAAATGAATTTGTAATTTTTGACAGATAATACTTACTTCCTTCTGATGATGATAATTGCAATCACAGAAATAACAATCACCACCACTCCAACATTAATCAATATCAACAATGAGTATAAAATCCACTCTGAAAAAGTTAGAGAAACGCACATATCTCTGGCGTTATTAAGGAATAAATAAAACTGATTCTATATATAGACTTGAACATTTTTTAAATCATTAATTGAGAGTCATCTTTATCTGTAAAATGTTAAAAATAAAAGTGTATCCAAAAGAATTACATTGTATGTATGTTTATATCACGGCATTAGAATTCTCTTAGAATATTATTTCAGGGCCAAAATTTATTCAAGACTGAGAATAATCACTTGTTATAAGCATGGACGCTAGGCAGACTGAGCTGATACTATTCAAACAAAATATGAATAGCGTGTCGGTAGCTTGAATGAACCTTTGAAATCACGCCGAATGTAAGCAGTCAGGGGATGCTTAATCTTTCATAGCATCTCATCCCCTATGGTTCTTCGATGAGTTCATAATTGTCAATAAGATTATCATTTGACATTGGCGCATATGCTCTAAACTATATATATATTGGATGTATGTATGTATATATATATACGTTATCTTACCCGTGTTTACTTTAACATTGATATTAGTCTTGCTTGTTGCTGTATTCTGTTCTAATTTTTTTTCTGTTTTATAAATATCATGTTCAGTCTCGCTTGGTTTTGTTTCGATACTACTATGTTCTGTCATTCCTAAATTCATCATGCCACATTTCGATTCAGAGTTTTCTGTAATATTTAAAGATAATGTTAACAAACCATTACGATATAAGTAAAGAACATAACATTATGTACGGAAATGCAAGTTATTTGTACGTTGTGCATAAGTATTTATCATTTTGAAACAAAAATACAACTTTACCTTGTTCAAATGATATTTTAATAGAGAAATTACAAATGGCGAGATGATATTTACACTGGACATGACACATATCTGATACTCATTTTACGTACGGCTCTGAAAAACGAATGTTGTAAACGTTTCGTTACAGGATCCATCTTTGAATACTACATCTCTGTTCATCGTTTTAGCATAAGCACAATTTGATTGGAAGCTTTCGTTTGAAACATTCATTACTAGAATAAAAATAAAATACAAATATTGAAACAAATACAAAATCAAACTGCAGGATCGTATTTGTACTTTATGTGCATGTCCTTGGCGATTTGTGTCATACAACTTGGTCAGATGTCCTCTGTCTTCTCTTTTTATAAGTTTTACGATCGTGCTTTTGTGGTACATTTGTTAGTGCCATATTCACTTGACACAAGTTATTTCTTATTTTGCATTTATATGGAGGATTTGTTTTTATTATAGCTTATATAACATTCACCTTCTGCACAGCCTTTTTCATACATTTCTATGGTGTCTATCGCTATGTCACCTCTATAATCATAGCCTCTTTGAGCAACTATTTTAATCTGTCATAGAAATGATTTAAGGAAATTCGTACCAATGTAAAATTAAGTGTAAAATTTGTAAAACGTGCACAAATCAATTACGACTTCATTTTTGCATTTAATTGGTTTAGAAGTTATCTTGCAGTATTTTCAATCAAAGAGGAAGGTTTCTGCATGTCATTTTGGTAATGTATTTTGTACAATAATTCCGTTTTTAAAATTTTGGGATGATTAAATTTACTACTTTAAAGTTGCACTAGCTGTCGGAATTGGTATTTCATGAATGTTATGTATCATTTACTTATCTGAAACTAAATACGATAAAACTGCAAAATACAGTTACACTAAACCTAAAATCAGCTCTTTTGACGATATTAACGCATTTTTATAAACCGGGAAAATTGAGAAATGTCCGTTACCCTCACCATTTACACAACTTTTGACACGCATATTGATCGGGTTAGCAAATTACGTGACAAAACTATGGACTCGAATGTGACGGTGACTTGGTAAAACATGTTTTATCAAACTTTATAAATATTTTAAGATGCATAAGTACACAGTTACTACATAAAAGAACAGAAAAATATGATTAGTAACACTGTCATAGTAATTTGGCTTTATACAATGAATATTTTAAAGATTTATGTCAAATTAGTTGTCCAACGTGGTTTGATCGAGGGGCCTCCAAAAGGGACTCATAGATATTTTTTTACAGTGCTGTGGCAATATGATATTTTGATCATAACGTTATCACAACAAAGTGGAGTACATGTATATATAACAATTTAGTTACAACTATAATAAATTGTAAGTTATATTGTTGTCTATAGCGTTTTAAGTATATCAAATCCAGGTTCGATCCCAGATCAAAGCAGCTCTAGCAATGAAGATACTGAAGCTTATTTATTACATTGGCGGATTTAGGGAGGGGGTGCAACAACACCACCACCACCCACCCCCTTTTTGGTTGGAAAATGTTACCAAAAATGTCATTTTCTACCATTTTAGGGCTGCAACCCTCCCTTTTCAGACCGAATAGTGCAGAAACATTAGTCATGGGAGACTGCAATCCCCCCCCCCCCCTTTAAACATTTCTGGATCTGCTTATGTATAATGTAGTGTAAATTTCCATTATAGGATAGCAGTATAAATGACAGCAGATTAGAGACTTAATTTGTACCAATGGAAGATAAAAGTGAGCAGTCATAGTAAAACAGGGAAACAAAGTGGTTCAGGTCATTTAGCAAGCAGAGAAAGTGTTAGAATAATGGCATAAATTAATTCATCTAGAGGCCATGGAATAAGAAGAAGGAATAAAAGAACTATATGAATGCTTAAGAACTATAGGAATGCTTTCAAATCTGCTAAAAGAAAGGAATGAACGATTAGAGGTACAATGGCTAATATGAAGTGTATGACCTTGCTACTTTACAGAATTTTAAGTATTATGGAAGAAAAGGTCATCACATTAATCACATTTGAAAGTTTGTTTACATTGCATGAAAATTTAGGAGACATCGATTATATTACAGTAAGTACATTGCAGTAATTTACTTATTTTTGGATTGCTAATTTTCACATTTACACTTTTCTATATATTCATAATACCAGTGTACTTAATCTAGTATTATTCTTACTAGTCAATGCTTTGATGGGATACAATGCCTTTGTCTCCTCTTCCAAATAATGATATTTAAAATTTGCAAAAAGATTATAAAACATGAATAACGAAAGCCATTAAAAATTACTTATCATGTTTGTTTCTTTAACTGCATGTCTTCTTGTAATTGCATATTAATGTATTGATAATTTTGCAGGAATGACAGCAGATGAAAAAAAAGAAGTTTCTAAAGCCCCCATGAAAGTTAAATAAAAAATGTAACATACTAAGCAGATAAAGGTCCATATGGAGAGCTACACCCATGTCCAGTAGTATACAAGTCAGAAACTGCTAGCTGTCAGAATTGTTCTAAAACTTTCATAGCCACTGCATATATGTTATTTCATAATCTTTCATCCTTGTCACATGGGTTAATTTATTGCGTTATGCATGTTATACACAAAATAAAAGGTTGGATTTTGAAGAAAAGTTCTTTTGACTGACCAACTTTTAGTGTGATGAGCTGTAGAAATAATACAGGGCAATATTGTACCCTTCTTTGGAAACCTCTTCAGAATGCCTTGCTCTACCTAATAATTAAAATGTTTAGAACTTATGTGGTTAATAGATTAACCTTTCCAAAGTAATATAAACAGACATCTAAAGTCATGGCTTCTCTGTGTATTAATTTCAACCATTATGAGTCAAACTGAAACATGGTAACAGGAGGTTACCCCTTTAACCTCAAACATAATGGCAGTGTCTAGACTGAAGCTGGTATTACCCACATTAATTGCAAGCTAATTCATTTACATGATCTCTGGTCCCGTTTGTAAATATAAAAGAAAAAGTTATATCTTTAGTGTTTAGATGGTGTAATACTTGTATTTATTTATATACATATTCATATACATATATATGGCTTTATACAATTAAGATATATTTTGTAAATAATGTGTATGTGTTCAAGTCATTGTATTCATTAGCATGACTAAAATATTTACAGCTGTCATAGATTCAGATTTCACAATTTTAATTCACATACAGAATTGTACATCTACTCATGTTATTTTTATATATTTATTTATTGAAATGCTTAAATTTACTTCACAATGACCTGTGTTCTTTTATATGAAGTAATAAAATTTCACTTTCCCAGTACATGTTGCTTTTCCTTAATAATGCTGGTATTTGACAAATTGACAGAACATCTGAAGAGGCTAAAGTTTTAGATATCCACTTTGACTTTTCAGGTCCTCAATTAACTCAGTAGTACGGATACCAAAACAAACAAGCTGGTCTCTCTCTCTCTCTCTCTCTCTCTCTCTCTCTCTCTCTATATATATTATATATATATATATATATATATATATATATATATATATATATATATATATATATATATATATATATATATATATATATATATATA
The DNA here is from genome assembly GCA_035048485.1 of Pteria penguin. Classification (NCBI taxonomy): domain Eukaryota; kingdom Metazoa; phylum Mollusca; class Bivalvia; order Pterioida; family Pteriidae; genus Pteria; species Pteria penguin. The sequence continues at coordinate 47,764,931 of CM068586.1, read as the reverse complement.
TATATATATATATATATATATATATATTATATATTATATATATATATATATATATATATATATATATATATATATATATATATATATATATATATATATATATATATATATATATATATATATATATATATATATATATATATATATATATATATATATATATATATATATCTACATATATATATTATATACCGAAGCTGTCTTCCAAAAGCACCTAGACTGTTTACTTTATCCATTTGAGCATGTAATGGAACTCCTTTTTTTTCTTGACTACCATCCACTTTTAGCCTAATCGTTGTTTTATAAGTCTGGGGGTATCTAAAAGTCAGACAATTAGAAAATTAAATATGAAATGTATAATTCATTTCATTCCATCTGCTATCATTACTGGTATCTAAATGATACATGTTAAATTTCTAATAATGAACTGCTGACAGTATAACTAAATTTACTAAATATATAGTGGTAAGTCACAGAAAGCAAAACTTGTCACTACAATGACTGATTTCCATATGTTTATTCTAGTACTCGATTGAATTTAGTGTATGTAAGACCAGTATGGGTACTGTTTTATGTTTATGTAGAACTAGAAAAGTTCTTGTAGAGAAAATAACCTCATGCCAGCCAAATGGCACAACGACACTTTGGTTATGGACTTACTGTGAATTTGACCTTGGAAATATAACCTTGGTTTAAGGTCATAATACACCCTTGTGTCACAGGTAACAATTGTGAGAAATATGATGACACAGATTTATGTTATGTCTTAGTGTCTCGGTGTCCTTGAATCTTGGAGTTAAATGACCTTGGTTCAAGTAATAAAACACTGCTGTATCGTGTAACAGTTGTATGAAGCATAGAAATTTCATGATCTTGACAAACTTGGATGGACAGACAGAGATAATGATAGAATGATTCCTATATACATGTACCCACAAAATTCTGTTTGTTGGAGCTGTAATAAATTATCATTACCGTAATTCTCACTAAGTTTAAAGTCAGATTCTGTATCATCATCTGTGTTATGTCAAGAACTGAGTTGTTTCAATGATGATTGATATTATAAACTTAGTCTGCATATGAATAGAAAAACTTTCTACATTCAATCAAAATCCTATGGGAAAGTTATTTTTACTATTCAACACACACAGTATTATATTCCTTCAAAACAATTACAATTTACACATAATTAAAAAAAAATCATATTTCATATGAACAAGCTTACATAGGAGTTAACCTATGCAGGCTGAACCCTGATTTTCAAAAACTGAATTTGAAATTTTCTAGTTGCTGTCAGTAGTATTTCTATATTTAATTACTATGCAAATAACAAACATGAAGTACTAGATATAGCATTCACAACTAAAGATTAAATTTGCAAATGATGGGCCCAGACTACTTTTTATACTTTAGAAGTGCTTCATAAACTCATTTTCACCAATAGTTTCCTTTTATCTTTTTTTAATGTATTTATAATTGAAGACTTTTTTTTTGAAAACTTGTGATAAGAGGGGGGCAACTCCTAGAGAAATTTTAAAGTTTATTAAACAAGAACGGTTACTCTGAAAGTTATAGTTTTTATCTTAAATCTACTCTTTTAGATTTCTTCTTTGCTATAGTACTAATGCAAACCAATTAAGTATCTTATCACTATCAAGGTAAGTGAATGGACGTCTATGTACAGTACAGTTAAAACAGGATAAAGGGTTTGTTGGTTGTAATTCTTAACAAACTTCAAAAGTTAATCTGGAGTCTGTGTTTTTGTGATATAAAACAATGAGACAAATTCATTTCACAATTAATGTACATTTATTATTTAAACAAATAAGTGTATGCATATCTAATATGCAACAATTAATATGAAACAAATATGTACCACAATAACAATAAATAATAATTATGATGATGAAATTCATTCAAATCATTTTATATTGTTGTTATCAATTTGTATTATTGCTTTTGAAAGCAATAAATATAAAAACTATAATGTTTTAGCATAAGAATGAATAAATGTATAATAAAATAATTGTTACATATATATCTTACCATTGAAGACTCGAATTAATATGAAATTAGTAATGAAATATAAAAAAGATCCCATGTAATGCATGAATTTCAAAGAAAATGTTGTACCTTACTAATCTTATTCACATTCATATGTTCAATATACAAAATACAAGATACGTGAATGGAAGTTTAGTACTATACATAATGCTATATTTATTTTAAAACGCATTAAAACTAGAGCTGTCTGCATAGCAGAACTAAAACTTCAAGATCAAGGTCAAGAAGTCAAAAGTCATGGTCACAAATGAAATGAATTATGACAAGGAGTAACAAAACCAAACATCTTATAGTTCCAAAGATATAGTCTGGTTAAAGTTTTTGAAAAGTAAGTCAAACGTCAAGGTCACAAGGTCAAAAGTCATAGTCTCAAATGAAAGGTCTCACCACAAGGAATCTTATGTAAAGTAACAAAACCCTACACCTTATAGTTTCAAAGATATAGTGCGGTTAAAGTTTTTGAAAAAGAAGTCGAACGTCAAGGTCAAACGTCATCGTCTGAAATGAAAGGTATTATGACAAGGAATCTTATGTAAAGTAACTAAAGCCTACATCTTATAGTTCCAAAGATATAGTCCGGTTAAACTTTTTGAAAAGTAAGTCAAACGTCAAGGTCACAAGGTCAAAAGTCATAGTCTCAAATGAAAGGTCTCACCACAAGGGATCTATATGTGAATTAACAAAACCCTACATCTAATACACTTAGTTTAAAAGGTACAGCCTGGGTTAAATCTTTTGAAAAAGTATGTTAGACTTCAATATCAAGGTCACAAAGTCAAAAGTCATGAAAGGTCTCACCAAAAGGAATCTCTGTATGAAGTTTCAAACCCTTACCCCTTATTGTTTAAAAGCTATGGCCAAGGTTAAAGTTTTCTGGACAGACAGACAGACAAGGTAATTCCTTTATTAGTTTACATGTCTCAGATTATGACTTTCTTCTCTTCTTTTTCTTCCAATACGAAGTACATTCAAAAACTGAGAATTATACTTCATAATGTTTTGATGAATTATTGTTTTCATGAATTATTTATAAATTTTTAAATGTACGTCCTTTGATTGTTCTGCTGTTACGATGAGTGGGAAGGTGGGCCCGTAAACCGGTTAACCACACGATTTGTTTGACTTTTGTTAAATTAAATGACGTCGTTATCGTAATTGCACTACAATCAAATGTTTTTGTAATGTGTTATATGTTCTAGTATATTATTGATATTCATGCATTGTATAGCTCCATGGTGACTTCTGCCACATAACTGAGCCAGTAACTCCTCTTTTTTCTTTCATGTACAGTAAGTCACGTTTTTATAATAAGATACATGTAATTGAGTTTTATTTTTACTGTAGATAACATTAAATGGTTTTTCTTTTAAAATGTATTATACAACATTATTCAGGCAAAATATGGCAATTTAATTCTGGACGGATTGTTCACATCGGTAAACAATGCCGATTATTACAGTTTAAATAATTTTATAAATATGTCATGCTAAATGAATATTACTATATAAAACTATAACTATCTGAGAGGTTCTCCAATGTCACTTTACATATCAATCTTTCTTATTTGTGTTAATATTGCTTCCGGACATTTTTTGCCGTCTTTCAAGATATTGAATTGACTTCACTCCATCACAGGGGTTCACATATGCTCTTCAAGTAGGCATATTTTGTTATTTTCCATTTGTTTTTCATTTTCACTGATTTTGTATGTCCTATTATTTCATGATTTTTGGACTTGTGGTTTGGATTTATCCATCATCTTTACATTGAAATTTGGTATATCGCTTTATATCAAGCGGCGTCAGTACCAGTTCGAGTTTTATTACGATTGATCACTTTTGACTGGTTTTATGGTCCTTCGACTTTGTCTGGGATGCAGCACAGAAAATGGTCGTAAATGCTATGTAGCTCCAACGTAGAAAATATCACAACTTCCGCTTGATTGAGTTATCGTTCTTTGAAATTCCCTAGCGGCTATTGGGAATACTACTAGATATCTTACCTATTTGTATAGAAGGATTTCCCATACATATGTATATTGCATAAGTTACTACCATGTATTATCTCTGATAAATTTAACTGTTTTATTTGACATGTCTGAAAGACAATAAAATGAAATTTTCAGAAGTCGATCCATAATATGACATAAAATTTTAAGCTTTTGGACTCAATATAAACATGTTACATTATAATTTTTTTTTTTCATTTTTGAAAAAATTTATAATTTTAGGGGGGGGGGGGGTGACCATCTGTCCAAGGTCATGCTTTCCGGACTTTTTTTGCCGTCTTTCAAGATATTGAATTGAAATTTGGTATATTGCTTTATATCAAGCGGCGTCAGTACCAGTTCCAGTTTTATTACGATTGATCACTTTTGACGGATTTATGGCCCTTGGACTTATAAATTTCAACATTTTGTTTTGAAAATTCATTAAAAATCTAATTTTTGTAAAAACAGTATGAAATTTATCTTGAAATTAGTAAAATGTGCTAACTTTCAGATATTTTACAGGTATTCATATTTTTTTCTTCATTTTTTAAAAAATTTATAATTTTAGGAGGGGGATGTAATGGGGGGGGGGAGGGGGGGGGGCTTGTACTAAAAGATTTCAAGTTGTTTTTTTCACCTCATGACCATGTCCGACTTCAAAATTAAAACTGAAAAATCTGATCTACCAACCATATATTGGCTCCCAAAACTACATAAAAGTCCATATAAATCACTTTTCATATCTCATTCTAGCCACTGCTCTACTACGGTACTATCGAAGCATATTACGTCTGCTCTAACTGCTATAAAAGATCATATTATCAAATATTGTGATGTCGCATTTCATAATAGTAACATCAATTACTTTTGGTCGATTAAAAATTCTCATGAAGTTACAGACAAACTTCTTTCGCTAAATTTCAAAGCGACTCAAATTTCTACATTTGATTTTTCTACACTTTATACATCTCTGCCTCATAATTTGATTAAAAGCAAGTTGCTGTCTCTTATACAATGGTGTTTTCACAGAGAATCTAAAACGTACATATGTACTTCCAATAACTGTGGATTCTTTTCCAACAAACAATATACTTCATATAAATACTGGACTTGCAAGGAATTATGTAAAGCACTAGATTTTCTCATGAATAATATTTTTGTGCAATTTGATGGCAAGATCTATCAACAAATAGTTGGGAATCCTATGGGTACTAACTGCGCGCCTCTGATAGCAGATTTATTTCTTTATTGTTATGAGAGGGATTTTATGGTTTCTATTCAAAAATCAAAACGTTTTGACCTCATTGACAAATTTAATAATACTTGCAGATATGTAGATGACATTTTGGTTATCGACAACCCTGAATTCGAACAATTCATATCAGATATATATCCACCAGAGCTCACATTGAATAAAGCTAATACTTGAGATAAATCTGCACCTTTCTTAGATTTAAACTTAAATTTACAAATTACTACTAAACTTTTAATTCAGGGTTACAGATATCACAAGCTAAGAAAACATTCGGCAAATTCTTCAGATCGTATTCAGAACTTCTATCTAAATTTGGAAATATTTCTTTTCAACAGTATGTATCCAATGGAATTTCCCATCCTAATTTTTACGGTGATCTCGTATTTAATCTAAGGAAAGTAAAAGGCTCCGATAACGTTATTTTCTCATGTCATAAAATTGTCAAACGTCTTCTAAATAGACAATATGATATTGAGATCATCAAAAAGACTAAAGGTCTTGTATTTGGCCCCTCTACAGCCTTATGCAGACTTTTACTTGAACGTTGCACGCTGACTAACAGGGCGGTGGGGACTATATGACGGGCCTTGTCCAACCCTCTTTCAGAGGAGACATGGTCCTGAACCTCGTCCCCTCTGACTGTTAGTCGGGACTCCTACAGATCAAGGGTTTTAGCTCGCTTTCAGACTGGCAGAGCATGGTTTATCCTATTGATGTTGCATATATTTTTATACCATTATGTGTTTTACAATACCTTACGTGTTTATATTTTTATGACCTCTCAATATGCGATACCTGTTGACCCGTGTTCTTTACATGGAGGATTATTTATAATTTTTTAAATGTACGTCCTTTGATTGTTCTGCTGTTACGGTGAGTGGGAGGGTAGGCCCGTAAACCGGTTAACCACACCATTTCTTTGACTTTTGTCAAATCAAATAACCGTCCTAAGTCGGTATCGTAATTGCACTACAATCAAATATTTTTGTAATGTGTTATATGTTCTAGTATATTATTGATATTCATGTATTGTATAGCTCCATGGTGACTTCTGCCACATAACTGAGCCAGTAACTCCTCTTTTTTCTTGCAGATCAAGCTCCAGGATGGGTTGGATAGGACTATTTCTGCAGTAGTTATTACCCTTGGACTTACAGTTAGGTGTAGTCCTAACCTTACATGAAGTGCACTTCAAGTTCACTTTATGAATGCTTTTCAAGTTCACTTGGCGACAACAGAGTAAACTTGGAATCAAGTTTAGTACTAAGCTTGGTTCCAAGTTTAGTACCAATGTAAAGATGATGGATAAATCCAAACCACAAGTCCAAAAATCATGAAACCATAGGACATACAAAATTAGTGAAAATGAAAAACAAATGGAAAATAACAAAATATGTCTACTTGAAGAGCATATGTGAACCCCTGTGATGGAGTGAGATCAGGTGCCCGGGGAGAGTGAGCATCTCCTGCTTGCTAGCAACACCCGTCACATATACCACGTAGAAAGAGTGAAATCGTGTGAATTCCATATGTATCTATATATGGAGAAGTCGAAGTAGGTAACCTTCTAGTATAGAAGGTGTCAAATCTGTGTAAAGTGAACGGAAACTTGATTCCAAGTTTACTCCAAGTGCACTTCAAGTTTAGTTTACTTTCTATATACATGTACATTTACTATATTTCTCTATTAAAACAATGTTTTAAATATAAAATATGCAATTGTACATAATAAGACAATTATTTCTATTGTGTAATACAAAACTGGATAATTGTAATAAATAAACGTGAAAAGTAAACTTGTTGTCACGTGATAGTAAACTTGAAGACGGAATTACTTTAAAGTAAACTTGACATCAAGTGCACTTGACTAAACTTTATGACTGGGGCGAAAAACTAAACTTGAAGTGCACTTGTCAATTGCACTTGAATGTAAGGTTAGGACTGCACCCAACTGTATTCGTATGATAAAATGTTAATAAATGCATTTAACTTTAGTAAACGTCAGATTTTTTCAGGTAAAAATCATGCCAAATGCGAATTGATCCCGTCCGAATTAAGCTACGGGCGTATTATGCCACGCTAGGCGTTGCTCTTGTTTATTATGTTTACTGTTTCCAAAATCAAACGTAAGCCTGAAATTAAGATAACCAAGGATAAACAATTATATGTTTCTATAACCAACCTATCATGGTTGCATCAAAAGTCCTGTAATACGAATGGTAATTTCATTTTAATTTAGCTGTCGTCACACATTGGTTAATATTTGTTGTATGTTGTGTTTAAATTACCTTAATGACTTAATGCTGGACGAAAGGTTTATTAAGACAACTTCAAGATTACAACAGCTATATATTATCTTTTTATCTCCTAAAGCCAAAAAACTTGGGATACACCCAGGTACACCCCATACAAGACAATATTAGCAACACCCGTCACATATACCCAGTAGAAAGAGTCAAATATTGTAAATTCCATATATACTATGTATGGAGAAGTCAAAGTAGGTAACCTTCTAGTATAGAAGGTGTCAAATCTGTGTAAAATGATCGGAATCGGTCTCAGGCCAGAATACCATTTAAAAGTCTGGATAACGAGATATCATATGGAGTAATAAGAGTCTCGTAACGACCATAGAACCTCCTCAGTGATGTTGTTAGTCTAGAACATATGGCATTGGAATTAGAAATTTAAGCAAATACATGTAATTAGTTTCCCACAATATTTTTCTGAAATTCAGATTATCATTTGATATTTAGTACAATGCTTTACCATGACAAATTACAGATTAGTTTTTAATTTTGTTCCGGTTCACATAAATGTTTCTCATCAATTGTAATATGACTCACTTATGCATTATATATTCCAAGAAATGTATTTACGGTATCAGCCCTTTTTAATTGGAAGTGTAGTAAAACTTGTTGGACCGGTAAGGGACATGTACTGCTTTAGCAATACTCTAAGATTGCTTTTCATAAACAGGAGCATTTAATGTCGAATTATATATAACAGAATATTGCCATATTGTCACAGAATATGTGGTAACAGTAGGTATTAATAAAAATAGAAAATATATACCTTTTAATTTTGTGCACCAGATGTGCACTTCGACAACTTATGTCTCTTCAGTGATGCTCGTGGTCATATGGTTAGAATTCTCATATATAAATATTTGAAAAGCAGTATTGAAACCAAAATGACCGAAAAAGTGAACCAAAGAATCAATCTAAGGACAGAGCTATGCATGAGGGAAATACAACTTAGTTTTGGAGTGATTTACATAATTTCATGACGGAAAATTTAAAGTACATATTAAAACAAATATACGTTACAATTTTGTGGCACCAAACAATACTTACTTGGTCCATTTACATTTTCCTGTTCTTGTGTATTGAAAGAAAAAAGAGGAGTTACTGGCTCAGTTATGTGGCAGAAGTCACTATGGAGCTATATAATACATGAATATGAATAATATAGTAGCACATATAACACATTACAAAAATATTTGATTGTAGTACAATTACGATACCGACTTAGGACGGTCATTTAATTTGACAAAAGCTAAACAAATGGTGTGGTTAACCGGTTTATGGACCCACCTTCCCACTCACCGTAATAGCAGAACAATCAAAGGACGAACATTTAAAAATTCATAAATGTAAAGAACAAAGGTCAACAGGTAACGTAACGTAAGGTTTTGTAAAACACATAATAATATAAAATATATACGACATCAACATGATAAACCGTGTTGTGCCAGTCTGAAAGCGAGCTAAGATGCCATATATTGAAATTAGGGTGAGACTAGGGACAGGAGGGTGAGGAGGGAGAGAAGGGGGTAGGGGTGTGACGGAAAGAGGGCTACCCTGAAAAATAAACTGACAGAAAAATGACAAAAATTCTGAAAATGTGAGAAATGTTGGCTGCGAAATCAATCATAAATTATATTAAAAAAAATATGTAAATATCAAAATTTGGCATCCTCATACTGCCGTGACTTTTGATAGGATAAAGATATCAGCAAATGGAAAACTGTTTTGAATTTGTCTTACTGAGCTATATCCAAATACAAAAAAACACATAAAGATATGAATACACTATGATATTCACCTGGGGTTGCTACTATCCTCTATGCATCCCTCATGAACCATTTTTGGAATATATCCAGTACAAACATTACTGTACTGAAGGAAAAAAGATAAACGCATTTGACTCTGCAGTCTGACAAAAGTCACCACGGAAATGTGATGTTAATAATGTAATAATATGATAAAAAACAAAAACCCCAGACACAACTTACTTTACGAAGCTAAATTCATTCAGTCTTTGTTTTTCGCAAGGAAAGTAACAATTAGCTCTTGGCTTCAGTTTCACTTACAGATATATAGATGACTTGCTTTCAATTAATAATCTTTCATTCGCAGATTACCTTAGCATTATCCATCCAAGTGAACTGGAGGTAAAAAAAACCACAGAAAGTAGTAATTCTACTTCGTACCTAGATATTATGTTGTTTTTTGACATTAATGGCCAATTGAACACCTCACTCTATGACAAACGCGACGATTTCAATTTCTCTATCACAAAATTTCCTTTCATTAGTAGCAACATTCCATAATCGCCCGCATATCGCGTAATAAGACACTTATTACTCCATATGATATCTCGTTATCCAGACTTGTAAATGACATTCTGGACTGAGACCGATTCCGATCATTTTACACAGATTTGACATCTTCTATACTAGAAGGTTACCTACTTTGACTTCTCCATATATAAATATATATGGAATTTACACGATTTGACTCTTTCTATTGGGTATATGTGACGGGTGTTGTATGCAAGCAGGAGATGCTCACTCTCCGCGGGCACCTGATCTCACTCCATCATAGGGATTAACATTTGCTCTTCAAGTAGACATTTTTTGCTATTTTCCACTTGGTTTTCATTTTCATTGATTTTGTATGTCCTCTGGTTTCGTGATTTTTAGACTTTTGGTTTGGATTTATCCATTATCTTTACATTGTTACAAAAACAATACAAAAACTTTCGATTAAGGTGCAGTTGCAAGGGTGTGGACATTGTATATGTGTATTTAGGAGAGCAATATGAGGCTTTTTTTTCAGAAGTTGAAACAGAAAATGGAGAAAATGCTGAAGATGAAGGGAGGAATATATTGATAAAAAAAGGGGGAGTTACTGGCTCAGTAATGTGGCAAAAGTCACCATGGAGCTATACAATACATGAATATCAATAATATACTAGCAAATATAACACATAACAAAAATATTTGATAGTAGTGCAATTAAGATACCGACTTAGGACGGTCATTTAATTTGACAAAAGCCAAACAAATGGTGTGGTTAACCGGTTTACGGGCCCAGATTCCCACTCACCGTAACAGCAGAACAATCAAAGGACGTACATTTAAAAATATATACATGATCCTCCATGTAAAGAACAAGGGTCAACAGGTATCGCATATTGAGAGGTCATAAAAATATAAACACTTAAGTTATTGTAAAACACAAAATGATATAAAAATATATGCGACATCAACATGATAGTCCCCGAGGGCATCATAAGTCTAGTTTTCAGTGCTTTTGTACTGACATGCAATATATACTTTAAATTTTCAGCCATCAAATTAAATAAATCACTCTAAAACTAAGGAGTATCTCCCTCATGCATAGCTCTGTCCTTAGATAGATTCTTTGGTTCACTTTTTTGGTCCTTTTGATTGAACACTGCTCTTCAAAGATTTGTATATTTTGAGAATTCCAATCATTTGGCCACGAGCATCACTGAAGAGACATAAGTTGTCGAAATGCGCATATGGTGCACTAAATTATAAGGTATATATGTTCTATATTTATGATACAGATCCCCGCTGGACATGAGTCTCCAGGCTTGACAACTATAAATCAATTTGAATTCATTTTAATATACATACTAAAGATAAATTATAAAGTTTCTGTCTTGTAAAGTTGCTGCAGGACTGTTGCGACAGTTGTTGCAAGCAACCAGATGACGCTTACTCCTCCCGAGCACCTGGTCTCACCTCGATGTTATTGGGGTTCGCATTTGTCTGAATATGACACTAAACACGATATTGTCCTTTTATATCATGGACTATAAGGTACGATTTACACTTCGGTACTTCTTCCTGTTTTTACTTTCAATGCTGGTAGACGTTTTGATCATACATCGTATCTGAAAGACTTTTGTCCTCAAAGCAAAGTCACTGTAATTTGAACATTCTCTGGCATTAGGTTTTAACTTGGATATGAATACGCTATAGGTAGAGTAAGTAGGATATTGCTACATTCAAAGGAAATACTGTGAGGTTGAACTATGGTAGATGGTCTATGGTAGAGTGAAGTGTTCATATACACATAAATTTTGTATGGTAAACTGCTATCTTGATACGAAACAGAATTGTTGTTCTTTGATGGTTTCCTTAAATAAATGATATAGGACTACTGATTGAAAGCACACTTCTGTCTGTATGAAGCAATGAGATAATTGCTTCCTCAAAGCAGAAATTGAATAGATTAAACTTTGTAATACTGAAATATACCAGCGTCGAATGTTACAAGAGGGAAAGGGAAAGACATCTGACTTAGCTGTAGGGCAGAAGTCACCAAGGAGATGTACCATAAATGTTACAAGAATGTTAAATGAATGTTACAAGAGCCTATATTATATTATATATATTTCTGGTAAGAAGTAGGAATATGACTTCCTACATTTACATAGTCATTGATATTACATAATGCATATTGAAGAATGATGGGTTTATGTAATGTAGTATAAGCACTCTAAAGACAACAATCATCGACAGTATGATTATTCAATTACAAGTGTATATCGACTATATTTTCAAATGGACGTACACGAACGTTTCTTCTTAGGAAGCAGTGCACATACAGTGGCTATGTGAGAATACACGCTAGGTGCTTGCCATATCCCTAATGTGACAAGTTTTTTTTACTTGTATAATGGTAACAAAATTATGTGTCACCGGTGACATCATGAATGCGATTTAGGAAGGCAGCATATTCCTTACAGACGGTAGCAGCACCCTGAGAACAACAAACCAAACAGATAGTTTCTTGCATTTGTGAGAAGGTGGTAGTCGTATACTTGGCAACATCAATAATTTCACATCTGCTTTCACAACGCTGTTCCTCCAGTGGTTAGATTTTAATGTATTTTTTTATCAAATCAGTTTGGCTAATGGCACTAATTAAATTGGCTACGATACTGCATCCAGTGTACTACAGATCCCCGCTGGACATAAGTCTCCAGGATTGACAACAATAAATCAATTTGAAGTCATTTTAATATACATACTAAAGAGAAAGATTTGGAGTTACCATACTTAATATGGATTCCTAAACTGCATAACACTCTATTCAAACTAAGATATATTGCAGAATCCATTAAATGTTCTACCAAACCTTTTCATCTCTCCATGTCAAAATTCTATCTTCGTTACGGACATGAACACTTCAGATTATATCTACTCCGGTTTAATCTATTCTTGAAGTGGTGTTAATCAGTTTTGGATACTAAAACATTCAAAGGACCTTGTAGATAACTTGAAATCTCAGAATATGTCATTTGTCAAGCGTCAATATAGCGCAAATATTAAGGACGATACAAATAGCTTGATCCATTCCAGGATTTTACATGTCATACCCAAAGGGGAAGGTTCTCAAATAAATGTTGTATTTCAAACTTTTAAATCTATACTTAGTGATATTTTCACACATAATCACACTACATTTTGGTATATTCCAAATTCTTCACTTTTGCATGTTTGTTTAAGCTTTATATCATTAATGTTAATCTGATAACTCTGTTGGTAGAAATATAAAGTTATTACAACATAATATATCTTTATTGGTTACTACCTGCACGTCACGGAAAAAGAAACATTATTTTGAGTATTTTAGAAGGTTAAGGATGAGGAACTCACATATACATACAGTGTTATTTTGCATTAGAGGATTTTGTATGCGATTTGGAATGATTTGCCCGTTATAGTCTCTCTCTCTCTCTCTCTCTCTCTCTCTCTGACGCATTGGTCCTCATTCCTCTTCGAAATCAAATACATGAGAGTCCACGTTTGCTGATTTTGTATGCACTCCTCTTTCGTGATTTTATAACTATTGATTTTGACTTTGGACTATTGAGGTTTGGGCTACTTAACACACCAACTGCCCCAAAATTTATGATTACAAAAGGTTTCTGCAGTGTCTTGATCTTAGCAACTCTGTATGCTATCCTCAATCTTGTGCATGTTCCTCATCTAATTTCATATATTCTCCTTGAGTCTGCTTCGGGTGGGTCCGTTGCAAAGTTGAAAATTTGTATGCCTCGTATCAGGCAGATGCCGTCACCATATACGTGAAATATTCGTGCTGTGACGTAAAACAAAAATCAATCAATCAATCTCCTTGAGTCCATGTCAATACTGGTGATATTGTTAAAAACACCAAATTCAGAGAACTTTTACTTAAAGGTCCAAAATACAGAGAACCCAGATCATTCACATGGAGCCAAAATTTTGAGAATATTATATGCTACACATTGGTCAAAAAGAGAGGAAGTACAGATCGACACTCTTTCGGAATGTATAAAATCTATTGCAGTACTGCTGCAATCAAAAATCAAAATTAAAAAAATTACAAGGCTCTGTTAACACCAGGTTCGAATCTCTCCCCGCGCACCTGGTCTCACCTCGGAATTTTTCAGTATTTCGGGGTTAACAACAGTTCCTTTATGAAACTTACACGATTTTGTATCTGTCCTTGGACATTGAAAATTATTAACGGTTTGGTACTTCTTCGATTTTGATTCAAAGACCCTGATGCTGTCAGAGAACTTAACTTCCTCCAAGAACATCATATCATTACACCAGCAGATAACACTTCTAATAATTATACATTTACTTGTAAGAAATGGTGCTTTGACAGCCTAGTGAAAGAATTAGGATTAAATTCAGCAAATGACACAAATAAATCAAATTTATAACTTTCATATTTGTACTGCATCCCAAAAATGCACAAAAATCCTTACAAACAACGCTTCGTCGCTGGTTCCTCGAAGTGTTCTACAAAATCTATATCGATGTTACTCACAAAAATATTATAAGAAATTAAATCTGGCCTTCATAGGTATTGCGAAACAGTATATTCCAGAAGTGAAATGAATCAAATGTGAATCCTTGAAAATTCAAAATATTTGTTAGAACATCTAAAATCAAAAAGTTTTACTAAAATTCACTCCATCAAGTCTCTTTACACAACGATCCCTCATCAGAAATTAAAAGAAAGATTAGCAGAAATTATTCAAAATGCTTTTACTAAAATGCTTTTCCTGAGCCAGTAACTCCTCTTTTTTCTTTCATATCTACACTTATTCTCAGATGCAGTGTTGAGCCTGTAAAAAGGTTCCCCGTGTCTGGTGTTTCAAGTGTTATTATTCACCCAATAGTTACTGACTTGGTTGTGTGGGAGCTTTCCCCTAGGTTTGTACATCCTTATTCCCCCGCCCCTTTGTTTATTAAAATGGCTTTAAATAAAATGAAATTGAAATACAAATCTCCTAAATTTATAATCACACCACTTAGATTACCCTCTGTGTCCGCTCTTCATATACCTGGTATTTCTTGTAGAAAATTATTTGGCACCACTAAGGTTCATATTTCTCCACTTAAAAGTAGTTTCCCTATTAAACGTTCTATTTCATTTTCAAAAACATTCACACCTATAAATTCTTACAGAGCTGTCAATTCTATACGCAGAGGGTATTCTAAGATTAATAAGTGCAACTCCAAGAAATGTCTTACTTGCCATCATTTAATCTGCAAGTTCAATATTGAATCTTCAGTTTATGGAGATACATATAAAACCAAATTAGACAAAGACATACATTGAAATACTGTCAATGTTATATATGTCATCACATGAGAAGCTGGAGGATGTGGGGCTCAATATGTCAGTGAAACTTCTCAAACTTTGAAACAACGTTGTCGGAATCATTCCTATAAAATTCGTAATAATTCACGACGTAAATACCAGAATTTTCTCTAAAATCACTTTAATAAATACCAACATAATACTAACAATGTGAAAATAACTCCAGTAGAAAATATCTCTAAATTACCTGGTGATACGAAATCAGATGTTAAAAAAGCCGAGCTCTACTAGATTAAACCCGTCATGAACTTTTGCATGCACTATCCTCTATTCCGGTAAATAAATTAAAACCTATCCTGGACGAAGCTGATCTTCGAACTTTAAGCAATTCTGATTGATAAAAACTCAAATGAATTATTTTATTTTCATATAATAAACTCTTTCCTCGTATTCCGTCTCTTCCACTCAAGCAGCAATTTTTTCAAAATTAAATATATTAATAAAGGCTTCGATCTAATTAACATTTGTAATATTTACCGTGATCATAGAGTCACATCTAAAATCCCCCAATATTTTGAGAATTTAGAACCTCCACTTATTTGTTACCAGTACAAAAAGCCTATAAGAAATCTCATTTTAAATTACAATAGAGTTACATCTAACCCTGATATTTCAGACTCTATTTCTTCGTCGTGTTCTTGTGAAAATTCTAAATATGTTTATAAACCGGCAAGTAATATTATTACTGGTGACCTAAATTGTATTTCGGACAAGAAATTGAGTACCATTTTTGGAAAAGGACCTAAATATAGGTTACCATCCAGAATAGATTTCAATAAATGCCGTGACGTTATAGAGGATGCTTTACCTACATATTGTAAACGTTGGTGTAAAAAAGAACTGGTAAAGGTTCATTCGTATGATATGATTGGAAATACGAGATTTTAAGAATTGTCGATATCCGTATTCAGAACTTTACGGAAAATCCGCATTTATTTCAACAGCCTGATACATTGACGGCAAATTCTATTAAAAAGAGGATAGCTGACTTACATGCTAAATATGTCTTTGTTCCTGCTGATAAAGCAGGTAATAACATGTAAAGATGATGGATAAATCCAAACCACAAGTCCAAAAATCATAAAACCAGAGGACATACAAAATCAGTGAAAATGAAAAACAAATGGAAAATAACAAAATATGTCTACTTGAAGAGCATATGTGAACCCCTGTGATGGAGTGAGATCAGGTGCCCGGGGAAAGTGAGCATCTCCTGCTTGCTAGCAACACCCGTCACATATACCCAGTAGAAAGAGTCAGATCGTGTAAATTCCATATGTATTTATATTTGGAGAAGTCGAAGTAGTTGTTTGAAAACTATATTATACATGTATTGAAGTACTTAAAAACGAATTAAACTCCACTCGTACATATGTGGAAAGCCCTACCTCAAAAGACAGCACCTTGCACGATCTCCTCATGACCATGTCCGACTTCAAAATTAAAACTGATAAATATCTATTGGCTCCCTGAACTACATAAAAGTCCATATAAATCACGTTTCATATTTAATTCTAGCCACTGCTCTACTACCATACTATCGAAACATATTACGTCTGCTCAAACTGCTATAAAAAATCATATTATCAAATATTGTGATGTCGCATTTCATAATAGTAACATCAATTACTTTTGGTCAATTAACATTCTCATGAAGTTATAGACAAACTTCTTTCACTAAATTTCAAGCGACTCAAATTTCTACATTTGATTTTTCTACACTTTATACATCTCTGCCTCATGATTTGATTAACAGCAAGTTGCTGTCTCTTATACAATGGTGTTTTCACATATGTACTTCATTTTCATTGACTTTGTATGTCCTCCGGTTTCGTGATTTTTATACGTATGGTCTGTATTTATCCATCATCTTTACTTAAACGTGAACCCTTTGCGCGTTTCCTCAATTTTTATATCTTCAGTGATGCGCAAGGCCGAAACTGTGAAAATCCAAAGTGTAAATATTTGAATAGCAAACTAATCATAATCATGCATACGACAGTACAAGTTCCAATGTCACTGTACCACCTACAACATTTATGGATCCCTGGGAAACAGAAGAAATCTGATATGGATTGTTAAGTGTCTTGTCGGTCACAGGGTATATGTGACGGGTGATGATAGCTAGCAGGAGATGCTCACTCTTCCCGGGCAACTGATCTCACTCCATCAAGGAGGTTCACATGCTTTTCAAGTAGACATTTCTCGTTGTTTTCTACTTGGTTTTCATTTTTACTGATTTTGTATGTCCTTTGGTTTCATGATTTGGATTTGGATTTATCCATCATCTTTACATTTGACTAGCCACACCCTCTATGAATGTCCAAACTATATGGATTACTAAAACAGTACTGCACTACTTAAGACGTAAGGAATATGTACAGAATCTGTATTTAGCCTGTCAAAACAGGATATGGATGTAGTACGATTTTCATATATTCCAAAGGAACTCGTCATAAAAGATAAAACTGAAAGCGCATTTTCTGCTTCATACCTCGATATACTTTTATGACAGACGTGACGACTTCAAGGTTATCATTACCAACATACCTTCCTCGACTGCGACTTCATTTCAGAACGGGGCCTGCTTTAAATACAAAAATTTCGTCCTGAAAGTGTGTCTTCTTGCCACGAAACTACCCTTACATGGATATATTGAAGAATGTTTGGAATTGTCAATGAGCAAATTAAAGTGTCGATAGAGGGATGTGATGCAGTTAATTTGAGGTTCACTTTCAAGAATGTTAACCGACTTTTTGGGATCTGATCATACAAACTAACCGTCTCAACTATTTGATTATACTTGATTTGACATAATACGTATATATACAGACATTTGTTGGTGTGCATTTCTGACGCCAGAATTTCATACCGTGAATAGGATAATTTGACTGAGTGTCTCCATCATGTGCTCATATGTATATAATTATGTATTTACTTACTCGGTTTGAAAAGTTGTTGCAGGACTTTAGCCACGGGTGTTTCACGCAACCAGGAGATGCTTACTCCTCATGGGCACCTGGTCTCACTTGAATTTCATTGGGCTTCGCATTTGTCTGAGTATGACACGATATTGTCTTTTTATTCCATGGACTACGGCATACGGTTAACCCTTATAAATAATGGACTTGTACTGAGTTGTGAAATGCCATCACATTTTTGATGGATAATATTTATGTACAATCTAATGGCAAGACTTATCAACAGATTATTAGGATTCCTATGGGCACTAACTGCGCTCCCTTTAAGGCAGATTTATTTTTATACTGTTATTAGAGATACATTATGCATTTTGAACAAACTTCAACGTTTTGGCCGTATTGATAAGTTCAATGACACCTCTCGATGATATTTCAGTTATCAATAACCCGGAGTTTGAAAGTAAAAAACGAAGAAGTACCGATGGGTAAACCATATCTCGTAGTCAATGGAATAAAGGGGACAATATCGTGTTTAGTGTCATATTCAGACAAATGCGAACCCCAATAAAATCGAGGTGAGACCAGGTGCCCGGGAGGAGTGAGCGTACCCTGGTTGCATGCAACACCCGTCGCAAAAGTCCTGCAAAGACTTTTCAAGTCGAGGAGGTAAATACTTAAATATACACGCATGAAAATACAAAGGAGACAGGAACACGAAGTCAAATTTTCTAATTCAAAGCAAGAAACGCTGCCTGTCTGAAATTCCGGTGTCGGAAACGCAGGTAAACAAATGTCTGTATATACATGTTTATACGTATTATGTCAAATCAAGTATAGTCAAAAAGTTAAGACGGTTATTTTGTATGGTCAGGTCCCAAACTATCGGTTAGCATTCTTGAAAGAGGAATCTGAAATTGTAATAGATCCCTATAACGACCATGGAACTTCCTCAGTGACAATTTCAAACGTTCCTAAATATATCCTAGTAAGAGTAGTTTTTTGGCAAGAAGCCTCGCTCTCAGGACGAAATTTTCGTATTTAGAGCATGCCCTGGCATAGCGTATAAGTTGTGAAACGAAGACGCCATATGCTGAAGAAGAAGAGGAAGGTATATTGCAACTCAAACAATATTACTGACATTATCCATCTGAACTTAATTACAGAAAGCCGATACTTCCGACCAGGAAACACCTCTTTTGGACTCAAATATTAAAATTGTTAACAACAATATTCATACCAACATATATGATAAACTTGACGGCTTTGGATTTCCTAAAAATTTCCCTTATCTAAATGGTGATGTCCTCAGACTCCCATCATATGGTATATATATTAGTCAATTGGTTCAGTTCGCTAGGGCCTGCACAAATGTTTTGGATTTTCATGCAAAAAAAAAATTCTCAGATTATTTTTCAACTTCTTACTCAAGGTTAAAGATATAATATACTTCGAAAAACGTTTGATAAATTTTACAGTTCTTGTTCAGTTGGTTGGTTGGTTGATTTGTGTTTTACGTCGCTTTCAACAATATTTCATGGAATCAGGAGGTTACCAACCTCTCTTAAACATAGTGGCGCAACCCGGGAATCGAACCCGGATCGTCGTCGCCGCAAGCTATGCACTTAACCACTACACCAAGCCTGCCCCCTCAGATCTTGTTCAGACATTTTATCTCAATTTCGAAATGTGACTTTTCAACAATACGCATTCAGTGGAATATCCCATCCCAATTTCTCTGATGATCTAGAGTACAAACTAAAAAGGTTCAAAGGTTCCGATAATTTCACATCCGCGGGTTCTAAAATTATTAACCGCTTTCGACATCGACAATATGACCTCGAGATCATCGCTAAGATCATAGTCCTTGTATTGGATCCCTCTACAACCCAATGCGGACTTTTACTTGAGCGTTGCACGCTGACTAACAGGGCGGTAGGGACTCCATTACAGGCTTTGTCTAAACTTTTTCAGAGGAGACAAGGTCCTGATCTTCGTCGCCTCTGACTCTTAGTCGGGACTCCTATTGATCAAGGATCTGAGCTAGGCTTACATACGGGCAGAGCACAGTTTACTTATCTTGATGTCGCCTTACATATTTTTGATAGTAACATATTACTCTATAAACTTTCCATGTGTAATAAAATTTTTATGACCTCTCTTCTTGAGAAACCTGTTGATCCTTGTTCTCTATATGGAGGATTGTCTTTAGATTTTTAAATGTGTCCTTTGATTGTGCCGCTTTTGTGGTGAATGGGAAGGTGGGCGCCCGTAAACCGGTAAACCACACTTATTGAGTGACGTTTGTTACTTCAACTGACCGTCCTATGTCGGTATCGTAACCGCAGAACAATCGAATATTTGTGTAATGTCGTTTTTCAGTGTATATTCTATTATCTTTATTTTTTGTGTGCAGGTCCTTGGTGATTTTGTCATACAGCTTTGTCAAATGTCTTCAGTTTTCTCTTCTTCGTTGTTTACATTCAATAAATTACACATTAAATATATGAAGTGGATTCAACAAACTATAATAATATATTAACATAACACAAAGAGATAATCATTATCAGACGTAAAGACATTGTATATAATATGGATCATAAAAGAATTTCTTATCCAACAACATATTTTTTCCGAAATGGCATGATATCACGGCTGCACAGTATGTGTTCTACCACTTATTTGAGCACTTGCACATTTCCTGTAATGAATTATAAAAACAGCATTATTCTTTATTTGCATGTATAAACATATTTATCTATTCTTTATCATGATTGGAATATCCTTTACGTATACTTTGAAGTAAATCGTTTTGGGTTATTGTTTTTAGATATTACATACAGTATTTATACTCATATCAATAACTAAATTTTTGAAAGATAATAATTACCTATTTTTGATGATGATTGCTATTAAAACAGTTACAATGCAAACCACTCCAACAATTATAGATAGCAACATTGAATACAAGACCCATTCTGAAAAAGCATATGATCTAAATTGAAAATAACTCCATGACGTTGTTATGAAATACATAACCGATTCAATATATAAACAGAAACATTTCCATACTACAATTTGAATGCCATTTATACCTCTTTGTTGAAAATGAACGGGTATCCAAAACCAATTAATTGTAGGAAATGTTCACATTTAAATTCTGTTTAATGATAAATCAGAATAAAACTTTTAAGCATGCATGGATTCTAGATATATTAATCTGAAAACGTCATAACAATATGCCAAAAAGAATTTAACTAAATGAACCTTTGGAATCACGGCGAGTGTAACTGATCGACAAGAGATGATGGGCACCTGATCACAAGTGTTTATCTTCAATTGCCTATCATTGCCAATAACGTTTATTATTTTACATAAATACATATATTTTCTAAATTAGTGACATTATATAAGTGTATGTTTCAGTATTTGACAAGTCTTACCCGAGTATGTTATGTTGTTAGCATCCGTTTTAATTGACTCTATTTCACGAATATAGTATTCTGTCTTGTTTTTCATCATTCCATAATTGTTATTGCATTTTGATTCTGAGTTTTCTATAAAATTTCAAAATATTATTAACAAACAAAAGGCAAAAAAGCTTAACTAACAATATATTTCAGTTATTGGTAATGTTTTTTTTCATGATTTTACATTCAAATGCCTTTTCAACATAAAATTAATTTAAATAATGATTTCTAATAAAGCGAGGCCCTAATTAATTGTAAAACTTATGCAGTGGTAATGATATCCAATACTTATTTTACGTACGTGTCTGACATACAAATGTTGTAAATGTTTCATTACATGATCCATCTCTAAATGTTACATCTCTGTTCTTCATATCTGCGTACACACAGTTTGATTTGAAGCTTTTGTGTGATACACTCTGTACTGAAAACAAGAAAAAAAGAACATGGTATTAAAACACAAGACAAACTTCTGACAACTTAATAAAGAGTATTTCATAATATTATATGGCTTATATTATATTTACCTTCTGCACAGCCTTTCTGATAGATTTCTACAGAGTCTATCGCTATATCACCTCTATAATCAGAGCCTCTCGTTGCAACTATTTTAATCTGTCATAGAAATTACTCCAGAAATTACTTTAGAAACGTATGTAACAATGCTTATTAAGTTTATTCTTGCAGAATGAAGTAAAATCTGACACCAATCAATAATTTCATTGTAACTGTATAGTAATTATAGCATTTTATGCAAATAACATTTATATTTCCATGATCTCACTTTACAATGAATTTCGGTATTTAAGACATTTAGAATTTGTGTTATAAGCTTAAAAAATTGACAAGAAAAACTTATTGCTGTATACGTTAACTCTCGACGTGATAAAATGAAAGAAATGGATGTTTGTATTCTTTATTTAAAAACAAATGCAACGTTATTACTTTCTTAGTTTATCTAATTTTGTTTTCATTGATTGAATAATATGTATGTTTTAAATCATCATGCAACCCACGCATTTATTCCAGTCTTGACTTCAATAAATGTTAAATTCCCTTGTGATCCGTAGCTTTCTTCATAGCTCCATTGTTGACAAAGATTTAATGTTACAGTGTTTGTGATAATCACATTCCTTATTATTCAGAGTTTCACTTTAATTAATTGTATGTTATCTATTTTTTATGTATTTAGGATACCTGTGCATCTGTTTTAGTCTTGAAATTAAGAGGCATATAAATCCATTTCTTTCCATAGTTTCCACGTTCTCTACATAGCTCCTGTTTTGAAAATGGGTGGTGCAACCATACAGATAACTCACTTGTGTTGTCGTGAACATGCATAAAGTAGGCAAATCTCAAACACAATGTGGCATCTGAAATTGGGAAAATGAAAATATTCAACTGGATCGTGTTTCATTCAACAAATTTCGACAAAGTCGTATTGAGTCAGGTGTCCTTCTCTTAATTGCTCCCTTGAATTTCTCAATCTCTTCTTTACTATCAGTGCAAATTAAGGTCAAACGCTAAATTCAAATTAAAATAACTCTCTGTCTTCTTGAAATCTGACTTTTACATTTGAAAA
Source organism: Pteria penguin (assembly GCA_035048485.1). Lineage (NCBI taxonomy): Eukaryota > Metazoa > Mollusca > Bivalvia > Pterioida > Pteriidae > Pteria > Pteria penguin. Next base: position 47,741,666 of record CM068586.1, on the reverse strand, counting down.
ATTTTTAATCGAATTTAGATTAATATGATACAGTTTTTATTATGAGAATTCCAATCATTCGGCCACGAGCATCACTGAAGAGACATAACTTGTCGAAATGCGCATATGGTGCACAAACTTAAAAGGTATATATGTTCTATATTCATTATAACCACTAGGCCGGTGTCACTGCTAATGGACTGATAGTCCCTGAGGGCATCATAAGTCTAGTTTTCAGTGCTTTTGTACTGACATAAAATATATACTTCAATTTTCAGTCATCAAATTAAGTAAATCACTCTAAAACTAAGGAGTATCTCCCTCATGCATAGCTGTCCTTAGATATATTCTTTGGTTCACTTTTCGTTCATTTTGGCTTCAACACTGCTCTTCATGATCAACTATTTATATATTATGAGAATTCCAATCATTCGTTCACGAGCATCACTGAAGAGACATAACTTGTCGAAATGCGCATATGGTGCACAAAATTAAAAGGTATATATTTGTTCTATATAAAGATTGTAAATATTTGAAAAGTAAGGTAAAACCAAATTTATCCAAATGATAGAGCCAATAAACCAATCAAAGGACAAAGGTTTTCGTTCACATCAACGATACATGACATTGAGCTATTAGGCATGCAATTATAAGTGCATACTTAGCAATGGACTTTTAAGTGGTACATAGAAATTAAGATAATGTGAAGATGATGGATAAATCCAAACCACAGGTCCAAAACTCATGAAACCAGAGGACATACAAAATCAGTGAAAATGAAAAACAAATGGAAAGTAACAAAATATGTCTACTTGAAGAGCATATGTGAATCCCTGTGATGGAGTGAGATCAGGTGCCCGGGGAGAGTGAGCATCTCCTGCTTGCTAGCAACACCCGTCACATATACCCAGTAGAAAGAGTCAAATAATCCGGTACCTGCAGGTACTTGGAGTCCCTTGTTAGCCACTTAACCAGACACTTAGTACTGACATCTGAGGTGATACCGGTTTTTGACAAGTACCGAAAAATTCTATCCTGAACCTTAATTGTTAAGCATATTTCAACAAAATACACATGCATCAATACAATATTGCTGAAGAAATGAGAACAGATAGTACTATGTTCACCATAATGATGCCATGATGTATTTTAAATATTCCAATATCTTTCCACGCGCTACCTAACAAAACCTCTGAATTTATTCATGCACCACCAAAGAATGTCAATGTGCTGTTATTAATGATAAGATTTGACAGGATCGATTTATTTACTATCTGGTAACTTGTTGCTTTGTAGGGTGAATTTCATCTTATATTTCACTCCAGATGCCTCCATGTATGCGTAATGACCATCATAGAGTTCCGTAGGCCCTGTCGGTGCATCCACGTGGCTTGCCTATGAATAAATGAAATGATACTTATTTTATCTTCCAATTTAATGTTTTATGAATAATTTCATACTGACTTCAAGCATTTAGATGATATCTTGATAAGTTTTGGATCACAAATAAGGATTTAGTCAGACATATCTAGAATATTTCACTGCTTCGTATAACGAAATCTTATATTGAGATCATCAAAAAGGCTATAGGTCTTGTATTTGGCCCCTCTACAGCCTTATGCAGACTTTTACTTGAACGTTCCACGCTGACTAACAGGGCGGTGGGGACTATATGAAGGGCCTTGTCCAAACCTCTTTCGGAGGAGACATGGTCCTGAACCTCGTCCCCTCTGACTGTTAGTCGGGACTCCTACAGATCTAGGGTCTTAGCTCGCTTTCAGACTGGCAGAGTACGGTTTATCATGTTGATGTCGCATATGTTTTTGTACCATTGTGTGTTTTGCAATACCTTACGTGTCTGTATTTTTGTGGCCTCTCGGTGTGCGACACCTGTTGACCCTTGTTCTTTGCATGGAGGATTGTTTGTAAATTTTTAAATGTACGTCCTTTGGTTGTTCTGCTGTTGCGGTGAGTGGGAAGGTGGGCCCGTGGGTCGGTTGGCGACGCCATTTGTTTGGCTTTTGTCAAATTGGGTGACCGTCCTGGGTCGGTGTCGTGGTTGCACTACGGTCAAATATTTTTGTAATGTGTTGTGTGTTCTGGTGTATTATTTATGTTCATGTATTGTATGGCTCCATGGTGACTTCTGCCACATACCTGAGCCAGTAACTCCTCTTTTTTCTTGTATTAAGATAAATAAATTTGCAATGTGCACAAATTTCAGATATTGCTTATATTTATCATATGTACACAGAAAATTTTCTCATCAATAACAATATTGTGGTGTTCGGAAGAAAGGTTTTCAAACAAAGTGTCTGCATTCCAATGGGTAACACCTGTGTCTCGCTCCTCGCTGACATATTCTTTATTCATACGAAGTTTAATTCATCCAGTCTTTGCTCTTAAAAGGAAAAAAGAACTTATTCCTTCAGTTCAACTTCACATACACATATGTAGATGACTTACTTTCCTTTATTCACAGATTATCGTATTGTAATCTATCAAAGTTAACAGGAGGTTAAGAAGCAGACATTCTACTTGGTATCTGGGTATCGAGTTATCCTACAACAATGGTGGTCACATGAATGCCTCATTTTATGATGAATGTGACAATTTCATTTTTTGCATCACAAACTTTCCATTTATACTAGCGAAAAAAACTGTATACTAAATCGTTGAATAAAAAATTAAAAGTATTCTAAAATGCTCTTTTTTTAAAGGCATACAGTACTTTAATGTACTAAACGCATGTTTGAGTACTCTATTTCTTAAAGGTCACTGGAAATGTAAAAATTATCAATCAATTTTAGCACCTAAAATTGTTCATCTCTTAAACCAAACGAGAATCGTCTCACTCCAATGTACGATATGTCGTTGTACTTCTTCAAAAACGAGAAGTTATTTATAGAATTCTTCGGTAATATTCGTAAATCTCCGTATTTTCTGTCATTGTTTAAATGAAAGTAGAGGAAACTATAGACGCTGTGCACGTTTTAACAATAATTAAATAAAATCTTTGAGTGGGGACATTGTCCACTGTGTAGTATTTGGATGTAACAATACTATTACGAACTCAGACGTTAGTGTCTTCCAATTTCCGAAATTTCGGAGAATATGGAAGGGGGCAAGAGAAAAGTCTCATATGGACTGGGTTGTTGAACTTGTTCACGTCATTAGTACAGATGCAAGTAGCACTAGATGGACAAGCTATAGATTCCAGAAAGGTCCTCACATATATGTTTAGATCATTTCACACCTGACTGCTTTGCATGAAATCCATTTCTTGCTAAAGCTGCAGGATTCAGCTGAGACTTAAAGTTAAAGATGGTACTGTAATGTGACCCCTTTCTTTTTCCCGTCTCATCGGCATCTTGATGAAAAAAAAAGTTAAAGAACGGGCCGAATTATCACGGTCAACTTTTACAAAAAGACAACTGTTGAAATTAAGTATTATTATTCTATTAAGATATGGTCACAAACACTTAAAATATTTTAAAATTTATTTTTACCATACATGATGGTATAGTAGGCAAGATTTATCAACAGATTATTGGGATTATAATGGGCAATAACTGCACTTCCTTCTTATCAGATTTATTTTATATTGCTATGAGAGGTACTTAATGAATTCTTTTCAAACCTCGAAACGTTTCCACCTTATTGATGAGTTTAATGACACCTCTAGATACCTTAATGATATTTTAGTAATAGATAACCCTGAGTGTGAATAATACATTACTGACATTTATTCACCTAAACTTCAGTTAAACAAAACCAATACTTCTGACCAGAAAACATCTTTCTTGGACTTTAATATCAAAATTATTAACAACAATATCCATAGTACACCTATGATAAATTTGACGACTTTGGATTTCCTATTGTTAATTTACCTTATTTAGAAATTCCCTAGACTCTCATCATATGATATCTGTATTAGTCAGTTCGTTCAGTTTCCTAGAGCCTGCACTAACGTTTTGGATCTTCACGCAAATAATGTTCCAATCATTTTCAAGCTTCTAGTTCAGGGTTATAGATATCATAAACTTCGAAAAACTTACCCTAACGTGCGTGCTTTAATTGTGTTGCTTTTACGGTGGGTGGGAAGGTGGGCGAACGTAACCCGTTTAATAACATTTCTTACTTTAAATGACCTTCCTAAGTCGGTATGGTAACTGCAGTACAATCAAATATTTGGAACCTGACCATACAAAATAACCATCTTTACTTTTTGACTACACTTGATTTGCCATCATACGTATATAATGTATATACAGATATTTGTTCACCTGCGTTTCCGACACTGGAATTTCAGGCAAGCAGCATTTCTTGCCTTGAATTGGAAATTTGACTTCTTGTTTCTGTCTCCTTCGTATGATCATGCGTGTATATTTATACAGTTGTTGCAGGACTTTTGCGATGGATGTTGCATGTAACCTGGGGACGCTTACTCCTCCCGGACACCTGGTCTCATCTCGATTTTATTGGGGTTCGCATTTGTCTGAATATAACACTAAACATGATATTGTCCCCTTTGTTCCATTGACTATGAAATGTGGTTTACCCCTCAGTACTTCTTCGGTTTTTACTTTATTATGTTGTTTTTTTTTGTGTTTTACGATAATCATGATTATGTGCATGTGCTTCGTGATCTATGTCATACAGCTTGGTCAGATGTACTCTGTTTTCTCTTTGAACACTAGAAGCATCCCTGGTCAGCAACAAAGTCCGTCATACTAACGAAAGAAACAGATTGCGAAACATCCGTCCAGCTATCCATCCTGTTTTGCTTCGGCGGCACCGTGTTGTAGGATTAACGTTACACACACACACACACACACACACACACACACCACACACACACACACACACACACACACACACATATATATATATATATATATATGTATATATATATATATATATATATATATATATATATATATATATATATATATATATATATATATATATATATATATATATATATATATATAAATGTATATGCAAATCGAAGAGCTGTTGCAAGACATTTGCAATGGGTGTTACATTTAAGCAGGGGAACGCTTACTCCTCCCGTACACCTGGACTCCTCAATTTAATGGGGGTTCGCATTTGTCTAAATACGACTTTGCACACGGTTCTCTCTTTTAATTCAATGGACTTCGAGGTGCTGTTAATCCTTCAGTACTTCTTCGTTGTTTACTTTGCCTAGTGCTTTGTATATATGCATGTGACTATGTTTAAGATTTTATAACTAATGTGTCCTGACAAAGTGACAGTCACCTCGATTCATTTGTTCTTTTAGTGCCGTTGTCACTGTTTGTGCTGTGTTATATATTTATATTTTTTATCTATATGAATTTATATTATATAAAGTATACAGACACAAAAGATTTCATAATAGAACACAGACTTAACATGAAACAGCAGTATATAGTCGTTATTTTACCAATGTGGCAGAAAGAAAAGTAATACATACATCGCTGATGATCCATTTATGTTTCCCTGTTCCCGTGTCTTGAAGACCACACGATTCATTTGGGTTGAAATCGCATCGCAGAATTAGGTCTGAAGAAAAGAAAAGTCAGAACAACAAAGAAGAGTAGCATTTATATTGCTGCCATTGTACGTTAATTACCACGAATTTCTATATTGATTTCATAACTATGCACAGTTATCATATTTTACACCAGGTTTATTTCAGCTACATAAATCATACAAAATAAAATAACGAGATAAGAAAGATGATATTCAAAATAAATAGCTCTTTAGCTAATAACTCTCATTTACGTCTCGAATGTCGAAGATATTCCTCCATGACTAAACAATAGTCACCTCCACAAATATGAAATAGGCAATATATATATTGATAAATGAATATTAAAAGGAATTAATGTTTGTTATAATTCCTATTTTACCTAATGCACCGTTTGAATTCCCAATCCAAATTGGGTTGTTTCTAATGGTATTCATGTTGAGGCACTGTTGTAATTCATCCCGTTTGATGTTGAAATATCGGCTTGTATTAACTCTCCTGTTACACTCAACAGACGCTTCCGACGGTAGGATAGATGTATTTGATAGCAAAATAACGTAATTTGGACGGCAGAGCCCTACAAAAGACAATGAAGCTTTAGAGATATCTAGCGCTCCTTACACCACAATAAGTAATTAAATTGTTGTCGCTACCTCAGTAACATAATTTGATTATATATATCTTTGCTGGTGCAAACCTTACCTGCCTGTGAAAAGTGGTATCTACATGTACTACGTGACATGTCTGTATATATATTACGCACATACTACATGCGTGTATATATATCACCCACAAACTACATCTGTGTACATATATTAACCACATGCTACATGAGTATTTATATATTGGTGACCGCCTTATAGTCCGACGGCTCGATAGTCCGACGGCCCAATAGTCCGACAGCCCAATAGTCCGACGGTCCGATAGTCCGACGGCCCGATAATCCGATAGCCCGATAGTCCGACGGCGGCCCGATAGTTGGACTGATTACGAAGGTAAACGTACCTGAACCGTGCAAACAGTTTTCGGAGTGCAAAACATTTTCCCGGCTATGCATCACAGAAACAGTTTTCAGAGTGAAAGTGAGATTACTATCATATTATCAGAATAATTATGTACTGCCTCCTATTGTTTTGGACTATTTTTCAGTCATATATGTAACGGCACATAGAAGTACTTGCTGTATTTCAAGAAGCTTTGACCTCCTGTCGAGCACCCTAACCATGGACAGGTAGGGTTCTTTTACGTGCTGTGACAAGCACAGACATGGGACCACCTATTTTTCCGGTCGTTTCCAGAGACCGGACCCACATATCGTGCAAGGGGATTTGAACTTACGACTTAGGAATCACTACTAACGCCTTAAGCATAGACCGAGACGGTAATTACCACCTCGCCTCCAAATGAAAACTCAAATTTTCCACGATTAATATGAAAGGGAAAACAGAAGACATCTGATAAAGTTGTATGACACAAATGACCAAGGACATGCACACAAACAATAATTTCAACTGCGATCTGTGCGATTTCTGTCCATATTTGGAATCAGGTACGTTGTCAATCGCTCTTTAACTTTTCAGTATTTCTGGTTAGGTTAATATTGTTGATTGACGTCAGATTCGGCAGTATATAATTTCAGCTGAAATGACGGGACAAAGTCGCCCAAACTTTATATTTGGACCTGCTGTCCAACATTTAGGGGCACCTCCCACCAACAGAAGTTCATGTACATGTACACCTAGCTGTACATAGTTAGAAGAATTCCGCTTTCGAACCAGCGACCTTCCTATCTAAAGTCCGGCCGGTCATATTACTTGACCGCGTATATCGGACTTATCAAATTTATGACCCAGAATCAAAGAAACTTGGAGGAAACAACAACTGAATCTTCTTTATCAAGTTCTTTTGTTTTTGTTTTTCGGTTTGTTTTTGGTTTTTTGGGGGTTTTTTTTCTCTCTCTCTTGTTTTGGTGTTTTGTTTTGTTTTGTTTTTTGTTTTATTTTTTGTTGTCCCACAAAATGGCTATCAAAAAACGCCATGCCCACGGTAGAAAAACATACAAAACAAATATACATTACTTAGTAATTGATTCCATACTTTTCTCATCCTTTTTCTCTTTCCCATGTCAAAAACCTCGAGATCGATTAAACCGGGCACTTACATTCTACCTTGACAAAATTCCTGGAACCACACCTGTTGTGAGGCGATTGATCAGTGACTACATTGAGACCAGACGTGTGAAACATTCATTTTCATTAAAAGTATTTAAAAAATCGAAGAAAATTGTATTGGCGAAAAGTGGTAGAAAACTGGTAGGAAGGACTGACAGTCGGATGGGAGCAAATAAACCTATGACAGATTTTAATCACTTAACTTTTGAACATGTTCTCTGTCTGACTAATAACATTAAATACAGAAAAATTTAGTCATGGAAGGAGAAGGGGGTTTCAGAGCCCAAAATTGGACAATAAGTACTTATCTTGGTACCTTTTTTCTGACAAAATTGGGGAAGGGGGCGGGGCGCAAACCCCGTCCCCGTCTTCATGCCGCGATTGGGGTATTTGTCTCTTCTTCTTCTTCCCGCTTATGCGGCATCATCTCACTATGAAGGACCGCTTATACGGCAACATCTCTCAGGTCGGCCCATTCACCTAGAATTTTCAAAAGGCAAGTTTTTACGTTTTGGTGCAATACCATCTATCGTTGCGGACTATCGGACTATCGGGCTGTCGTATAACGGGCCGTCGGATTATCGGGCTGTCGGACTATCGGGCCGTCGGACTATTAGGCTTGAACCTATATATTTCCCACATACTAAAAGTGTGTACATATATATTACCCACATACTACATGTCTGTATATATATTACCCACATACTACATGTGTGTATATACATTACCAACATATTATATGTGTCTGTATATATTACCCACATACTACATATGTGTATATATATTACCCACATACTACATGCGTGTATATATATTACCCACATACTACATGTGTGGGGGGCAGACGTGGTGTAGCGGTTAAGCGCTTGGCTTGCGGCGCCGACGATCCGGGTTGCGCCACTATATGTTTAAGAGGTTGGTTACCTCCTGCTTCCATGTCGCAATATAACTGAAATATTGTTGAAAGCGACGTAAAACACCAATCAACCAACCAACTAACTACATGTGTGTATATATATTACCAACATACTACATGCATGTATATATATTACCCACATACTACATGTGTCTGTTTATATTACCACATACTACATGTGTCTATATATATATATATATATATATATATATATATATATATATATATATATATATATATATATATATATATATATATATATATATTACCCATATACTATATGTGTATATATATTACCACATAGTACATATGTGTATATATACTATCCACATACTACATGAGTGTATACATATTTTCCACATACAACATGTGTGTATATATATTACCAACATACTACAGGTGTGCTTATATATTACCCACATACTCTATATATGTGTTTATACATTACCCACATACTATATGTGTATATATATATATTTATATTACCAACTTACTACATGGCTGTATATATATTTCTCACATACTACTTTCGTGTGTTACTGTAACGTGGTCGTTCGTACACCTCACAATGCTGCCACACAATACACAGAATTTGCTAATTAATTGGTAGCGTAATTAACAATCGTCCCAGACGATCACCAATATCGAATTGCCCCAGGCAATCAATCACATTTCGTTGTTTGAATAAGAATCGGTAAAAAGTTTAACGGTTTATTACATTTCTCTATACTCAAGTACTAGTATACACAAACACATAAGATAATCACATGAAATAGTTAACACAACATAATGATCCGCACAGTCACAAATTAAACAACATTCTGAGCTTGGGCTAGGGATTCCGCCCCTCTATATATAGATAAATGCGGCTGCCCCCAAAGGGCGGCCGGGTACAAACAAACCCGTGCTAAAAATAGAAACAGCTAGTGCCTCCCCTTACGGGCGGCCTAGTAAAACAAGTAATATGAGCTATGATACATGACTAAATATACATGAAATATAACTTTTACATTCAACTAGAGAGTATTAATATAGAATTATGCTACAACTCCCCCCAACTTAATTTTTGACCCCTGGCAAAAATGTTGCAATGAAAACTGATACAAATTACAATGTATAACAATTTAAATACATGTCAATAGTGACTTAAATGTAAACTACAATGAAAAGCAATAAGTACATGTTAATATAAACCATAAATGAGTCAATATGTGTACATAAAGTAGTCCTGTAGCAATATACTACTTAATCAGAGTCTATCTCCACAATTTTCACATTTCTGTTATAAAAATGTTGCGGAACTTCATTGAGAATGTCCATAGCTATTTCCTCGTAACTTTCTACATCCAGGTTAATGTCCTTAGAATGCACAATGTGGGTGTCCCGCGTTATCTCTCTGTACCCACTCGGATATATCCTTGTTGTTTTCTGTAGACCCAGAGTTATCATTGAATTTTGAATCTTCGGTTCTCGGTCTTCGCTAGATTGATCGGACTCTGAATCACTGTATTTGATCTCTGCATCCTCCGACTCCTCGCTTATATTTACCATATGGACTTTACGCGTATCAGGTATCCTCGTATGAACAAAGTCGTTGTCCCTCTCTGTCGTTTCTAAATCACTAGCGTCAATTTCGCAAACTACTTTTCGGATAACGTTGTTTGCGTCAGCACATACGACTTCGCGAATGTCTTCGGTTATCTCGTGGTCTCCAAATAACTCGTCAATATACCTTTCGATGTTATCTCCAGAGTCTCTTACTAATTCATCCAACACATCGGAGTCCAGAGAAGGTACAGAGATCACGTCACTTTCTTTGTCGTCTCGTTTGATTATATCTTCCAACTCGTGCTCATCTGACGATATATCCACATACACATTCTCGTCATCCGAAATGTCAATGTACTGGTCACTCATCACTGTCACGTACACAGGCTTCTTAGACTCTTTAAATTGTTCATGGGTCATGGTTGCCCCTTCACACTTCGTGACTTCGACAGTCACGCTATCAGCAGATAGTTTATGTTTTTGAAGCAAATGTCGCTTCAAGTGATACTTTCTGACGAAAGGTCTTTGGCAAAAACTACACTTGTACGTCTGCAATGATTCCGAATGAATTTCTTTAGTATGCTGGTATAGGGCTTTGAGTCTCTTGAATGTTTTACCACAAAGTTCGCACAACGCCATCAAATTGGTTAAGGTCAGTCTCTGAATCTCTCAGGCTTCTTAAGTACCCGTCCGTACCTGGTCCGTTTAGTCCTGGTCGCTGATTGGCTGATCTCAATCGGTGGGCGGTCCTTCGATGCGTCATTCTTGTGAATTCTAGGAATGCGACCGACGCCTAGACTTCGGCTCCCTTGCACTGCGGTACCCGTTTGATCATCCGCGGGTATTTGACCATTGTCTGGACTTTGTCTCCTTTTCGATTCTATCGTTGATTTTGATCCCCTGAATGGTTTTAAATTGTCCGAATGCACTATTACAGATTTTGATCTTTTCGAAACTTGTATCTTGTATAACACATCACTCAATCTTTGTATCACTATCCAAGGTCCAGTCCACTTTCTAGATAACTTTCCTTTAGTGCCAATGATGACTTTAGGTTGACTTCGGCGCACTAAATCCCCAATATCATAGTTAACACTACGGACATTCCGATCATAATAGCGTTTTTGACGTAATGAGAGTTTGTTTGTTACGTTTCGCACATTATCATACATTTCACATAGAGATCGCTCTAATTTGCGGACATAATCGGCTTGGTTGTTGGGAATCGAACTCCGGTTAAAATTCACTTTTTCAGTCATAAGATCAACAGGTAACTTCATTTCTTCACCGAACACCATCCTATACGGTGTAATTCCCGTTGTTTCATGCACAGTACTGTTGTATGCAAACACTACACCATCTATGAATTTATCCCAGTCAGTTTGGTTCACAGAAATGTATTTTGATAACACATCCTTTATTGTCCGGTTCAGTCGCTCAACCATGCCGTCAGACTGGGGGTGATAAGCGGTTGTACGTGTTTTATTAATTTGCAATAATTTACACATTTCCTGGAAAACTTGACTTTCAAACTGGCTGCCTTGATCTGAATGTATTTCTTGCGAACAACCGTAACGCTTAATCCATCCTCTAAACATTGTTTCGGTCACCGTCTCTGCCTCAATATTTCTAAGCGGGAATATCTCGGTAAATTTTGTAAAATAATCCGCAATTACTAAAATGTACACAAATCCATTGTCTGTTTTGGGAAACGGTCCGGCTATATCCACGGCAATTCTCTCAAATTTCACTCCACTAAGATGCGTCTTCATGTAAGCTCTCTTATTCCGAGACGGATGTTTTCGTTCTTCGCAAATGTCACATGATAATACATAATCATAAACATATCTCCGTAAATGAGGCCAGTAATATTGACTCCTTGTAACTTTGTCCACCGTTCGTCTTACACCCATATGTCCGGCTGTATGTGCATCATGCATTTGCCACATCACTGCGTCACGCAATATTCTCGGCATACAAATCCTGAGTCGTTCACGGTCATTTTCTATCCATTTCATACACAATACACCTTTATCCACGGTAAGAAGTTCCCATCGAGAGTAAAGGAATTTGCTTTCAAAACCAAGTCCAGATACCGCTTCAAAAGAAGGTTGTTCACAGTCTGAATCCTCTTTCCAACATAAAAATGGCGATATTTCACGATCTTCTAGCTGACTTTTCCGGATATTTTCCAAACTTAATGAATCGCTTGGTTGCACTCTCGGTTTCGCGCGCGGTGGTCGGTTTGCGGCTCTCTTTGATGTCTTCGAAGGGGGGTTTGTGTCACTAAGTGAATACACATTGGTCACGCGTTTCTCGTGGGTAAATAAAGTATCAATTGCGAACACATCGCTGTTCTGCTCTATTTCCTTTTTGTTAAATTCCATCCGCAAATCGTCAATATGTTGATATTTATTTTCACTACTTTCAAGTTCTATTGTATCACGTTTGCACTGTTTGCATTTCTCTCCTGATGAAAGCATTCTTGATAGCGCGTCAGCATTTTGATGACGTTTTCCTTGTCTGTGCACTATTTTGAATACGAATGGTCCAAGCTGTTGTAACCATCTAGCAATTTGCCCATCTGGTTCTTTAAATTTATGTAACCATACAAGAGATGCGTGATCTGTCCTCAATGTAAATTCACGTCCAAGCAGGTAATGTTTAAAATATTTCACAAAATACACAACAGCTAACATTTCTTTCCGCGTCACACAATAATTCTTCTCGGGACTAGTCAAAGTACGGCTTGCATAAGCAATCACTATTTCTTTTTCACCTTGTATTTGCGATAGCACAGCACCAATAGCGTCATTGCTAGCATCAGTATCTAGAATAAACGATCCTCCCTTAACATCGGGGTATCCTAGTATCGGAGCAGAGACTAATTTGGATTTTAATAGAAGAAATGCCTCATCACAATCGGTAGTCCAATGCCATTTATTGTTTTTGCTGGTAAGTTCGTGCAAACATTTAGCTATTTTCGCAAAATCCTTTATGAAACGTCTGTAATACGACACAAGCCCTAGAAAACTACGTAGTTCTGTTACGTTCCGTGGCGTCTGCCATTCATCTACTACTTTGGTTTTGCTCGGATCTGTAGTTATTCCCTTTTCAGAAACCACATGTCCTAGGAAAATCACTTCTTTACGAAAGAAACTACACTTTTTAGCCTTTAGTTTCAAATTAGCACCTTGTAGTCGATCAAACACAAGATTGAGATTCTTTAAGTGTTCCTCAAAATCATGACTGTACACGATAATGTCATCCAAATATAGAACTGTCACATGCCACTGTAATCCACACAACGCCTGTTCTATCACTCTTTGAAATGTTGCAGGTGCATTACATAATCCGAATGGCATCACACGATATTGGTATAATCCGCCGCGAGGTGTTCCGAATGCGGTCTTCTCTTTGTCACTTTCGCGCATCGGAATCTGATGATAAGCCATATTTAGATCCAAAGATGTAAACCATTTTGATCCGGCTAATGCGTCTAAATTTTCCGCGATTCTACTAATCGGATACGCATCTTTGATTGTGTTGGCGTTCAACCGCCTGTAATCTACACATAATCTCCACGACTTGTCTTTCTTCTGCACTAAAACAAGCGGAGATGACCATGGGCTATTCGATTCTTCAATAAGCCCCTGTTCTTTCAATCGCTCAATTTCGGCATCTAGTATTTCCCGTTTAAAGATCGGAACCCTTCGCACTGGTTCCTTAAATGGCGTCTCGTCACTGAGATCAATGTGATGTTCTCCTATATTCGCGCGTTCGGCTGACATTTCGGGATCCGCAAACACATTTTTACGACACAGTAAAAATTTCTTAAACTCTGCTGCTTGCTCCCTCGACAGGTTCTTACATCCTTCGCGATACATATCGCATAAAAATTCCGAAAGCTAATCAGAACCGCTTTCATTTTGTAAATTACACACTTCACCTCTGTGTTAAGATTCACTAACATAATTCACTGATGCCAATAATGCAATCTCCGTGTTCTTCTTAACACAAATTTCCCGGTCGCTCGGATTAAACACACGCACATAAATGAAATTGTTTCTCGCATTCACCAGTATATGTGCAACTACTAGTCCATGGGGATGGACAAATCGTTTTATCGGCACTAATATCCCATCTCCTACATTAGTACCCGAAATCATTCTCGATTTCAACACAGCTTCGTGTCTCGGTGGAATAGCGCTAGTTTCCACAGACACAACGCGACCACTAAGTCCTACGTCATTTCCCGTGTGCACACAATTAAAAGTAACACTGGTACTGAGATAATCCCATTGGCACTCATATTTCTCTAAGAAATCCTGTCCAAGCAAATTACATTTGACGCCTCCCACAAACACGCGAAAATACACATCCATATCTCCAAAAGTCAAAATCATCCTTGCAGTCCCTAAAACATTTAACTCACTTCCGTCTGCTGTCTCAAACTTCTTATGCACGCGCTCCAGTACAGGTCTGTTCTCTGGTAGGATGTTAAAATATAAATTCCTCCGTAATGAAAGTATTCACTGCACCTGTGTCGATTCTCCACTCTAACGGTGTTCCTTCCACTAATCCATCAACTCTAAAAACAGGTTTTCCTTTCACTTTTGAACAACTTCCGGTCCCGACATGCGTCACTTCCGTTGCAGAGTTTGAATCCGAATGCAACACAATATCTGTTTGCGTTTCAGTACAAGAAACGCGACATTGCAAATCGTCTGTACTAGGCCTATTGCGCGTCATGACCAAAGCACGGCCTACTGCCTCGGTCGATTCTCGTTTAAATGTTGATTTCCGGTTCTTTTATTTCCGTTTTTGTCACTTCGATTAAATTTTCTTCTTGGGCAATTTCGGTATAAGTGTTCACTTGAGTTGCACTCATAACACGTTTTTCTCGGTATGTTGTCACGTCCATTCACAGAAAGTGGGGTTTTGTTCACTCCATACACAGGTGGTTTGTAGTCCTTCCTGTCTTTATTCTTTCGATTTTCTGTCAGTCTGATGCATTCCTCCTGCATAGCTGCGGTCACAGCGTCTTGCAATGTTTTCGGACGAGTTCTTTTCACTGCAAGCCTATAGTCCTCTATTTCACTGCAATTGTCCATAAACGTTTTCATACTGCTTTCCTGCACGTGCTCGCGATTCTCAGGATATGCACGGCGGTACAAGTCCTCTATGGCCTGGCCAAAATCGCGAAATTATTCCGTGTCTTTTTCCCGACGCAATTTGGCTTCTGCGATGTAACTTTCTTTCATCGACTTGTGACCAAATCTCGCATCAAGTGCGGTCGTGAGATTTCCCCAGTCACTACGCTCACTCACTGAAAGTCCGTATGCATATGATTCTGCCTGACCACGAAGTACAGTAAATAGCACCTTCCGCTTCCGGTCATTATCCCACTCATTTAATTCGGCGACATTTTCAAAATAGCGTATGAACTCGGTCCAAATATCCGTACCATCACCACTAAATGTTCGCTTTACGGTTATTTGATGCGAACGCCCACAATAATGCGCCGGTCCTCGCGATGCAGAGTGCGCATGTCCAGACATACTGACGGGAGATTCCGGAGATGATAAAGCTGTTTCACTCGGTTTTCGAGAAGGAGGTGACCCAGACAAAGTAACATTTTTCCTATTTCGATGTAGCGGAGTCATTGATATACGCTTTGTTTGTACATTTCTCCTATTTTGGAATACGAGTTTAAACACTAAACTTGCTAGTATTGCACACAACACAGCTAGTGATCCAGATATCATAAACTCCTTCGTAAAACACAATAACATGTATACAGGAAAATATGTATACAATGTATATACTCCTACTCCCGCCATAAGAAAGATTGCGCTCCAAGTAAATACAAAACAGTACCACTGTGATTTATTTGTGGTTAGTTCCCCTGGTCCCTCTCCTGATGGTGTGTTGATATCTATGGGCTGCGGTACATCACAGTCTTCTTCCATATGAATCGCTGGATCAACGTCCACATCTTCAAACTCCTTTAATAAATTGCGCCTCGCCATTTTCGGTTGAGCGTCCCGTCTTGGAAACATCCCTGTCATTCTCGGGGTCTCAAACACACCTTGGTCCCCTGGACTTGCCGTAAATTCCATATCACGTGTATTCGCCCGCTCCATGAGTCACAAAGAATACATTAACGGCACTCACTTTTCGCGTAATAACACTCACAAAATCTATCATGAAATATGTCACATACATGCACACGTAATACGCACTGTCACGTGCAAACTATACATTTATGATATGCCCACACAAAGGACACCAATATCGACGAACTATTAATCGACGAGTTATAACACCGTTCATATAGCTAGTAGTCTTTGGCTTCAGAAAACAAGTATAACACTGTCCACAAATAAAATATTCCTTGAAAGTAACAGTACAACGTAACGTTGTAGGACCGTTGTTCCGGTATCTCACACGACGTCGTCTTACAGAATAAATAAAATCCATGTAGTGATTTCCGATTTTATCCGAAATAATTACCGAATCACAAGATACATTTATTTCCTGATTATCATGCGGCAGCTGCAGGCTGGACATTTATAGAAGTATTCCATCGACACTGATGCATTGTTCACTGACTTCATGCTGAATAAATTCACAGATTTCTTGAATATATTGAAACAATTAGGACACTCTTTCATGTAATCCATGTCTACTATACAATCGAACATATACTCGCCATTATCTCCAAGTGAGAATTTGTTGACATACCGTTGATTTTCATTCGTTGAATTCATCACTGCATTGCTTGATACTTCACACAAAATATTAATATAAATCCAAAACTCCGGCGTAATCGAATTCGATCCCACCGCTGCCACCAGTTGTAACGTGGTCGTTCGTACACCTCACAATGCTGCCACACAATACACAGAATTTGCTAATTAATTGGTAGCGTAATTAACAATCGTCCCAGACGATCACCAATATCGAATTGCCCCAGGCAATCAATCACATTTCGTTGTTTGAATAAGAATCGGTAAAAAGTTTAACGGTTTATTACATTTCTCTATACTCAAGTACTAGTATACACAAACACATAAGATAATCACATGAAATAGTTAACACAACATAATGATCCGCACAGTCACAAATTAAACAACATTCTGAGCTTGGGCTAGGGATTCCGCCCCTCTATATATAGATAAATGCGGCTGCCCCCAAAGGGCGGCCGGGTACAAACAAACCCGTGCTAAAAATAGAAACAGCTAGTGCCTCCCCTTACGGGCGGCCTAGTAAAACAAGTAATATGAGCTATGATACATGACTAAATATACATGAAATATAACTTTTACATTCAACTAGAGAGTATTAATATAGAATTATGCTACATTACATATTACCCACATACTACATGTGTGTATATACATAACACATATACTATAAGTGTGTATATATATTAACCACATACTACATGTATGTATATATATTACCCAAATACTACATGTGTGTATTTACAGTACCGACATACTACATTTGTGTATATATATTACCCACATACTACATGTATGTGTATATATATTACCCACATATTATATGTGTATACATATTACCCACATAACACATAGCTGTATATATATTACCCACATACTACATGTGCGTATATACATTACCCACATAGTACATGTGTATATATATATATATATATATATATATATATTACCCACAAACTACATCTATATATACATATATATATATATATATATATATATATATATATATATATATATATATATATATATATATATATATATATATATATATATATATATATATATATATATATATATATATATATATATACATACTACATTTGTGTATATATATATTACCCACAAACCACATTTGTATATATATATATATTACCCATATACTATATGTGTGAATATATATTACCCATATACTACATTTGTGCATATATATAATGTATATATATTACCCACGGATGCATGACAGCTAGGTGATTCGGTACCATATATCGTGGGTTCGAGTACCAGACGGGGAACGAATATAAGTGAAATTTAGGGTGCCTTGTTAGCTGTAGTGTCTTTGTGCTTTATATGTTTGTCTAATTTTTCTTTATTTTCTACAGGTATTTCTTCGGATATCCAAGGTCCATAGTATTCCCAGGTGTTTCACTGATTCGATCTGTGCTTCATATATATATATATATATATATATATATATATATATATATATATATATATATATATATATATATATATATATATATATATATATATATATATATATTATCCACATACTACATGTGTATATATATTACCCATATACCCATATACAATAGAACAATGGAGCTATATAAGAACATATACCGGTGTTTATTTAGTGTACCATATGTGTATGTGTTATATATTTTCCGTTACATTCAAGACCGAAATGATAGAAATTAAAAGCAAACTCTGGATATTCAAAATCAAATTTTAGAAATGACACATAATACAATCTTACTTGAATACATATAAACCGAAAACAACCTTTTACCTGCTTCACATACATGACAAATCGTGAAACCGAATGGCATACATAACAAGCAGAAGGAAACATAAACAGAAAAGATGAGAAAAAAATCAGGGCCATTTATATGAGAAGTCGACAATAATATGCCGAGAATACAAGAATAAGAACACGAAAAGACATCATATCACAAAATATTCAAAAGCCGGCGTGGCCTAATGGTATCGCGCTCGCCTCCTGATCGGGAGGCCGGGGTTTGAGTCCCGCTCTAGCCATGCCGGTGTCCAGACTGTCTTTCGGATGAGACAGTTAAACCCGAGGCCCAGTGTGCATCGGGTGGGTCCGTTGCAAAGGTCAAAATTTGTATGCCCTGCATCAGGCAGATGCCGTCACCATATACGTGAAATATTCGTGGTGTGACGTTACACAAACATCAATCAATCACAAAATATTCGATATCAATATAGTTGTAGTACCGACTTACGGCGGTGATATGAATTAACCCTAACCCTTACAATCGTCATTCAATACTGCTTTCTTAATGAGCTCCTCATGAATATTCATGTTATAACGAAAACGAGGCTATCGGGTTATCGCTTGCATGTTTACAAACATGGCGGAAGTACAGAAAGCGTCATTGGCGACCAATTCCCTAACCCTAACCCGAACCACCTATAGCCTCGTTTTCGTTTTAGAGGCGCGTTTTATGAATATTTATTGAGAACCGAGTATAACTGCTTTCTTAATGAGCTCCTCATGAATATTCATGTTATAACGAAAACGAGGCTATCGGGTTATCGCTTGCATGTTTACAAACATGGCGGAAGTACAGAAAGCGTCATTGGCGACCAATTCCCTAACCCTAACCCTAACCCTAACCACCTATAGCCTCGTTTTCGTTTTAGAGGCGCGTTTTATGAATATTTATTGAGAACCGAGTATAGGCGTGGTCCATCGGCTTACAGACCCAACTTCCCATTCACTACAAAAGCAGTACAATCACAGAACAAATTAAAAATCGATGCACAACCCCCCATATTGAAAGAAAGTCCAACAGGTCACTCAGGTTGAGAGGTTATATAATGTTTGCTAGTAACGACCAAAATTTAAGTCCACTAAGATTCGTCGTATCAGGAGAATTCCAAATATGGAAGTTTGTCAATTTCAGCGGTTAAACGGTTAGAAAGAGCCTCAGTCCAGATCATATCAATCAATATTCTGGATAACGAGATGTATTATTGTATTATATATAATCGGAGCCTCGTATTGACAACTGAATAATCTCTGTTACATATAAAGGGGTGACATATATAGTCTACCACTTGTATATCCATGAATGGGCAGTTCGTAAAGTCGCTTAAAATTTGCCCTCAGTACAAAGTCATTGTCATTTTGAAGCTGATCAATTCCTTATGCAATCTGAGTATTAATAAACCTTTACCTGACATCTCTTACATAAAATTGTCCTTTTCGTGACCTCAAATGTATCATTTTAATCCTAACGGGGATATGTTTTCAAATTCAGTAAATATATAAAAAAAATCAAAATGCAATTATTCATCCTTAGGTTAAAACATTTTTCCATATTAACCTTGCTTTGAAAAAAATATCAAGAAAACTCATTTTTGCCGAAATTCAGGATGGGTTCAAACCCATTGTCTACTCCTTTGGATCCCCACATGTACCGGTATATCTTTGTGTTTATCTATATATTTTATAATCCTTAACTTGTTGTATATATACATGGTAACCCCTTATACCTGGCTGTACATGCATATCAGTAGCGCTTAGTTTGATATAAGAAGTATTATTATCCCTTACCAGTATCATTATGCCTACCCTAGTGGTAAAATATATAATGTTATTGACCTGACTGCATCTCGTCACTTTAATGGCTTTACTTGCCTAACTTTATCCTTTACCCGACTGTACAAATATACAGCTATCAATGACCTGGCTGCAGACACCATTTTTTATCTGACTGCACAAACATATAACGCTATCTCTAACATGACTGTAAAATACATAATTATTTCCGTATTTGGATGTAGAATAATTGTTTATCCCATACGTTTTTACTTACATGGCTGCAAAAGACATACCATTATCCCAAATGCCTTCATATTGGTACTTAATATTGTGCGTGGCGTCATACACAGGACATTTGAAATTTGTGGTTTATACTCGTGATCAGTTTTACAGTTTTTAAGTGTTAAATCTCAAATCATCCGAAACCATGTAAGGATGTTTCACTTCCTATTTTGTAAATCACTGATTATAATTTCTTCAGTACTATGCGCATTATCTATACACACGTTATTGTCAGGAAGAGGACGATATGAAATAGTCACGAGAGTCGTTAGAAGACCTCGCGTCCTGTTACAGCTTTCTGGAGCTCTTTTATTAGGGCGCCATATGGAAGGAAATGCGTCATATGTAGGGCAAATTCTTCTTCCTTATTTAGGTAATTAACCACCTCAAACACTTCCTACAAAAGGTCATCGTTTGATACCAATCATACCTTAGTTTGCAGAGCACCGAACCTCTAACCCAGTAGACACGGTTCGAATCCCGTCAGGGACTTGATCTTAGAGGCGATTTATCGTCTCGCGCTCTTTTATCCACGTTCAGGCAGAAGTTAGATAGAGGCCGGTTTGGCATTGTAACACATGCGTGACTGTGATAATCATCAAGTGCTACGGCCTTTATAGTGCTGCTAAAGGCCGTAGGACATACGGACAAAGCAATACATAGTCGCATGAAAGTACGCATATTACTTCTGGTGATTACAATATCTTAACTTTACCATATCTTTATTCCGCTTTATCCGCTATGGAACAAATAGAGAAGCGGAATAAAGATATGGTTTTAATAAGATTGCTGGTGATTATTGAGCATATGCAAATTTAGACAAAGCTTATCCATTTATTTTTCTTAAAGGCGGTTCTATTTTATATATATATATATATATATATATATATATATATATATATATATATATATATATATATATATATATATATATATATATATATATATATTATATATATTAAGAAACGAAATCGAACGTGGATATCCAACGATAATTTAAGCCAGCGTGGCCTAGTGGTATCGCGCTCGTCTCCTGATCGGGAGGCCGGGGTTCGAGTCCCGCTCTGGTCATCCCGGTGTCCTGTCTTTCGGATGAGACAGTAAAAACCGAGGCCCCGTGTCGTGGTATGCATTGCACGTTAAAGATCCCTCGCTGCTTCGGGTGGGTCCGTTGCAAAGGTCAAAATTTGTATGCCCTACATCAGGCAGATGCCGTCACCATATACGTGAAATATTCGTGGTGTGACGTTAAACAAAAATCAATCAATCAACCAACGATCATCTAAAGTTTAAGGCTATTATTACCTTTGCAAACTGAGTTTCGCCAAAGGTCAGCGATTTTGTACAGAGAAAATGTTCGACACTTGATATAAGTTGATCTAGCGCATATACCAAGCACAGAAAGGAAAAGACATCTGATGTAGCTCTGTCAGAAAAGTCGCACGAACATGTAGAGCACAGAATGGAGAGAAAACATCTGACACAGCTGTGCGAGAAAAGTCATCACGGACACGTGGAGCACAGAATAGAGAGAAAACATCTGACTTAGCTTTTTGAGGAAAATCATCACGAATAGTGAGGAGACATCTGACTTAACTGTGTGGGAGAAGTCGTAAAGGACATGCATGTAGAGCACAGGTCACAGAAATATAATTAAAGACACAAGAAGTCCTAACAAAAATATTCGATAGCAATACAGTTGTTATAATGACTGACAACCGTCAGTTTTTCCTTATGGGTCCAGTAAAGATCTATTTGAACGTTGAAATTACATATTTTCTTCGCACTCGTAGAACTAGATGAATATTTTATACAGAAGATTCTAAGGTCGATGAAAATATAAAAATGGCATCTTCTTTAATACTTCTTCAAGTGCAATGTACAGATACATGTATTTACAACAGAGAGTGTAAACTTGTGTCCACAGGCCGAGACTTGCGAAACCCGGCATCGCCGTCTTAGCAGATAATAGTAAAGTAGTAACCCCCCGTCCCCCAAACAAAACAAAACAAAACAAAAAACAAAAAACAAAACAAAAGAACAAAAAAAAATCCCCACCAAAATAGCCAAACAAAACAAAACGGAAAAAATGAAGGAAAACAAAAAAGAAGAAGGAAAACAAAAAAGAAAACAAAATACAAAAAAGGAAGAAAAGAAAACCCAAAACAATTGAAAAAAAAAAACAATTAGAAATGATTAAAATAAATGATAAAATGTAAATGTTCAATCATCTTAGAAAATGGGTACTCTCTCTCTCTCTAACACACATGCACACATACACACATGCACACACACAAACATTGCATATCCTCGACTCGAATTGTATACCTTAAATGCAGATAACGAATATGAAATCTAACCTACATGACCCGACATTTATTTAGATTTTGTAATTATATTAATATATATATATACAGCCATTTGTACATCGTTTGTGACCAGGTAAAGAAATGTCATTCCGGAAAATAAAGGCCCGGAGTGTCTTTGAAAATGATTTGTATTTCCGGTCCCACGAAAGGGGGAAGCGATAAGCGGACTTAACTTTGCGTAGTTGTTTGTTTACGTATTGTATGGTAAGTGTACCTAATTGACATTAATTTGACAACATTTTACAGCAATTATCCTATTTCCTGTTTCACTATTACAAGATCTCTTAAACTAAGGCCTATGTACAGTAGGTCGCTAATATCAGGGTCCGTAATAAACTACTGTCCGCGCAGCTCACTTCGGAAATCGGAAAATTGCGATTTTTTCTATTGAAGCATTAAAATGGATAAAAATGAATACGACCCTTCAATTAATTGAGTATTCTCGTAACTAAATATACAAGTCAAACATTTCAAAGTGCAACCATTCCCCTACCGTTAGATAAAATCACTTTTGATAGGGGATTCTCCATGTATTTTATGTCGTCCGCTAATGGTGGATTACCTCACGTGTTTACCTGTGACGTCATTCTTGGACGAGTCTAATATTGGAAAAGGTAAAGTTAGTATTTTAATGGGCTTTCCGATATGATGCAAAACGAGGTACCGATATTTTAAAAGTACAAGATTCATATAAAGAGAGTAAACGACAATTTTTGCAATTTTGTTATCATATCATAATTCAGATACTTGAATGAAACCAAGGAAAGTTGTTGAGAATTACGGTTTGCGGATGCCGGGAGTTCAGTCAGGAAAATGCATTATTAAGGGGTAACTCAGACCGTGGAACACTCGGCACGTGATAGCCCTGTACAGTGCCACTAGGCCCGTAAATATAGGGTAGCTCGGCCCATGTATATTTATCCACTCATTACTTTATTCATTTGTATCAATTTCAATGCTACAATAGAAAAAATCGAGATTTTCCGATTTCCGAAGTGAGCTGCGCGGACAGTAGATCTACACTAGATATCACAGCAGTTCATAGAAGATGCAGTTGCATTAACACCAAGGAATGCATTCTTCTCAGTGCTACTAATTGGTACAGTATTTTAGATGTACCCAGTGTCTACATACATGTATGTCACATTCACAGGTATTTGAAGCTCTGTATGTCCACAACAAATATCATTTATATCCCTACAGGGATATACACCCCTGCAGGGGTTTAATAGATGTTTGTTGTGGACTTACAGAACTTCAAATACCTGTGGTCACATTGCCCCCAATATACAAATAACTTTAATAAGTGTAGTAAAACATTACTCTTTCTGACTGCCTCTGGTGGGAAGCCCCTGCATACACAACAACAGAGATCCTGAAAGCTGTCGGTTTTGTCGATTTTGCCGATAAAGAAATCAAAAGTCCGATAGAAATCATCATCTTGTCGGTCCAAATGTCCGATACGATTTTTTCCTGTACACCTTTCTGACCCGAACTAATACAGTTCAATCCGTTGTGATCATACGAATGCTTTAAGTGAGTCTGAATACCCTGATCAGATTTAAGCGTCTTTGTAATTAAGATTTGTGTATGAAGGTCAAAACGGCGGCCTCCTGGCCTATAAAGTATGTGGCTTCGGGGAAGTCGAGCAAAAAACACAAATACACATTCCAAAATGACAGAGTTGTTGAGAGTGAGCTTGAGGATGAAAGAGTTGAAGATGTTGAAAGTGTTGAAGGTGTTGAAAGAGTTTAAAGAGTTGAAATTGCAGATGATATACAAGAGGGAGTTGACAGGGAGTCAATGAGAGAGAAGGGTATGAATGAGACACAGACTACAGAGGAAGATATGAGTGATGTTGAGGAAGATGACAGTGAAGTGATGATGAACAATCTGAAGATGAAAATGACAGACAATGGAACAAATAGTTAAAGAATATGAAATGGAAATTGAATATGATTAAATAAATTCAATTGAATTCAGCTGGTGTTTGTTTTCATATTTTTTCATTTCCTACTCCAAATATTGTGAAAAAACTTTGGTCTGACAAAATTTTGTTCGGTCTGACAAAGTCCATCAGTTTGTCAGACCGAATATCTGACAAGTTTCAAAAGTTTTCAAGAAGTCTGCAACAACTGGAAATTATTGTCATTGTTGAGTACTTTCCTGATGTCACAGCTGGAAAATGGACTTCTCTATCGGCTACCACATTTGGTGGGCTGTGGTTTTGAGATAATATCCCCTTCTCCTCGACATTAAACACAAGATGGGGCTTGTCAAGCAATTCATATTTTGCCATAACTTTATTCCAGTCACCTTAAGAAATAATTACTTAATATTGAAATACCATGACGAAGAAGTACTCTATTTGCAAAAGCTCGCATTATATTTGTAATATATATCACTTTATCGTCTGCGTTTAAACCCAATATATCTGTAAACATTGCTATTAGTATTACTCACTATAACATCTATATTGCGCCAAGAACGTCATTGTCAATAACGGAAAATACATAGCGTATTATTTGCAATAAGATAACAAAAAAATTATCATTGGCCTCATTCTATTCTGAAAAATCAGGGGATACATGAAGATGTAAACGTGTGTAGCTCTGTTGGGGGATTCACAGCTTATTTAGGTGCTATGTAAAAAAACTTAGTGATTGGAGTAAGTTTATCATAATATGAAATTTATGTAATGCATACATTACATGTACTTGTTTTTGACACATTTTCTGGGAAGTTTGTATTTATTTACAGAAAATTGATCCAAGATTTGTAACAAGTAAAAAATGACATCATAATCGCTTTTGTTTACAAGCGGCACATGTTTTTCCTAAAGTGTCGCAATTAAGGTAGTGTCGTAGTTAGGGGGTTTGATGATATTTGATAACGAGCATTCGGAACATTTGGGGTGAAAAAAAATGTTAAGCATCGGACTTCATCATAGAGAGCAATGTGTATTCCAGGAGGAATTTTGGTTAATTGGAATAATTAAAATATTTTGTCATTCAAGCAAGTAAATTTTGATTATCTGTTTTACATATTTCCGATCATATTTTGTAAGAAAACCCATTTGGAATTGACACAGAAGAGCTTAAAGTTGTATTAATGCTAACGAAAAAACCTGAGTTTTACCTCAAGTATCATGGCAAAACTCCTCGGGTATCTTTGAGACAAATACAGACAGTGACGTCATGCCGACTTCAAGAATGCCAGTAGTGTAGTATGACCCCAACGATGTGTTGATTTTTGATGGGCATCATCTCATTGGGGTCATACTAGCCGTACTACGATGTGTTGATACTTGACGGCATCATCTCATCGGGTCATACTAACCCGTGCTACGATGTGTTGATACTTGACAGGCGTTATCTCATCAGGGTCATACTAACTAGCCGTACTTCTGGTAGGGCAAAACAACAAATGATTTTGATAAAAATGGTCTTTATCAGATTTGTCGGACTATCTGGGCATCTGGTAATAGTTGAACTAGTATGATCCCAACAATGTGATGATTTTTGACGGCATCCAAAACGATGTCTGTCAAAAATCAACACATTGTCAGGGTCGTACTAGTCATTATACTGGTATTTGTTGCATGACTTTCCCTCTGTCAGACGTTTCCATAGAAACCTAAGAGCTTGCACTGGTATGATACATAATTACATGTATATTATGGTATCACCTACCTGGAAATGATTAATAGGTATTGTAATACAATTAATTTGACTACATTTTATACATGTAGCAGCTGACTTTGAACTGCCCAAACTCCTGTGTTGCTATTTACAAGATGTTCATGCAGAGTTCCTGAAAGACACAGGACCTTTGGTCCTGATGGCATTAATTTAAGAATGTCTGACTACGGTGGACCTATTGTCCGACAATAATTCTGCATATTGCTAGCTTTCATCATTAATTTCTTTTAGCTATAAACGTCATTTATAAGTTAGATAATAATTTCTTCAAACATATCTGCAATATAAATGATTTTTTTGCTTCTTATTGACAAATGTTATTCCAGATTTTATTGTTTTGTACTATTGACATCCATTTAAATAAGTTGATAAATGGTAAACGTAACTTCACGTATTAAAAAAATACAACAAAAACCATGTTGTTTAAAAACTTGACTGGTATTTGGACAATTATGGAGTGGCGGATAAAATGGCCGTCTGGCGAGAGTAAAACGTCAGAATGTAAAGGGAGACAACTGGGAAAAATGTTAATGAACTTTAAGGTGAATGGAATTATCATGTTTAAAACAATATAGATATTATGAATATGTTTGTACAGTATTTTCTAAAATGTCTGGCAAAAATTTTGTTGGTCCTGAAACATTTCTGCGTTATTAGACCCTTGTTCTACAGCTGTGGAAAATCTTTCAGGAACTCTGCTAATGATGCCTTATTGAATTATACAGTAAGTTGCCATTTTTCTCCTCTAACTTGTATTATTATTTCCAGGGCATGGAACATTCATTGATTCAGAAATTGTGATAGTTAGGGATGTGTCAATCAATTTGCAAGAGACACAATACATAGCACTGTATCACCTTTATTATACAATACACGGTAGGTACATGTATTGTGACACAGTGCATAGCACTGTATCACCTTTATTATACAATACATGGTAGGTACATGTATTGTGACACAATACATAGCACTGTATCACCTTTATTATACAATACACGGTAGGTACATGTATTGTGACACAATGCATAGCACTGTATCACCTTTATTATACAATACATGGTAGGTGGATGTATTGCGATACATTAAACTTAACCTACCTTATCACATCATGTATATGAATCATATTTCTTCTATAATATTACTTTAAATGCACGCTGGTAAATTATATTGCACTGGTAACAAATATCTACGGCTTACTGTATGCTTAATGTAATTCACTCAATCCTTAATATGTATACATAATATAATAAAGAAATGGCCAAAACAAGATGTAAAGGAAACCAAATGTATGTTCACAGTTTATGCTGACCACATTAAAATTCTGATACACTTTTTTTTATTACAGTTGGCATTCAAAACTTCTAAGGGAGTCTTGAATTAATCTGAAACCAGCTCATCATGTAGCAGACATTAAGGTAGTTCATTGTATATGGAAGAAGGATTTCCAAGTGAATAGGATTTTGTTTGATATCTAACTTTCTGCCATCATGTCTTTGATGTCAGTGACCTTTGAAGTGGTGTTTATGGTTCGAGTTGAGGTGGATACAGACCAGGTTGTTTGTGTCGTGGGAGACTGTGATGCTTTAGGTAACTGGGACCCTCATCATGCCGTGAAAATGTGTCGAGAGTCTAGTCCTCGCCTCCTAAGGAAGGATACAAGTCAGAAACAAACTACAACTTATAAGTAAGTTATCACATGTACTACATGTGTGGTGTGATTGTGTATCACATGTACTACATGTGTGGTGTGATTGTATATCACATGTACTACATGTGTGGTATGATTGTATATCACATGTACTACATGTGTGGTGTGATTGTATATCACATGTACTACATGTGTGGTGTGATTGTGTATCACATGTACTACATGTGTGGTGTGATTGTATATCACATGTACTACATGTGTGGTGTGATTGTATATCACATGTACTACATGTGTGGTGTGATTGTATATCACATGTACTACATGTGTGGTGTGATTGTGTATCACATGTACTACATGTGTGGTATGATTGTATATCACATGTACTACATGTGTGGTGTGATTGTATATCACATGTACTACATGTGTGGTGTGATTGTATATCACATGTACTACATGTGTGGTGTGATTGTATATCACATGTA
Source organism: Pteria penguin (assembly GCA_035048485.1). Taxonomy (NCBI): domain Eukaryota; kingdom Metazoa; phylum Mollusca; class Bivalvia; order Pterioida; family Pteriidae; genus Pteria; species Pteria penguin. Next base: position 47,712,711 of record CM068586.1, on the reverse strand, counting down.
CTACATGTGTGGTATGATTGTATATCACATGTACTACATGTGTGGTGTGATTGTATATCACATGTACTACATGTGTGGTGTGATTGTGTATCACATGTACTACATGTGTGGTGTGATTGTATATCACATGTACTACATGTGTGGTGTGATTGTATATCACATATACTACATTGTGGTGTGATTGTGTATCACATGTGTGGTGTGATTGTATATCACATGTACTACATGTGTGGTGTGATTGTGTATCACATGTACTACATGTGTGGTGTGATTGTATATCACATGTACTACATGTGTGGTGTGATTGTATATCACATGTACTACATGTGTGGTGTGATTTTGTAATTATCATATTAAATTATTATTTACCATTAAATAATGTTATAGTTTTCTCTGCTAAAAATACTTGTTTAAGTATGTACACAATTTAAAATGGGTGGGAAAAAAGTGTGAAAATCATAAATGTTCTATCATATTTAAGAAAATTTATATAGGACTGTGATTGAGATCAACAAAATAACAAAATATAAATTTCGAAATTTTTATACTTTCATCTTGCCATATCTTCATAATTTAGACAAAGAATTTTGTTTGCTGAATTGTGGCATTAAATGAATAGCAGCAGACATTCTTTAATATAATGTAATGAATAAATCCTTCTGTGAATTTTGTTTTAAATTTGTAAGAAGCACTTGCAATCTTTTTTGTTTGTTGTTTTAAGTTGTGTCAAAATTGTGTAAGTAATATAGTTACAGCATCTATGTGATACATTTCACAGAGATCTAAACCTGTGATGGACATACTGAAAGCAGTGGTGATTCTCTGTATTACATCATCAGTGTGATACATTTCACAGAGATCTAAACCTCTGTGATGGTCATACACTGAAAGCAGTGGTGATTCTCTGTATTCCATCATCTGTGTGATACATTTCACAGAGATCTAAACCTCTGTGATGGTCATACACTGAATGCAGTGGTGATTCTCTGTATTACATCATCTGTGTGATACATCTCACAGAGATCTAAGCCTATGTGATGGACAAACCAAAAGCGGGGGTGATTCTCTGTATTCATCATCTATGTGATACATTTCACAGAGGTCTAATCTCTGTGATGGACAAACTGAAAACAGTGGTGATTCTCTGTATTCCATCATCTGTGTGATACATCTCACAGAGATCTAAACCTATGTGATGGTCATACTGAAAGCAGTGGTGATTCTCTGTATTCCATCTTCTATGTGATACATTTCACAGAGATCTACACCTATGTGATGGTCATAGTGAATGCAGTGGTGATTCTCTGTATTCCATCATCTGTTGTGACCTAGAATCTCAGTGTTTACATTGTGTACCTTCTGATCCCAAAGACAAAACATGTACAAGTCTCTGTGGGGCTTCCCCTAAGCTGAGCACACAGCAAATAAGCTATAACTGCTTCTCTTACAGCTTTATACATGTGTATGATATTATTGATAATTTGCTGAACAAGACATGAAATATGAAGCCAACTCCTATTATTACATTTATAAAACAATACATGTTAAATCTATACTATTATCTTATTATTTATGTTGTGATTCATGGTTGATATTGAATTGTAGGGACATCTGGAAGAAGAAGGTGAAACTTTGTGGAATGCGTGACTTCAAGTACCGATACTTTGTCTGTAAGATAAAGGATTCTGATAGTGAGGAATCAGACAGATTTGTGAAAGTCATAAAATGGGAAACAAACATTGAACCCCGAGTCTTTTCACCTGCAGGTAAGTATCGTACAAAAAATGTTAAGTTACATCATTGCAATCAGAATATGGAAAGTTTGGATGTCTGATTGTGACTGAAAAGTATGGATATCTGATCAAATGCATACTAGATATCTAACTGAAAATATGGAGGTCTTACTTAAAAAATGGATACCTGACTGAAGGTAAGGATATTCAGTGCTTAGGAGGATGGGTATTTATGATGAGCTTATGACCCTATGTTTAATTCAATTGTAGGGCCACCTTCAGTTTTAAGACAACGTATATCATTCGGATATATACAAGGGTCAACTTAAACTTGTGATCACTGTGTAAAGATAACAAGAATGTCCTTAAAAAGGGCTACTTTAAAATACATTTCATTAAACCTACGAATTGCACCAGTCAAATTCATCAATCCACAAATATCTCAACTAATGGAATAAATTATTTACATATACAGTGAAGCTCTGTTAATCCGGAAACGTTTGTTCCCGGCCAAATTTTACTGATAAACAGATTTTCCAGACTACTGAATCATTGTATATATGACGTACATGAATTTATCCAGAATCTTATTTCTCAAAAATCACATACCGTCATAGGATGAATGACTTAAACTTGTCCTGATATAAAGAAGAACAAACATGATAAATTATTTAACCTTCTGAATGCTTTACTTTTATTTAAAACTTTGACATAGATTTAACATTGTATAAAATCAGCAAATAACTTTAATCTCCTATGTGAGCTTGTACTGACCTATTAAAAAGCAATCATCGATGACAGCTAAGATGGCATTTGACTATACCCAACCTGTTAATTGTTAGATAGACAGGTAATTGATAAATTGGGGCCGAGCGATGAACAACATGAACACAGTAATCAGTCAAAGGGTAAATTTGCTAAATTGTGCTTGAGAGAGAAAAGTCCAGATGAACAGATTAATTTTAATGTTATTTTGGAAATCTGGGTCCAACGCCATAAACTGAGAATATACTTAAGTCAAAAATTCATATTTTTCTGTTCATCAATGAATTAATAAGTGGGATTTGGATTTTATTTAGTTTTATTCTACTGATAAATAGAATTTAACCATTCTGCATTAAAATTTATTTGAACGTTTGATAATGGAATAAATTAAAATGAAATTTTTGACTTAAGTATATTCTCAGTTTATGGCGCCGGACCCTGTTCCCTAAATTTTCTTCTGTATCTGGAATGTAGATTACAAGATTATCGGTGTAAATTAACATTGAAGAAATCAGTTCCTGCAATTTCTCTCAGCATTAGCAGATTTTCCAGATAATCAGAGCTCAGATTAACAGAGCATCACAGTAGAGGAAATCCTTTGCAGTATGTAAAACTGTATTACTTATGTGTTAATTCTAATTTGTGTCTGACTTGTAACAAACTTTGCTTACACTAATTATGTGACATGATCAAAACTATAAGCTTGGATAACGGTTAACTCCCATATTAGGTTTGATCCTAAAACAAAATACTTCGAGGTCTTACCAGTTATCCATATATTTCATTGGAAGATAACACATATACAAATGTAGATAGTTTAGATGTAAGCATTGTTATCAAATTTTTTCCGTTTACAGAATACATGAAGAATCCGAACCAGAGTGATAAAGTGGAAGTAGCTGTGTTTGGAGAGTATGGTAAGCACAGATTGATGATGTTTTATTCAAATTAATTATGTGCTGAAGGCATAGATGAAATAATTATACTTTCTTATTTATCTACCAATCACGATAGCTGTTTATGATCAATAAGGCAAATTCGAATGAAATGATATAATACCCCCATTATCCTCATCATCTATAAAAACCAGACTTATTGAAACAAAAATTGTTAGAGTACACTATAATACACCGATCCACTTTACAGCATAGAAAGCGATGTTTGGCGGACTACTGATTGTTATGGGTATGGCGTCATAATCAAATGTCCGACTTGTTCAACCTTGCATGGCGTCATCATAGACGTATTTTTCGCTAAAGTACATAACATTCGACTAAAGTGGATCGGTGTATTGTCCCAACTAGAAACAAGCTATTGCTTTTGCACACACACCAAGTTTGGGGGCTTTTGAGTATCAGGGGAAGGGGGGAGGGAGTCAGAATGTGTAAGTTCAATTTTCCTATAATTAAAAAAAAAAATTAATTATCAGATTTATTCCAAGTTCAAAGCTATTTAAAGTTTATGGATTAGTGAATATAAATTTCATTATCTTACTGTCAGATCTATTAGTGAGTAATGCATAACAGTTCAAGCAACAAAAAATGAATCATATATACAGGTTATGTAAAATAGATTGTGATATAATGTGAAATTATGATGCTTTATGAACTGTATTATGATACTTGCATATCTCTGTGTAATGAAAATAAGATCATGATCATAAAAAGTGAAATGAAACATAAGATTTTTTGCAGGAGGTAAAAGTCAATTGAACTGTGGGTGGCTAACGGACCAATCAGAAATCCATATACATCTGCATGGCAATCCAATCAACATGTGGAAGCCACGCTATCGCAAGCAAACCTACAGTATTAAATGTACCCCACTAGATCAACGCTACAAAGATGTAGGTATCCCAAATATAGTAAAGCTTGTAATGGAGTCTTAGATGTAGGCAGCTTCATTTGTACTTCAAAAATATCACTACACTATATCAACTCTATAAAGTCGTAGGTATCAGAAATTTAGCAGGGCTATGTACTGCAGTCTTGAATGTATCTCACTAAATCATCAGTAATCCGGAAATATAGCAGGGCGGTGTACTGCAGTCTTGAATGTATCTTGCTAAATCATCAGTGATTCAGAAATATAGCAGGGCGGTGTACTGCAGTATTGAATGTACCTCACTAAATCATCAATGATTCAGAAATATAGCAGGGCGGTGTACTGCAGTAGTGAATGTACCTCACTAAATCATCAATGATTCAGAAATATAGCAGGACGGTGTACTGCAGTATTGAATGTACCTCACTAAATCAACAATGAATTAGAAATACATGTATAGCACGGCTGTGTACTGCAGTATTGAATGTATCTCACTAAATCAACAATGATTCAGAAATATAGCAGGGCGGTGTGCTGCAGTATTGAATGTATCTCAATAAATCATCAGTGATTCAGAAATATAGCAGGGCGGTGTACTGCAGTATTGAATGTACCTCACAAAATCAACAATGATTCAGAAATACATGTATAGCACGGCTGTGTACTGCAGTATTGAATGTATCTCACTAAATCAACAATGATTCAGAAATATAGCAGGGCGGTGTACTGCAGTATTGAATGTACCTCACAAAATCAACAATGATTCAGAAATACATGTATAGCACGGCTGTGTACTGCAGTATTGAATGTATCTCACTAAATCAACAGTGATTCAGAAATATAGCAGGGCGGTGTACTGCAGTATTGAATGTACCTCACAAAATCAACAATGATTCAGAAATACATGTATAGCACGGCTGTGTACTGCAGTATTGAATGTATCTCACTAAATCAACAGTGATTCAGAAATATAGCAGGGCGGTGTACTGCAGTATTGAATGTATCTCACTAAATCCACAAGGATTCAGAAATATAGCAGGGCGGTGTACTGCAGTATTGAATGTATCTCACTAAATCAACAATGATTCAGAAATATAGCAGGGCGGCGTACTGCAGTATTGAATGTACCTCACTGAATTCCCACTAGATCAATGTTAGAAGTTGTGTGTATTCGAAATATAGTAAGGGTTTTTACTGAATTCAGAGAACAGAGATGTTCCTTCTGTCGCTTTACTTATTATTTTCTTTTTTTATAGCATACAGATGAAGAGGAGGAACACTGGGGAAGACACAACCCCCCTCCCTCTACATTCACAGTGGTGTATGTAGCAGTAAGTAGATAGACCAATGAATGCTGAAGAGTTCAGTATAATTTCTTTAACATTTTAAGGTATTGTGGTTCTCTTCTACTATGACCTATTTCTATTCTCATTTACTCTCAGCGGTACATTAGGAATTAACATTTTCCCAACAACAATAGAGTAATTTGCAGTATATGTGTGTGGACCATTTACATTATATACATGTAAATAATGTTGCAGTACATATGTATTTACACTACAGAGAACAGCTATTGTCCAGTTGTCATAACATCGCTGCAATGTTTCTAAGTATTGGCTACTAGTCACCACAGTTTTTGCTCTTTAATTAACTTATCTTTAGCGCGGAATCACCGCAATAATCACGATGAATCACCACAGCATGCAGCAATCCAAAGTGAACCTGCTATCTACAAATATTTAAACTATGGTTAAATATTTTAATTTATTGCCTTACACTAATTGAATTGCTTTGGGTGATATCTCTTATCAGCTTTATCTGATTTTGGGTAAAGATCAAATAGGAATCTGAAGGTATGTACTATAAACTAACAAGAAAGTAAACAGAAAAAAATAACCCTTGACAATTTTGTTAGACAATGGTTCAAATTCACATTGACGACAATCTGATTAAAAGGATTTCTGTCTGTTTTGTATATACTGCATATATGTAGTAAATATGGATTAATTAGATATGCTTTTAATCAGATTGCTTCTTGCAATGGAGAACTTATTGAGAGAAATTTGTATTTTGTAATGCTGATTTTATTTAGCTTTACTCAGATTTGAGAATGGCTTTGATAATTTCTTTGATGGGTGCCATATCAAAGTCAAAACTGATTCATATTTGGTTAAGCTTCCAGGTTTTAGTAATTCAAAGGCTTTTGAATGTTCACCACTAAATTTAGATATATGTACATGATTGTATTCTCATCTGTATTTTTCTCATATTTAGTCTATCATTTTTTAAAACAATTTAGAATGACTCTTGCATATTATTAGATAATCAATAATGCATTTACAGTGCCCACCACTTAATTGAATATCGTATTATTGAATATTTCGTTTTATTGAATAAGATGCTGAAATCCAAAACCATTTTCTATCAAATCTATTGAATATCCGCCACTTATTACACTAGAGTAAAGAAGCAACTTGAGAGTTCATTTATTAGAATAGAGCAATTATGTCACCAAGCATACCTTTGTCAAAATTTAACTATATCATGCTCAAGGTCATGTTGTTTACTACGGTGCAGGCGACTTATCAATTAGATATGAATGGTTTCACACCTGTCCAGGTGAAAGTTGTTGACCAGATCACACGTTAATTGTGTAATAGGCCATGGCAGTAGGGATGAAAGGATTAATTAATTACCAACTGCCGAAGGCAGGTCATACGAAAGATTATCGGAGACATCGACAAGATGACGCTGTCAGCCAACGGCATTACGTGCAGACTGCCCCTACTAGATGCCGTCCACCTACTCCGTAAAGCCTGGCTCATCGTCAACTTCTTCCGTATGGTTGGCTTTGCCTGGTCAGACAATGAAGCAACCGAAGGTGACGATGTTCCGGCCGCCAGAGGATGTTGATAGCTATATGTCTAGTGCCTTCATCACAAACAATGGCAACTGGAGAGCACAGCTGCCCGGATTAATGGGAAAATATGCGCAAGTTTCCCCGAAGACGAAACTCGATCATGCGACGCCAGTGTCAGAGATGACGAGGAGGCTGAAGAAATGACACAAGTAATGTACGGCGAATGTACAGATGCAATGGCCACAATCCACGATTCCTTGAGATAACTTTCTCTTGCTCTATCTGATGTAAAATTGCAATTTCACTCATTTGAACATGCCGTTTAATTTTCCTTTGTTAAAATACATTGTTGAACCTGCTTTATATCTTTAATTACCCTGGTTACACGACTGAGAATTCGAGATACAATAACATGTATTTCAATAGACGGCAATTTTATCTTTATGGTCAGTCGAGCAGGTGTAATGTAGCTATTTGATAACATTAGGTCTCTGTACTTTAAAAAAGACAATTGCAAATTATTGAAAATGTGGTTTATTGACTTTAATGAACCTTAAACAAACAAGAAAGGGATTTAAGATAGGTAACTCAAGTGTATCTATATTTAGATACATGTACACGGATTCCATTACAGATAGTGCAAAAGTTATACATCTGTGGAATTCTTGCACAAACTGTCGATCTTCTGAACTTTGAAACTGATTTTGTTTGTCATTCTATGTAATTGAATATTCGTTTATTTGAATAATGAAGTTTTGACAAATAACCTATTCAATTAAGTGGCATGCACTGTAATTGGAAGAAATGGTGCAAAACAAATAGCCCTCAAGCAAAACCACTTGTGTTACACCTTAATCATTAGACAAGATTTTACGATGGTTAAATGTAAGTACATGTATAATAGTCATACGATGTATTGCCGCAATCAACCGCGATGTTGCAGTGAATGCTGTGGTGAATCACCATGATTAACTGTCATGGTGGTGAAGTAGTGTGCGATGATATGTAGGTATGTGAATGCAATCATCTACTTCAAAATAGTCAACTGTGTTATGTGGAGAATTGAACAAACCGCAATCTCCTAAATGTACCTTTAGTCATGATTAGATTTTAGATATCATTTGGGACTTTCCTTTTATTTGGAAATATTCATGGTGTCACCAAAGTACTACATGTATTTGTGTTTTTTTTGTTTTGGACAAAGTGTCAGTCTTCAAATATATCTATGCATGTGCATTGAAATGGCATACATAGTACTTAACCATGATCTTAATGTCTATGCTTAACTGTTTATCATACAATGAATGTAAAATTACAGTAATAAAGTAACTGGTTTGTATTTTAATATAGATTTTAGATGAAGAACAATGCACAAAAAAGTTACAGTCTCAGTATGGGACTATACTGAGGACAGATGATTTTATGATATTTACTGCTCAATCCCCAGAACCAGAAAGTTTAGTGAGTACTTTTTAATTACTTTATACTGCATATACATGATATTTACTGCTCAATTCCCGGAACCAGAAAGTTTAGTGAGTACTTTACTTTATACTGGATATACATGATATTTACTGCTCAATCCCCAGAACCAGAAAGTTTAGTGAGTACTTTACTTTATACTGGATATACATGATATTTACTGCTCAATCCCCAGAACCAGAAAGTTTAGTGAGTACTTTACTTTATACTGGATATACATGATATTTACTGCTCAATCCCCAGAACCAGAAAGTTTAGTGAGTACTTTACTTTATACTGCATATACATGATATTTACTGCTCAATTCCCGGAACCAGAAAGTTTAGTGAGTACTTGACTTTATACTGGATTCACATGATATTTACTGCTCAATCCCCAGAACCAGAAAGTTTAGTATACTGGATATACATGATATTTACTGCTCAATCCCCAGAACCAGAAAGTTTAGTGAGTACTTTACTTTATACTGGCTATACATGATATTTACTGCTCAATCCCCAGAACCAGAAAGTTTAGTGAGTACTTGACTTTATACTGGATTTACATGATATTTACTGCTCAATCCCCAGAACCAGAAAGTTTAGTGAGTACTTTACTTTATACTGGCTATACATGATATTTACTGCTCAATTCCCAGAACCAGAAAGTTTAGTGAGTACTTTACTTTATACTGGATATACATGATATTTACTGCACAATCCCCAGAACCAGAAAGTTTAGTGAGTACTTTACTTTATACTGGCCATACATGATATTTACTGCTCAATCCCCAGAACCAGAAAGTTTAGTGAGTACTTTACTTTATACTGGCTATACATGATATTTACTGCTCAATCCCCAGAACCAGAAAGTTTAGTGAGTACTTTTAATTACTTTATACTGGATATACATGATACAAGTCAGAACTGTTATAGTGGACTGCCAGTATGAAAGTGAAATAGTCATGTGTTGTGTTCAACATCAAGTAGTCATGTCTGTTTCCTGTATAATGAGCTCCATACATGTGAGATTTTCATGGTATGGAGAGATACAATGTTTAAATTTGATTGTATTGTAGTAGTCAGGTAGAACTTTTTGGTCTTTTCTTATAAAAAAGACCTTGGATGCACTCATTAGCCATGTTCACCTAAATTTAGAAGCAGCAGAGAATTGTAACATTATTTACAATCATATGACAAAAATGGGGTCTGGCTATAGCCTGTTGGCTTCATAATTCTGCAGTCTTAATGCTTCCATAACATTTCCCAAAATTTTTCTTAATGTTGGTAAGAAATCTTTAAATTCTTCTTTTAAAAATTTGAAAGTAAGCGTACACAACATCTTGGTTATGAACTATCTTGGGAGTTACTTCTGGTTAATAATCAATAAAAGATTTTCTTTAAGCTGTTTTCAAGTTCATTTTTCATTGAAAGGAATGATTGAGTCTTTAAATTCTTATGGTGTTAAACTTATTGCCTCCAATTTTGAGGATTTAATTTTTTTTAAGCTGAAATGAAAATATGTTTTATCAAAGTTTTAATACATGTAGATAAAAGAAAAGCACTTAAACCAATGTAATCCTATAAATTTTTATTGAATCGAGTTTCTCTGGATTTTGTTACATCTTTGACAGAGGTTCATCCAAACAGGTATTAGACATAATATCCCATATTACACAACTTCTTTGAAGAAAGATTATGAAATGACATTATGAACACACATCTTTAAGAATAATAAGATGTTCACAGCAATGATATGCTTACTACCTGTGTAATTATCAAATTTTGAAAAAATGCTAAGTTAAAGACGCCTTATATACCTATCATTGATTTAAACACATTAACTTATACAGTCACTTGATATTGATATTTTTAAAAAACAGTATACATATACCCGGTAGTTTTATTTTAAAAAATATATAATACTCAGTCTTATACAAAAGTGATGCTATTAGATATATCTACCAAATTCTCTTAAGATATGAATATAGTCTGAACTTGAATGAAGTTTTTGCTTTTTTTTTCAGGGCTTCCAGTTTGATTTCTTTGTACATGAAGCTGAATTAGTACCTAAACATGTAGGATATTGCTACTTGCTGCCTTTAGATATACAAAAAAGTAATGACCATAAGAAAGTACCAATAACAGGACTTTCTCATAAACCTATAGGAGAACTTAGAGGTAACTACAAATCGTAGCTGTGGTTTGCTCTTTGATTTGCTTAATGTATTGAAGTATATACAGGGTTAGAATTTATGGGAGTCTGAGACTCCTTAATTTAGGCTCTTACTCCCAAGCGTAGTTGTTTGGTAATCCAGCACACTCATTCAGACTTTATGTGGTAGTCCAGCAGACTTGTTCAGATTTTATGTGGTAGTCCTGCAGACTTGTTCAGATTTTATGTGGTAGTCCAGCAGACTTGTTCAGATTTTGCTGTATGGTAGTCCAGCAGACTCGTTCAGATTTTATATGTTAATTCAGCAGACTCGTTCAGATTTTGTTGTATGGTAGTCCAGCAGACTCGTTCAGACTTTATGTGGTAGTTCAGCAGACTTGTTCAGATTTTATGTTTTAGTCCAGCAGACTTGTTCAGATTTTGTTGTATGGTACTTCAGCAGACTCATTCAGATCTAGCTGTATTGTAGTACTGCAGACTTGTTGAAATTTAGTTGTTTAGAAGTCAAACAGATACATTCAGATTTTGTTGTATGATAGTCCAGCAGGTTCATTCAAATTTTGTTGTATAGTAATCTACCAGACTTGTTCATATTTTGTTATATGGTTAATCCAGCAGACTTGTTCATATTTTGTTGTATAGTAATTCAGCAGATCCGTTCAGAATTTGTTGTATGGTTATTCAGCAGACATTGTCAAATTTTGTTGTGTTGTAATCCAGCATATTCATGTAGCTTTTGTTGTGGGTTAGAGTTAGGGTTAGAGTTAGGGTTAGGGTTTTGTTGTGGATGTAACTTTAAAATCAACCTTACCAACATACTAAGGAATCAAGTGTCTTCAGCTTAGTCCATACATGTTGATATAATGAAAAAAGAGCAAGCTATAATCATTCAGAAAGATGGTCATTTAATGTTGTTTCATACAGTTTTCTAACAGTTGATCACTTACTTAATAAAATGTAGGATACACAAGTTTACATGGGATGTACAAATTACCAAAAAAGACAAGAAAAAAATCCTTAAACTATCCAAAGTGCATCCAGTTGACTATAACTTTAGTGAAATATAATCAGGAGTCTTCCAGCAAAAATCGAGGAAACCTGACATAAGAATTAAGATTAAAATGTCTGATATTCTCCTTTAGAAAGTAGTGATGTTCTGAGCTGTCCATTGTATCTAGGATGAGCCAGTGCTTCCTGGTAAATCTTGTAGCAGTCTTAGAAGTATTCAAACTTTTCTTACAGTTTGGTCCATTAACAGAACTTCAATAGGTTTAATTTTGAATAGGTGTTTGATATGACATGGAGATTGAAGAAATGTTTATCGCATAAACATGTTTTTTGTTCAAAACATGCAGGATTCCCTCAGTTTGCACAGGACTTCTAACAACTGAAAATAAGATATCTTACATGGCCACCATAGTTCCCATTGACAGCCCCATTGTACTTGACCATTTTGTCCTTATAATTTAGGATCTGACATAAGAGTCCACAAGACTTATCACTCACACAGGTTGGGGGATCATTTTCTCACTTGACAACTGTGACAGGGAAGTAGCTGCATTTAATTATTATACTTTATAGTTGGATATGTACGTTTGAGTGATACTAATAAATAAACTTCATTGAAACTTGTAGCATACATGATATTTTAAATGTATTGCAGAGTGCTATATATATTTGCTTTCATCTTGAATGCAGTATTACAGACAAAACTTAATCTTTGGATTTGGCAACATCTACAGCAATACTGCATCAATCTGGATAAAGGAAGCATTGATTTTAAGAATATCTATGATATTATACATGTATCTGATGTGCACATCTGTGAAGTAGTTTACGTAGCACAGCAGTTACAGCATGATCATAGTTTACATATTAACACCCCACTCAGCCTAAGCTATTATACAGTGTTTATAGCCATTTTGAATGGAGTTATTATTCTTTGTGGTGGATGGCAATCGAAATGTCAACAAGAAATCTACATTAAAGTGCTTTTTCAAACTTGTTTTGTGTAATTGACATAATGGAGGCAGACATTAATCAAATTGGACCCTAGACAATCTCCTGTGCGCCTCTAGGCATGTCTAGGCTCATATTCTGGCTCTAGGCTTGGATAAGGCACATTGGCACTCAGTGTAGGGTTTGTTGGGTGAAAACGTCCACCATGATGATAAAATATGTGGAAATGAAATTAAATGATCTTATAATGGTAGTATCTATTTACTGAAGAAAAAAAATAAATAAATGTTTGAGAGGAAATGAAAGTATTTTGGATTATAATGGCTTAGCTTGTACTTTCTGTTTAAAGTGGATTATTTAGTCGCTAAACCAGTACCTGGTCTGAATATGCTGATGGATGTCTCATACAGAAATTACTGGAGATTTGAAAGAGGATCAGTGGATGTCGGACATCGAGGGATGGGGTCCTCTTATAAACATAAAAAGTAAGACTTACCAACTGAAGTGTTTAATAAAGAGGACTTGTTATAATATCAAAATTAAATTTAGTGCTGTTGAGAATATCAAGTTTTATGACTGTGTAGTGATATTAGCAAAATAAAAACAAACTGCATGTAGACCATCATTGAATTTTAGTTTTTGTGGTCGTTAATTTCTTTTAGAAAAACCATTATTTCTGGGCACAAATAATGTAGCTGAAGAATGAATCTTTATGAAGTACATTTACCAGTTGGTAATAAACTACATCTAAATCCTGTTTATTATATATCTTATTATGATCTATATTATTTTATACTTACATTATGATTATTATAAAAAGAACTTGAATGTATTTAATATATACACAGTGAATGGGAATTTTACTTGTAGTTGTACTTCAGAGTCATTTTATTATATAAGTCAAAAATACACATATCATATTGCTGTGTGGCACAAGAGAAAATTTTGATATGTGTTTAATTTTGATGATTTTGTCATTTAGGCTAGAAGCAGTGAGAGAAAATACAATAGAATCTCTTCAGAAAGCTGGTAGTCATGTATGCTTCTTTCTTAGTAGTGTCAACTTCAATATAATTACAATATAGTCTTTATTTTTAAATAGTGATTTTATATAACAATTGGATATTAGATTATATCAACCATTATATTTCTTATTGTCATAGAAAAAAAAATCACACTCAGCAGTCATCATTCATGCCAGAGATAGAAAAAATATTTATTTTGAACGTGACTAGATAGTGTGTACACCATGTAATTTGGCTGTGATATTTTATCATTCATTTTGAGAATTCATACTAAAGTACACCTAGGAATGAAAGATGATCTCTATTATATTCATCTTCCAATTAAGAATCTATGATTTACTTTGTTAATTGCAAATAGTATTAAAAGAGATCACGTCTATATTAAATAAAGTACTTTTCAGGGAGCCGATTATGTGGAGTTTGATGTACAGTTAAGCAAAGATATGGTACCTGTTATCTATCATGATTTCCATGTGGCTTTGACCTACAGAAAGGTAAATCCTAAAAGTTATTCGTAAAATATGAGGCATAAAAGGAAAGAAGACTGAATTGTGCAGTTGTGAAATAGCTTCCAATGATGTGTTGCTTGTACATGTATTATTGTCAGAGATAAAAATGATAATAGGAATTAATCCCTCACACAAGCAACACATTAAAGTCAAGCACTAGGCAATACAGTGGACTCTACTTATAACTTTGATGTCATCTAATTTCTTGTTTTAATAACTTTGATGTCATCTAATTTCTTGTTTTTATAACTGTGATGTCATCTAATTTCTTGTTTTAATAACTGTGATGTCATCTAATTTCTTGTTTTAATAGCTTTGATGTCATCTAATTTCTTGTTTTAATAACCTTGATGTCATCTATCTCTTGTTTTATCAGATATGAAATTCTTATATTCTCATATTCTCATATCTTTCCTAGGTATTTCAATACTTATTTGCTCACTTTATCTTTCAGTAAAAATTCAGAATTCTGTTTTATCTCATAGCTAATGTGTCATCTATAAAATATCTCACCCCTAATTATACATCTTGTAAGTCCAGAAATTGCATTGAAACTACCCAATTATTTTAGTGAGCTTTTCACACCTATTACAAAACTTCAGCCAATCCACCATACTGATGCTGAATGTTAATCCACCTTGTGACCTGATTTATAAACGGTGTTTAGACAATCTGACCTGCTCTGGCATAAATGGTTCTGACACTGGTGAAAATCTCACATGTTTGATTAGATTCCTTACACTGCAGCAGTATCCAATGCTGAAGTGTGAGAAAGGTTCCTAATATATTGTGTTTCCTAGAGGGAAAACAGTGTGTCTATACTATATCTAAAACAGACCTCTCAGATCGAGGACAGTTGTAACAATCAGCAGACAATCGATAATTACTGATATATCATCAACTCCAGAGGACCACCAAACATTTCTGGTGACTTATAGATTCCCAAGGGAGCAGGTGATACATAACATTTAATGCCAATATGTGTGAAACTCCCACAATCACAGCACTTGCAATTGAGTCCAAAAGGAAAACTTTTGTGGCAGTATCAGATGAAACAACTCTCAGACTGAATGAATTTTAGGATAGAAGGTCCATGGCTTGATACATGCAATAGCCACTCTCAGGACTACTCAGACATTTTATTCATAACTTGAAAGGTTGCACTTTATGAACTTACTGTAAACGATGGGAGTAACTGTGTGAAAGTTGATAATTTTCTGAATGATATCTATTTCTTAATAAATGTATTATGAATTAATGTTACTCAGTATATACATATGTATTGACCTTGTCCACAGATTCTCTTGATGGACTTTCTATCATTAAAGTTTCATTACTTTCTAAATATTTTTGTTGTCTCAGAAAAAGCATGATGAGTTGGAGTATTTCCAGCTGTCAGTCAAAGACCTGACTCTATCAGAATTACAGCAAATGAAGGTAAGTGTCCTGTATATTGTTACAAATGTAAATCGCGGTGTACTCCATGACAAAGGGACATCAGAGTATAGATATCATGTGAATGGGTCAATATGTAAATGTACATAGAGGTGTACTCCATGAAAAAGGGACATCAGAGTGCAGATATCATGTGAATGGGTCAATAAGCAAATGTACATTGTGGTGTACTCCATGAAAAAGGGACATCAGAGTGCAGATATCATGTGAATGGGTCAATATGTAAATGTACATAGAGGTGTACTCTATGAAAAAGGGACATCAGAGTGCAGATATCATGTGAATGGGTCAATAAGCAAATGTACATTGTGGTGTACTCCATGAAAAAGGGACATCAGAGTGCAGATATCATGTGAATGGGTCAATATGTAAATGTACATAGAGGTGTACTCTATGAAAAATGGGCATCAGCGTGCAGATATCATGTGAATGGGTCAATATGTAAATGTACATAGATGTGTACTCCATGAAAAAGGGGCATCAGACAATAGATATCATGACAATGGTTCAATAAGTAAATGTACATAGAGGTGTACTCCATGAAAAAAGGGCATCTGAGTGTAGATATCATGTGAATGGGTCAATAAGCAAATGTACATAGAGGTGTACTCCATGAAAAAGGGGCATCTGAGTGTAGATATCATATGAATGGGTCAATTAGCAAATGTACATAGATGTGTACTCCATGAAAAAGGGGCATCAGAGTGTAGATATCATGATAATGGTTCAATAAGTAAATGTACATAGAGGTGTACTCCATGAAAAAAGGGCATCTGAGTATAGATATCATGTGAATGGGTCAATATGTAAATGTACATAGAGGTGTACTCTATGAAAAAAGGGCATCAGAGTGCAGATATCATGTGAATGGGTCAATATGTAAATGTACATAGAGGTGTACTCTATGAAAAATGGGCATCAGCGTGCAGATATCATGTGAATGGGTCAATATGTAAATGTACATAGATGTGTACTCCATGAAAAAGGGGCATCAGACAATAGATATCATGACAATGGTTCAATAAGTAAATGTACATAGAGGTGTACTCCATGAAAAAAGGGCATCTGAGTGTAGATATCATGTGAATGGGTCAATAAGCAAATGTACATAGAGGTGTACTCCATGAAAAAGGGGCATCTGAGTGTAGATATCATATGAATGGGTCAATTAGCAAATGTACATAGATGTGTACTCCATGAAAAAGGGGCATCAGAGTGTAGATATCATGATAATGGTTCAATAAGTAAATGTACATAGAGGTGTACTCCATGAAAAAAGGGCATCAGAGTGTAGATATCATGTGAATGGGTCAATTAGCAAATGTACATAGATGTGTACTCCATGAAAAAGGGGCATCAGAGTGTAGATATCATGTGAATGGGTCAATATGTAAATGTACATAGAGGTGTACTCTATGAAAAAAGGGCATCAGAGTGTAGATATCATGTGAATGGGTCAATTAGCAAATGTACATAGATGTGTACTCCATGAAAAAACGGGCATCAGAGTGCAGATATCATGTGAATGGGTCAATAAGTAAATGTACATAGATGTGTACTCCATGACAAAGGGGCATCAGAGTATAGATATCATGTGAATGGGTCAATAAGTAAATGTACATAGATGTGTACTCCATGAAAAAGGGGCATCAGAGTGTAGATATCATGTGAATATCATGTTGATAACTCCTTTGAATCATTGGTGTAATATGCATTTGAAGCAGGTAGAACATGCACATGTAATACATTTGTATCCTTGCATCAAAATTGCTACAGGTAAACAACTACCTGTAGCAATTTAGATGTCATACTGTTTCATGACCTTGTTATCTTTCTAATGTCAACATAACTTTAAGTTATATATAAGTGATACTGTGTCTATTTTTTCCAGTTTGTACACTTTTATCCTTCAATATCATAGGTTCATCTTTCAAAACAAAACACGTTTTCTTTTCATCTCCGCTTCATTTGTGGACAATTGATAGATGTCATTGTTTTATTTCCATCGATAAGTAATTATTGTAGATTAATGGTCACTTTGTGACCAGAAGTTTCTTGTAAACACTTTGCTATGCAGATTTTGTTTTGCAGTTGTCACACACCTCTACCATATCTGAGAAAGACCCTGGTAAGTGAGAGGCTGACATCAAACTTTGAAGTGAAGTATCAGAATTCAAACTTTAGAAACATATTCTAAGTACCATTGAATTACCAGTGCATATATTTGGTATTGGCAGGTCATGAAAAAATCAATTCTTTTTCTATATCTGTCCTTGATATATGATAAAACAGAAAAATTTTGAAAATAACATATACGGAAAGGAAAAAGAAACACATAATGTAGTTCTAATTCAGTCGATTGGATATTTTGAAGGGACCAATGAAGCAATCATTTAATAACAACTTTTGAAGAATATATTGAATGTGAAATTTTGTGTTATTTAAATTACCAACTCAAGGACAGTTGCATCATTTAAGACATTTAAGTTAAGTCAGCAAGGACAGTTAAATAGGGGGTAAGCCATTCTTAGTCATTAGAGGCAATGTAGATCTTCTGGTGCCTAGAGAGGATGAGGTTACTTAAAGTGAAAAGAATATGACATTTCTAGGGAATCCGGGGGAAAGTGGCTAATAGAATCTATCTTTATTGTCTGGTGAGTATTGAGAAATCCATTAACCGAGTGTCAAGTTAAGTTACTCCATTTCCAGTGATGCACAATCATCTTTAGAGATTGATTATTATTCTACCATATGTACTCATACCTACAATGTTTGTTTGAAAACAGTGAAGTGTTTTTTGTGCATATTGCTACACATTTAACCCATTTCACAGAAGAGCCAGCTCAACACTTTATTCATTCATTATTTCACTGAGAATTAATAACAATGCTTTACTAAGGGTTGAAACAATTAACTTAGATAAATATCATTTGAAACACACTCATCAATGAAAATATTTAAAAACATTCAAGTTGTATTTCACCGTATATAATCAATTACTATAAACTCCACAAGACTACAAATGCATTACATCACATCAGTACAAAAAAAATGTCAGTATGATGCCAGTAACTGGGTCAGCATCATTTCCAACAAAATGTGTAGCTTTCTTCCTCCCTCCTCTGTATGACAGGCTGATCATTTTGCATAAATTACGAGGATAACTCTATGAAGATGGGAGAATAATATATCAATCTCGTCACACGGATGTTCTATCTGCATTGGGCTGTAAGGGGACCATTTCAGTATGGTAACGTCGTTTCCACCTAGGCAGTCATGACAAACTTTTGCCATTTGTGGTCAAAGATAATACTCCTGCAAAGTTATCTGCTGCTTTTGCACATAAGATACCACAATATACAGTATTTGGCCATGATACTGGATGGCTGCAAGATTGACTGTTTTTACATTGAGAGACATTTTCCACCCACCCACCCTCAATCCCACATCAAAGCAATGTCTGTCTTGTATGTCTGAATGAAAATTTTCTGCCACCAAGCGTTTGCAAGGTGAATCCTGACTCGTAAGCGAAGATGACCTTTCTTCAAATTGTACCAGGAACCTCTGCAAGGCAAATTATTGTAATCAGTTTAGTTTGATATTTTTATCTCTTTTATTCAGAGACAGTTGTAATTGTTCTAAGTTCCATACAGACAAAGAACCAGTTAGGTCTCAGTTGACTGCTTTTGTGGGAAGGGTTTTGCATATTAATGATGTATCATTTTGACCATTGCTTTGAATTGATGTTTTCTATGACATACATGGCTGGGAGACTTTGCTTACTAAAGCCATGCATTTGAATGAGCATAAGGTGATAGTTGCACTTTTTTTTGACAACAACATTTACATATTTTTCACATATTTTCACTTGATACATGCACATGTAAGTACTTATAGACTTATTGTTGCTGCTTTACATTTAAGAAAATGTATAAAAATATAACTCTTTTTATACGTCCGTCATTAGACGGGACGTATTATGTTATGATGCTGTCCGTGCGTCCGTCTGTCCGGGATTGTGTTTTCCGCACTTTTTTTGCCGTCTTTCAAGATATTAAGTTGAAATTTGGTATATAGCTTTATTTCAAGCGGCGTCAGTACTAATTCGAGTTTTGTTACGATTGACCTACTTTTGACGGATTTATGGCCCTTGGACTTGTAAATTTCAAGATTTTTTTCAGAAATTCATTAAAAATCTATTATGAAATTTCTCATGAAATAAGTTAAATGTACCAAATATCACATATGTTACGGGTTTTAATATCTTTTTCTTCATTTTTGAGAAATTTTTAATTTTAGGAGGGGGGGGGGTTGACCATATGTCCTAGGTCATGTTTTCCGGAATTTTTTTTTCTGTCTTTCAAGATATTGAGTTGAAATTTTGTATATAGCTTTATTCCAAGCGGCGTCAGTACCAGTTCGAGTTTTGTTACGATTGACGTACTTTTGACGGATTTATGGCCCTTGGACTTATAAATTTCAAGATTTTGTTTTGAAAATTCATTAAAAATCTAATTTTTGTAAAAACATTATGAAATTTACCATGAATCAAGTAAAATGTACCAACTTCCACATATTTTACAGGTATTGATATCTTTTTTATTCATTTTTAAGAAATTTATAATTTTAGGAGGGGGGAGGGGCTAGTTCTAAAGAATTTCAAGTGTTTTTTTGCAGGTCAAGTTCCAAGATGGGTTGCATAGGACCATTTCTGCAGGAGTAATTGCCCTTGGACTTATTCCTATGATAAAATGCTATGAAATGCAATTAACTTCAGTAAACGTCGGATGTTTTTTATGAAAATCATGCCAAATGCGAATTGATCCTGTCCGAATTAAGCGACAGGTGTATTATGCCATGCTAAGTGTTGCTCTTGTTATATACATGTATTTGAATAGTACATGTAGAAAATAGAACTTGAAATACTTATCATGTAATTATATTCCTAATCACTAGACCTGTTGATTTATATTTCATTTTTTTACCCCAGGATCAATAGATCGGGGACATATTAATTTCGTCTTGTCTGTTTGTCTGTCTGTTGTCAACTTTGACCTTGGCTATAACTTTGAGGGATAGAGACTTCATATATGACATGCATACTCAACTGATATAGCCCTTTCAAATGACACCAAGGTCGATGACCTTTTGACCTTCACGATGAAAATAACTTTTTGGACTTTGGTGTCGACGGGGGCATAAGTGTTTCACAAATACTCTTGACAGCTTGTTAAATATAAAAATGTGGGCGTATAATGTTTCGCAATTCCTCCTAAACCCTTGTGGGGATTTTAATGAAACTTGGTACAGTGAAAGAACACCATATGAAGATGTGCATATTGGAAGAAGAATGCTATCCAAAACAAGTTACAGAAGTTATGGTATTTGGACTTAGATTTTCTTAAAATACCCTGTCTTCAAAACTTCTCCTAAATCCTTTGGGGAATTTTTATGAAACTTGGTACAAGGAAAGAGCACCCTATGAAGATGTGTATATTGGTAGGGGAATGCTGTCCCCCTTCCAAAAAAAAGAATACAGTCTTTGCACTTAGAATTTCTTAGATTTTTTTTATGTAAACTATCTTGTCTTTGCAACTCCTCCTAAACCTTTGGAGGATTTTGATGAAACATGGTACAAAAAAAGAACATCTTATGAAGATGTGGATATTTTAAGGGGAATGATGGATGGGTGTAGAAGATCAATTAACCTACCAACAATTGAATAAGAAAACTGAACTGTTTTACCAATATCAAATGTAATCTACACATGTACATTTACAACAGTTAGATTAGATATTTAGTTCTAGTTTATATGACACCTAGTATAATAAAATGTTGGCATATTGTGTGTCGCTCAACGGTGCCCTGTTTTTATTTGTGACCTTGATTTAATCTTTAAGATTGTGAACATTGAAAAACTTTAATCATAGTCATATCACATGGTAAGAGTAGATATTTGTGAGGTAGTTTTCTTACTGAAATATCTTAAGGTTAATATATTTCTATTTCATTTCATCCAAATTACTGAATCTGGTGAACTTTATTGTCTTCTGATAAATTGTTTCTTCTGCAACTCTTTCCAAAATAATCAAAACTTACCACTCTTTGTTCTTGATATGAGTGTGATATAATTACTTTGAAAAAAACAAAAAACCTTTGTAGGTTAATAGAGACATAGTTAGCCCTTGATCGGTGTCTGGGTCCGGCGTCATAAACTGAGACATAGTTAACCTTTGATCGGTGTCTGGGTCCTGCGCCATAAACTGAGACATAGTTAGCCTCTGATCGGTGTCTGGGTCCAGTGCCATAAACTGAGACATAGCTAGTCATTTGATCGGTGTCTGGGTCTGGCACCATAAACTGAGACATAGTTAGCCTCTAATCGGTCTCTGGGTCCGGTGCCATAAACTGAGACATAGTTAGCCTCTGATCGGTGTCTGGGTCCGGCACCATAAACTGAGACAAAGTTATCCTCTGATCGGTCTCTGGGTCTGGCCCCATAAACTGAGACATAGTTAGCCTCTGATCGGTTTCGGGTCCGGTGCCATAAACTGAGACATAGTTAGCCTCTGATCGGTGTCTGGGTCCGGCCCCATAAACTGAGACATAATTAGCCTCTGATCGGTGTCTGGGTCCGGCCCCATAAAGTGAAACATAGGTAGCCTTTAATCGGTCTCTGGGTCCGGTGCCATAAACTGAGACATAGTTAGCCTCAATCGGTCTCTGGGTCCAGCGCCATAAACTGAGACATAGTTAGCCTCTGATCGGTGTCTGGGTCCGGCCGCATAAACTGAAACATAGTTAGCCTCTGATCGGTGTCTTGGTCCAGTGCCATAATCTGAGACATAGTTAGCCTCTGATCGGTGTCTGGGTCCGGCACCATAAACTGAGACATAGTTAGCCTCTGATCGGTGTCTGGGTATGGCACCATAAACTGAGACATAGTTAGCCTCTGATCGGTGTCTGGGTCCGGCCCCATAAACTGAGACATAGTTAGCCTCTGATCGGTGTCTGGGTCCGGCCCCATAAACTGAGACATAGGTAGCCTCTGATCAGTGTATGGGTCCGGCCCCATAAACTGAGACGTAGTTAGCCTCTGATCGGTGTCTGGGTCCAGCCCCATAAACTGAGAAAATCAATTATTTCATTTTAATTCATTCCATTATCAAACACTGAAATTAATTGTCATGCAGAATGCTTTCATTCTATTTATAAATAGAATAAAACTCAATAAAATCCAAATCTCAGTTAATGACTCATTGTTGAACAGAAGAATTTGAAATTTTGACTTAAGTATATTCTCAGTTTATGGCGCCAGACCCTGATCCATTAAACCTTAGCAGTAACATAAGTTTGAGTTCACAGTAAACCTATGTCCCAAACTGATGTGTGGTCTATTATACTTTTGTTTAACTTTTTGGTCAAAGTCATATTCACCCTTTGATAGAGTGTATTTAAATTCCTTAACAAATTAGCAGTGTGACTTTTTTTTTTACCATGACACATTAGTGACACATTGGACACATTAGTGGTGTGAAATTTGTTATCATGCCAGGGTATTGGATACATTAGCAGTTTGACATTTTTATGCCCCCGGATCGATAGATTGGGAGCATATTGTTTTGTCTGTTTGTTGTTTATCTCTTTGTTTGTCTGTCTATTGTCAACACAAGCATTGCCTATAACTTTTGAACCCTGAGGGATAGAGATTTCATTTTTGACATACATACTCAAAAAATGAAGCCCTTTCAAATGACACCAAGGTTTTTGATCTTGACAATGACCTTCATGCTAAAAATAACTTTTTGGACTTGGGGCTATAACTTTTGAACAGTGAGGGATAGAGACTTCATATTTGACATGCATACTCAACCAATGAAGCCCTTTTAAATAACACCAAGGTCAATGGCCTACTGACCTTGATAATGACCTTCATGCTAAAAATAATTTTTTGGACTTTGGTGCTGACGGGAGCATTAGTGTTTCACAAACACAGCTTGTCTTTTATCGTGCCAGGGTATTGGTCACATGAGCAGTGACTCCTATTCCATTGAAGTGTTATTTAAGCTCCTTGGAGCCCCTTTTGATTATGTTTATTGATATTATATATTTTGTATTTAGATGAAATGAAGAAAGATGACCTTGACCCTACAGATTTGCAACCATTCCCAACATTACAGCGATGCTTTGAAGCTGTGGACCTCTCAGTAGGATTTAATGTGGAAATCAAATACCCTCTGGAAAAAGAGGTATTAATCAAATTTATTTCATTGAAATACCTTACAATTACCATTGTTTTTTCTGACTGAGTGTTTTACATCCTTTTGGCCATGTTATTTATGTAAAATAATTACCAAAGTTAATTAATTTCTTTCTATTTAAAATCTACATACATGTATTTAGTTGTTAAGGTTCTTTATATTTAGAAAAAAGCACTTCTTCAATTTTACTTTACTAAACAATTTTGACCAACATCTGTCTGTTCGATAGGGTCACACTTTTGAAAAGTTGAACCCTCTAAATTAATTATATGCCTTTATACTTTAAAGAATTACTCAGCTACAGTAAGTAATTTGGTACATGCTGACACCCTATGCTTTTATTAAGGTATAATCATGAAGGTCACTTAATGGCTGGTTGAAATGAAAAACTATTGCTTCACCAAATAGTCACCTTCATTTGCCTCCAAACCTCTCGAAAGTGAAAAGTATTTCCCATAAATTAATCTCTCCTCTAAACTAGTTTCTTTGTGTAAATGAATAGGAGATAAATGATATTTTCAGGATGGGATCATGGAAGATAACAGTTTTACAGACAGAAATAAATACATTGATATAATCCTTCGATGTGTGTTTGAGCATGCTGGTACAAGGAGAGTTGTCTTCTCTAGCTTTGATCCAGATACATGTGTATTGTAAGTATCAGAGTTCTTGAAAACCTGCCGGACCTCCAGTCCTGACCGGTAAATTTTGAAAGGGTCCGGCAAAATATTGATAATCGTTGTCCGTTGAAAATCGCTGACACATTTTTTTTTTACGATAGATCGAAAATTCCTTGGAAATTTTGTTCCGGTGTTGTAAAGTATGCGTTTAGTTATCGCAGTATACTTTCCATTTACCACGCGACTGGTTACAGAAATATAGAAATTGCGCTATAAGATGTCACAGTGCCCTTTTAAATGGGTATTCTAATGCACTTTGTTTGTAACACGCGATCTCATTGGCTGTCCGATTTAAAAACTGCAAGGGTATTCACGATACCCCTGCAGTTTTTGATATAATGTCACGATACCCTGCAGTTTCTGATTTGTGATGTCACGATACCCTGCAGTTTTTTATATGACTGTGATTAGCGAATTGGCTTAGAAAACCATAACTCTGTGCTTCTAGTTGTAATTATTTTGTCAAATGCATTAGAATGGGGTTACCATGCTTGTGTTTTACAAAAACTGACAGGGTATCGGCGAATACCCTGTCAGAAATTGAGTTTCACTGCGAGGCGTCAGCCGAGCTGTGAAACGGAAATTTCTGACTGAGTATTCAAAAATGCAGAAACAGGAAGATATCAATGGAAAATAGAAGAAGAGACAAACATATGAAAAGGAAAAGCGTCCTGAACGAGTTTTCCAGCAGCAATGGATGCATGGTCGACCTTGGCTAATATACGATGAGAAAAAAAAATGTGATGACATGCAGTGTGTGCATTAAATTCAACAAATGAAGTGAGGCTGTGAAGCTAAAAAATTCGTCAAGTTTCCTACTACCCTCATCACAGCTCCAATGCCCTCATCACATCCCTCGTCTGTACCTTATCCAATGCCCTCAGCACATTGCTCTTCCATATCTTACCCAAATCCCTCATCACAGCTCCAAAGCCCTCATCACATCCCTCCTGAAGATGAATTAGAGCAAAATGAAGAAACCAATTCAATTTTAATTAATAATGTTTTATATGAGATTGAAAAAGAATATGAATATTAAGATGGGCAAAGTAAAGACGTTATTTCAAAATTGTGTATTTTTTTTCACAAAGAACAGTGGGTCCTGCAAAAAGTTGATAGGTCCTGTAAAAATTACCTCCTAGCAGGACCTATTGCCCTGCTTGGCGGTTGAAGTATTCAAGAACTCTGAAGTATATGAAGTTTTATTCTCCTATTCGCATTACAAAACATCTCCTCATATATTAATTCTTGAGTTCTGATTTTTTTTCTTGTAGTCTCCAGAGTTCAAATGATCTGTTGTTCTAGTGCACTAAATTTGGTCAAGTGAGGTTTAATCCTCATAAAAACTTTTTGTTTCAAAGAGTAAATGCATAATATCTCACACTACTGAGCAGGAAAACTCCTGAAAATTTTGTTCTCCATGCTCCAAATACTGCAAAACTCTGAAAAACACTGAAATCTACTCTTAAAACACTGTTGTCAATGGGTGCTTCATGAAGTCATCTAGGTCTTTTGTATTTAAAGAATTTCTTTGAAAAAATTAATGTAATAAAATGTGTGTTTATACATGTGTGAAGAGATGGGGTGGGGGATATTAAGTATAGCGAGGAAAGTATTTCAGTGTGATAAAAGGTCAATTCAAGTACTTGTGTTAGAAACTTACTTTGGAAAGACTTGATCTCTCAGATGAATGTAAAATATTTTCGCCCTTTTCAGGCTTTTGTTCTGCTCAAGTGTTTAGATTGCACATTGATTCTTGGTACATTTTTGTGAAATTATGTATGTATATATATGTATCCTATCATGCAGACTGCAGCTAAAGCAGAACAAGTATCCAGTATTGTTCCTTTCAAATGGTGAACAGGATCATTACCTCCCCTACAAAGACTACCGCACAAGAACCATGTCCAGGGCCTTGTACTATGCCAAATTTGCAAATTTACTGGTATGTACTTAAAATTTTTGTAAAATCTTCAATTGTCTTCTAAATTAGTGATAACTAGGATAGCATAGATACTGTAGATATTCCATAAAGAAGGGAGCACACGTTACAGTGATATCTCAAAAGTCCTAGTTTATTAAGATGTAAAAGAATTCTTTGATCCATCTAAAAAAAGTCAGGAGGGTCAGAGTGTAAAGATTGTGTCATTACCAGTACTTGTAAAGCAAATGCCGTCTTTTGAAGTTCAATTTAATTCAGAAGATCCATTTTTATGAAGGTGTTTATATTGCTTGAAAAATCTTCATTCATGCCATTTCTTTTCTCTTCTTTCAATGTACATTGTATGCGTGTTGTATAATAATGTTTAGATAATACTGTTTGCAGGGAATAGACATATTCACAAAATGTCTTATGAAAAATTTATCATTGATCCCTCAAGTGAAGGATGCTGGTTTGGTACTGTTCTGTTGGGGAGAAGACAACAATGATGTCAATATCATTAATACATTGAAGCAGCAAGGAGTTGATGGCATTATTTATGACAGGTATACATTTGGACATAGCTTTCCTATTAGATTGCATTTCTCTGTAGTTGTGTGTCTGTACATAATTTTTGTAATTTTTTTACAAGGAATAGTCACATGTGCAATGTGTACTGATTATTGCATCTATTACTATGTACTATTCAAATCTTTTTAAGATTTTCATGAATCGAGTCTGATCCTCCTATGTTCTGGTTTATCATAATCGTGGTCATGGTTATAACCATACTCAGTACTATTTTATACCATCGTATCTCATACCTTACCTGCTGTATGGAAGAAATATAATCAAACGTATTGTGAATGTGTCACAATGGTGAACATGTCAGACTAGTTATCAACATATCTCTAGTCCACATCATAATTATTCCTAGGGTGTCCTACTGTCTGATAATGACAAGGCACTTTATCCATATGGTTTACCCAGCTAAAATACCTAAATATGAATTGGTCTCATCTTTATGTGGGGAATTAAATAACTATCACAGACAGGTTCCCTATCCTGAAAGAGTTTGATTTGTATTCATTCAGTACCTCAGAAACTGATATATACAACCTGAAGGATATTGATGAAACTAAACTAGATTAACCAGATGAAATCTTACAGAATTTAGACTCCTTTGTTCAGTGACATCAAGTGCATATGTTCAACATGTCCATTAATAATTGTCACTGAATCACCACCTACCGTACCAAGGGATTTGATGAAATTTACCAAATAATTAAGATCCATTCATAAAAGCATAATAATTATTTATTGAAATTGAAATTATATACATCCATACATTCTCGTATATATGAAGTCTTTTTGTAAAGGTTTTCTGTTCCTAGACCTAAAGGGTCAAAGGTTACTAACTTCTATATCCATTTTAGTAATGTTTGCTAAAAACGAGTTTTGCTAAAATATAATTTTATTAGTATGTTTGCCTTTATGAATATCTGCCAAATGACATTTGGAGAATATTGTTTCATAATATAAAATCACTTTGCTTTCATATGACATCAAAAACATGTTTTAAGTGATGTTTCCTTACAAAATTCATGAAATTCTTGATAAATTTCCAATAGAGTACAAGTTTAATCAAATCAATTTCATGCTAGACTTGCTAATTGATTGATAGACTATTTATGACAAAAATATCATGTTGGGTCATGATTGTGTTGATATTGAAATTTAAGGATATGAACCTGTTTTGTGCAGGTTTTGCCAAGATGTCCATTTTCAGGGTGAAGATGAAATATTTTTGCTGAAGGAAGTGCCAAATCTTTACATTAAATATATATTTCAGTAATGTAATATTTATATAAAGGTAACATTTCAAATTTGCCTGGTAGGTTGATCCAGGAGTGAACTTTAATGATTTATGTCCCTTGAAATAATAATGATCTTTTTTCAAATATTGGTATAATCTTTGCAGAACTTTGTTAAATCAAAATGAAGTCTTCGAAGTGTCTCCAGAGTGTACTAAACACCTTTCAACTATTTTATGTGGTTGCAAGTCTGATAGCTCAATGGAGGAGACAGCTTAGTCGCCATGGTAACTGCTTGCATCACGTAACCGTGTGACCTTCATAGAGCTTAACTTTATTTTGCTTAAGTGAGATATAATAGGAATAAATCATTAACACCTTTATTATTGTTGCTTGGTCTAACTATCTTTTATCATTTTTTGTTTCTAATTCATGTTATGATTTATAAGTTGTATGTGAATAGATTGTGTCTATGGTGAGAGAAAAATTCATTTTAAATGTTTCTTTTCCTCACCTTTTAAAAGACTTAATCAAAACCACAGTTAAGATAATGCAATTGTAATTATATGATAATAGTAGTAGACAGAATTTCCATGCAACATCAGAAAGTGGAGATCATTATGCCCTCTGATTAAACGATTGGGGGCATATTGTATAAACTCCTTAAATTCATAAATAGAAGTGTCTGTATTGACGTAATGTTTCTTGTAATCAGTTGTTTAAAAATAGAACTGAGGTTGAGTGTTATTCATTTAAAGATATAAATGCTTGGAAGGGTTAGGGTTATTTAACATTTTGCTTATCAGAGAGAGAGAGAGAGAGAGAAATTGTATATTCAATTTTGGTTATTGAGGCCATTGTGGCAGAAGGTTATGAATCATTTGAAATATTATTCATTTAGTTATGGCTGTCTAAAGATTGAAACTCTGATATTCTGATTTTGAGAAGAACTCTATAACCACTTGACTGAAGTAAATGTGTTTAAAAACTTTACTTTGGAAATAGACAGGACCATAGGAGCTTGAATTAAATATTTCCTAATGTTAATGGTTACCTTTGTTTCCTAGTCTTGAGAATTTTCCCTTCAGTTTGGACATTTCTTTTTAACCTTTCATATTTATTACACATATAGTATCTAGATGTATCTTCTCAACTGGCTTTATGAATTGGGGTACAGTGTGAGGTATATACAGTAACATGCAGAGTGCTTTGTCTAATCTTAATAACATTCTCATTCTAATATATTCTTATGTTTTATAATTACAATTTTCAATAAGGATATGTATTACTAAATTAAAATAAAATGTAGTATTTAAAGAATGCTTATAAGATACATTTATTTCTAAAAATAGAATGAATATTTAATGATACATGCTTAATTACTATTGTAGAAATATCAGTTTAATATTTTCTATTTTTTTTTTTACAGAATTGACGAGTTTAAAAACGAGAAGAAGAATGTGTTTGTTTTAGAGAGAGAAGCTAAATATCAGCTGCTCTCTCAGTTTGGAGCGGTGTCCCCTGATCGGAAGAATATACTGCACAATCCAGATCCTGAGAACCACAGTCATTCATAATTTATATACATTACATAAGAGCTTTCAAGGTTTAATATATTCAATTTGTGTGAAATTTTTATGTATGAGTGTATTGAATTGTGCATATCGATATTTCTATTTGAAATCATTTGATGGATGCCTGATGCAAGTGTGGTATATTTAATTTACCAATCACTTACAAGAGTGTTTATTTTCATATCTCCAGGAATGATTGTCTCATAAGGTAGCACGATAGCCTGGGTCAGACTTAATTTCAAAGTTGTTAGAGTTTCTTGAGTTACAGTCAAGTTCATCTGAACAAAAATCTTTTCTTGTAACATTCTTTATGTTTGTAAGGTATGAAATGGCATTTTTTGGAGGTGCCTTCCCCACTTTTTGCATTTTTAAACACAGGTTTTTTGGGGGGTTTTTTATGTGAAAACTTTTAATGCACACTGAATATGGCCTCTTTTTACAAAGTCAAGTAAATAATGAAACTGTTTTCCTCAAAAAGTTACCAAATGTGTAAAACTGCATACAGTAGCATAAATACATGCTAAAGTACCCAAAGTACTAATGCAAATCGCATCTGAATGTAAGTAAAAACAGATGAACGAGAATTATGTAGTCTTATACTGGTCGAGGACTAGTTCCCAGCTCTGAGATTGCTTGATTAATCTAGTATATGGTGTCACATGTTATTCCCTGCATTTTGGGGGTCTTTTTAAATGATGTACTCACACACACACTTGCACACATACACACACACACACATATATATACACTATAAATCTGAGATTAAATAACAATTATCAGTATTGGACTCATAAAAAAACCTGAAAAGGTGTAAGCATTTTATATGTAACATTTATGTTTTATATGTTTTTATAATTGTGGAGCTGTTGTGATCCATATAGGTTTATAGATGGGGTGAAAACAGGTATCAGAGTCATAGATAGCAGTAGTATATGTATGTAATCATGCTGAGGAACAGAAATATTTGTAATCTATGAATCATTGAAAGATAGGGACATGTTAGTATTAAAGTAATAACAATGATTGTATTAGAAGAGGTGCAGGTAATTTATAATAATATTTCACTACATGTACATGTATATTGAGATTTTTAGAACATTGACATAGAGTAAAATTAATGTTATTTTATTATAGATAATTAGTGTCGTACAATAAATTCCATACCGGTTCTGTTTTACATTGTATTTCAAGAAACTATGATGTAAATATGTTGTAATATGGCTCCATATGTCTGTGTGATTGTCAACCAGAGGGGAAAAAGTATAGGTGAAATTCAGAACAAATTTTTTACTGTATAATCAAAACTAAGAACATAAGATTATCATGAATTTGATTTCCATGGTCACAGATCAGAAGTGAAGGCCATTGGGACACTAACTTGAAAATAGTTTTCTGAGATAGCATAGGAATCATACAGGTTAGGGTCACTACTGCACATAATACACTGTGTTGTCTTTATACAAGATAACTGATGTTTAGTCAGTATCTATGTAATGATAGACCATGAAGTACTCCGTGTAGTGGGACTTTGGATTTCAGTGGATAAAATCAAAATCAAAATAAGTGTTGGCATATTATGCAAAATCAATATTCTGATTTTTCTTCAGGTTCTCTGATTAACGAAAAATGTTTAGAATGTATTATATGGTGAATAGATGAGACAAGGCTTGTTCATTGCTTGTCTCTGTGTCCATTTTAAATCCAGTGTATGATTATTTAAATTATTCATTCCAATTATGTTATTAGTTGAACAGTAATTTAATTTGATAACTTTGTCATAAATATAAGAAAAGGTTGGCCTATTTGGGGATTAAATTTGATGATGTCAGTTATGAATTTAGTAATATTATAATTTTTATATCTATGAACATAAACAAAATGTACTTGTATATTTATTTAAATAATTTATATGTAGTGAGGCATTATCAGACATTTTAGCTGAATCGAAATGTAGGTGTTTCTTTGAATTGGGTTGATAAAAAGCGATTTTTCCAATTCCTTAAACATGCTAATATACATACAAACATGAACATGTATACAGACTTTCTTAGGGAATTCTTTGTGCAGAAAACTTACCACAGAAAATTACAAGCACAAAAAATTGATAGAGAAGCTCAAGTAACTAAAAAGAAACATTTATTATTTAGTCTTATTAGTATTATTTAAGGGATTAAATCAGAAGTTGATTAGCCAACAATATTTCTTGTTACAGAAAGTGTATGAGAATCTTTGAGTTTGATATGCATGTACACAGAACCAGTGCTTCAGAATTTTTGATATACTAAATCACTCATATTTCTGTTACAGAATAAAAGCATCTGTGGTATAAAATCTATGAAATGTCATTTTTATTTGTTATATTGCCATTGATTTGTCAGTAAAGTTGGAATAAATTTGGAAACGGATCCTATTGTACCGGGGTATTATAAATTTATTACATGTACATGCACTGTCAATGTTTTTATCATTAGTATGCTATTAGTATGTATTCACCCACAGCTTTAGGAGTGTAGACTTTCTTCAACTTCACTGCTAGCAAAAGTAATTTCAGCTGTCTGTAGGCAATGAGTAATTCTATTAAGTTAAACTAATGGTGTTGACGGCAGTTACTGTATAAAGACTGCAAGTCTAACTGCCTATGGTGGATGCCATACAGGAATCAACATGTCTACCTGTCCATGGTAGATGCCATGTAAGTACAAGCACGTCTACCTGTCCATGGTAGATGCCATACAAGAATCAGCATGTCTACCTGTCCATGGTAGATGCCATACAAGAATCAGCATGTCTACCTGTCCATATGAGAATTCCATACAGGAATCAGCACGTCTACCTGTCCATGGTAAATGCCATATAGGTAACAGCATGTCTACCTGTCCATGGTAGATGCCATATACCGGGTAGGTATCAGCATGTCTACCTGTCCATGGTAGATGCCATATAGGTATCAGCATGTCTACCTGTCCATGGTAGATGCCATATAGGTATCAGCGTGTCTACTTGTCCATGGTAAATGCCATATAGGTAACAGCAGGTCTTCCTGTCCATGGTAAATGCCATATAGGTATCAGCACGTCTACCTGTCCATGGTAGATGCCATATATGTATCAGCATGTCTACCTGTCCATGGTAGATGCCATACAGGAATCAACATGTCTACCTGTCCATGGTAGATGCCATGTAAGTACAAGCACGTCTACCTGTCCATGGTAGATGCCATATAGGTAACAGCATGTCTTCCTGTCCATGGTAGATGCCATATAGGTAACAGCATGTCTTCCTGTCCATGGTAGATGCCATATAGGTATCAGCATGTCTACCTGTCCATGGTAGATGCCATATAGGTAACAGCATGTCTTCCTGTCCATGGTAGATGCCATATAGGTATCAGCATGTCTACCTGTCCATGGTAGATGCCATATAGGTATCAGCATGTCTACCTGCCCATCCCAGATACCATTTAGTGACTGGCATGTCTACCTGTCCATCCCAGATACCATTTAGTGTCTAGCATATGCACCTGCCCATCCCAAATACCATTTAGTGACCGGCATGTCCACCTGTCCATTCCAGATACCATTTAGTGACTGGCATGTCCACCTGCCCATCACAGATACCATTTAGTGACTGGCATGTCCACCTGCCCATCACAGACACCATTTGGAGACTGGATGTCGACCTATCCCAGATACCATTTAGTGGCTGATATGTTCACCTGTCCTAGATACTGGCAAAGGTCAAGTTAACCAATTATCAATAAATCGAAATGGTTTCTTAACAAAATTTTATTTCCTGTTCACCCAGTCTCCCTGTGAGTTTAGGATATGCCCTATTGATTTTATATTAAAAAGTAAGAAGTCATAGATGATAGATAATTTAAAATAGTTGCAGAGCTTTAACTGAATTTTCATTTGTCCTTTAATCGAACTTCATTCAGACTTCTGATAAGTAAAGGATGTACTGGTAACTTGATTTCAACCATGTCAGAGGAGAAAAGGGGAGATGTTTGCAATAGTTTACATCACATAATATAGAGTTAATGTTGCTTGCTATATATTTTTTCCTTTCAGAAATTGTCATATCTCGCATATACCGGTAAACTTGTGAGGTGCAGCATCAGATATTGAATTAACTGTAATGTGATTTAAAAAAAATGTCAATTCATTTGAGGTAGATGTACAAAAAAAATGGAAATTATGACATCAGAAGTAACAACAAGACATTTTATATTTATTTATTAGCAACGCTATGGAAAAGCAATACATTAATCAAAGATGCATCAACACAGGATGAGCAAAAACATTGATGAATTCAAGCTAATGGTTAATTTCAGCATTAATTACCAGTGCTTTCAGAAATGGCTGCATCCATACAGTGAAAATGGTAACAATAGTAGCAATGAAATTCTCTTCTTACCATGTATTCATCATGAAATAAAACAATATAAATTTAATAAAAATTAAACATTACAAATGAGACAAAATGAGCAACACTTAAGTAGCATATTACACCCGTTACATTATTTCGAATGCAATAGATGCCTTGATGTGCATATCTCAAAAACCATGACAATGAAAATCATTAAGCTTTGTTCCCCTGTCATAAGAAATGAGCGTACAAAGTTTAAAAGTTCTAGCTTAAACAGATTGGTCTGTATCTTGTTTACAAGGTGCTTTCACAAGAATTTGGTATTTTTCCCTCCAAATGACCTTGACCTTTGTCTTTGATATTGACAATCAATAAACTGCATCCTCGTGTCATAGAAATAAAGTGTACAAAGTTCGAAAAGCCTACATGGTAAGGTCTGTATCTTGTTTATCAAAAGCGGACAGACTGACAAAGTCCTAGCCCACACGGTATGGTTTGTATCTTGTTTACAAGGCGCATACAGACCATCAGTCCTAGCCTACACGGTATGGTCTGTATCTTGTTTACAAGGTGCATACAGACCATCAGTCCTAGCCTACACGGTATGGTTTGTATTTCTTTACAAGGTGCAGACAGACCCATAACTCCATCCCATAATACGTCCATGTACAACGGGCATATAAAAAAATTAACAACTGCATAAAAATTAACAAGTTGTCAACATCAAATTTGCCATGAATTGGTAGGAATCAATAAGACAATAAAGAAAAGTCCTATTTCTACTACTGATCCTCTTTTTACATCAATAGAGAAAAAGTACTTTTAATGATCTTTATTAGTTTGAAAGAAATCAATGAAGAAAAACTCCTAGTAATGTTCATCATTTGTTTGTCTTTCAATCCATGATTCAGACAATAATCAACTAGCTGTCCAACTGCTCTAATACATACTAATCTAGATATTGACCTCTAGAATCCTGCTCCGGCAATGTTTCTATATTTAGTTCATTTCTTAGTTCTTGAAGATCATCTTCCCAATGTTTTTCCCAATATACCGCCATTAAAAACTTCGCATTTTGTCCATTTCTGATTGCCCATGGTAGATAAGTGTTCAAGTATTTCTGGGTGTGTCTGATAAAAAAAAAAAAAAAAAAAAAACAATTATACTTTTAATTCCAATTATACTTTTAATTTTACTACTTCATGATACTCGCTAAAATACAATTGGTTGATCCAAAATGATTTAAATGCTGTACATTTGTTCATAAATAATTGATAAAAGACATTCACTAAAACTTTTGCATTTGTAAAGCTTAAGTTATGATTTTGTTTGTTTACACAAAGAGAACTGATCTAGATAAATCAACCCTACTAAAAATTTTCAAAGAGCAATTGTTTGGGGGTATTATGTATGCAGACCAAGAAGTGGAACTCTATCAGTTTTCATAACATTTTTATAGTCATTTAGATCATTTACTTGATAGAAATTTTAAAAATCTATCATGTTACAATAGGAACCGATAAAAACTGTGTACACTGCATGTACTGTTACTAAGCAGCCCCTTGGATGTCTCCAATTACCACATGTACAAAATCACATTAACTACTAGTATCTACCTGTCCAACATCTAGCAAGACCAAAGCACAACAATGATAACATTTTGTAAGAAACTGATGGTGCTTTATACACGGTACTACTAACTAGATCACATGATGGGCCAAGGAGAAAAACCATGGGTAGACCTGACTAAGTGATTTGCCAAAGTGACATGAGACCTGACCAAATGATGAGTGAAGGTAACAAGGCTGTGGGCAGACTTTACCAAGTGATGGGTCAAAGTGGCAAAACCATACACAGCATTGACTAAGTGATGGGCCAAGGTAGCATAGCTATGAGCAGACTTGACCAAGTGATGGGCCAAGGTGGCAAGGCCATGGCCAAGAAATGGGCCAATGCCAGTTGACAAAGTGATGGGCAGACTTGATCAAGTGATAGGTTAAGATGACAAAACCACAGCAGACTTGATCAATAGATGGGTCATGGTGACAAAGTGAGTCTAAGTGGAAAAGCCATGGGTACACCTGACCAAGTAATAGGCCAAGGTGACAAAGTCATGGGCAGACTTGACCAAGTAATGGGTCAATGTGACAAAGCCATGGGCAGACTTGATCAAGTAATGGGCCAAGGTGACAAAGTCATGGGCAGACTTGATCAAGTAATGGGTCAAGGTAACAAAGTCATGGGCAGACTTGAGCAAGTAATGGGTTAAGGTGACAAAGCCATGGGTAGACTTGACCAAGTAATGTGTTTAGATTTTAACCAGACATTCGGACTGGTAAACAAATGTTCTTTACCAGACCGGACAATAATTCACCGGACCGATTGATTGATTGATTTTTGTTTAACGTCACAACACGAATATTTCACGTATATGGTGACGGCATCTGCCTGATGCTGGGCATACAAATTTTGACCTTAGCAACGGACCCACCCAAAGCAGTGAGGGATCTCTAACGTGCCATGCATACCACAACACAAGGCCTCGGTTTTTACTCTCATCTGAAAGACAGAACACCGGCATGACCAGAGGTGGAATCGAACCCCGGCCTCCCGATTAGGAGTTCAGCGTGATACCACTAGGCCACACCGGCTTTCACCAGACCGAATAAAGAGAGCAAATTTTATCATCACTTTCACTGTATTGAACAAGTTATATTGCTATTAAATAAGTTCAATCAACTTATTCTTTTCTTTGATCATTTTATTTAACAAAGATCATGTATTGTGAATACACATGTACATGTAACTGGTGCATAGTCACTGTGGCCTCGATAACCTCTCCTACCCATTATCCAATTTAAAATTTTACTTTGTTTGCAAATTTAATTTTTAAATATCAAAGGATGTATGTACATGTACATTCATGTACATGTGTTAGCTTAAAATCAATTTGTTCCCTCCTTCATGAAAGTTCTTCCAAACTCTGGAGTTTTCTAAGATGTGTGCTAATATTCACTCATATCTATTGAAACCTTAATTACCCACCACATAGTGGGTACCCCTACTTGATAGAGGGAAATCCCAATAGAAGACTGTCTAAACAGGAAACAGTTCAAAGAGAAGTAACTCTGATATTTTCAGCTTGGGGACATTTTGGCGCCAAAAAATGATAGTTCGTCTTTGTTCTGCTGATGGGTTGCATAACGCAGTTGACTAGACATATGCAATCTAGATAAATACTTCTAGTATTACAAGATTACCTACTGCTCATACAGCCACAGTAGTTAATACTAGCTGCTTTGTTTGTACAAGTTTGATCACTCCAGAATGTGGTACATATAACATACATGCACACGTACACTCACTGAATTTCAAAGGGTAATGGGAAGTGCGGGGGTGTCTTAGTGCAAGGAATCAGAAGTATTTAGTTTCAACTGGGGATACATTGATGCTTTGGAATTTAACTCTTCCAACAGGAGTTTCATGTTTGATTTAGAGAGAGACTACATACTCTTTGCTTTTGAGACTACGATCGCAAATAACAACAGATAACTTGATTAATGCTTGAGCCCTGGTTCAAAGCTTTACCGGACATTAGATCTGGCACGATTCTGAAGTTTATCGGAACGAAGCCATTTTTACAAGACATGTCCGACGAACCTTTGGAATCACTGAAGGTGACTGTCATGGGCAGACTTGACCAAGTAATGCGCCAAGGTGACAAAGTCATGGGCAGACTTGATCAAGTAATGGGTCAAGGTGACAAAGTCATGGGCAGACTTGATCAAGTAATGGGTCAAGAAAACAAAGTCATGGGCAGACTTGACCAAGTGATGGGTCAAGGTAACAAAGTCATGGGCAGACTTGATCAAGTGATGGGCCAAGGTGACAAAGTCATGGGCAGACTTGACCGAGTAATGGGCCAAGGTGACAAAGTCATGGGCAGACTTGATCAAGTAATAGGCCAAAGTGACAAAGTCATCGGCAGACTTGACTAAGTAATTGGCCAAGGTGACAGTCATGGGCAGACTTGATCAAGTAATGGGTCAAGCTGACAAAGTCATGGGCAGACTTGACTAAGTAATGGGCCAAGGTGACAGTCATGGACAGACTTGATCAAGTAATGGGTCAAGCTGACAACGTCATGGGCAGATTTGACCAAGTAAGGGGTCAAGGTGACAAAGCCATGGGCAGACTTGATCAACGGATGGGCCAAGGTGACAAAGTCATGGGAAGACTTGATCAAGCGATGGGCCAAGGTGACAAAGTCATGACAGCCTTGATCAAGTGATATTGATGGGCCAGGTGACAAAGCCATTTGCCAACTTAAACAAATGATGGGCCAAGATGACAAAACTAAGGATAGTGTTTATCAAGTGATGTGCCAAGGTGACAAAGTCATGTGCTATGTTGACCAAGTGTTGGCCCAAAGAAAAAAAGCTATGGGCAAAATTGGCCAAGTGATGAGTTGGGGTGACAAAGACATGAGTCAAGCTGACCATGTTAAAACTCTTATCACCACACTTACACATTTAAAGACTGTTCATAACTGAAAGTTTAGGAAATTTTCCCTTCATTTAATTTTGATGTGCCACAAAAAAAATCTTTCTGCTACATTTTACTTTTTATCCAATATA
Source organism: Pteria penguin (assembly GCA_035048485.1). Taxonomy (NCBI): domain Eukaryota; kingdom Metazoa; phylum Mollusca; class Bivalvia; order Pterioida; family Pteriidae; genus Pteria; species Pteria penguin. Next base: position 47,673,690 of record CM068586.1, on the reverse strand, counting down.
TATATATATATATATATATAAACACAGCTAATCAACCCTTACATCAGTATTCATCTATTGACATGTTTTCATACCTTGGTCCTAATCTTAAAGGTCCGAAGAAAGCTCCCAGGACACACATTGGAAGCCCTGTTTGTAAAGCCTCCACCCATTTTACAGCCACCTCCCCCAACATATGTGGTGGCATTCCCAGTACTGAATGGAAGAGATCATGAACTTGTCTATACCTCAGCATCACATACTTTAATTCTGGATCATCCACAAACTGAACTGGAAGCCTAGCATCTGGTGAGAAACCCTGAAAGCAGAATATTACCATAAATGAGATTGGTCTGTAGTATTGTGTAGAAAGCATAATAGATAGATTTATTCGGGTAAAAGTCAATGGCATGATACAGGTCAATTTCGAAGACAAAAGCATTGATTGTTATAATACATACACAGACTAGACATAGATTAGTTTTGTTTATGTAATATAAAACTTATCACAGATACATGTAGATCTACATGTAATAATAAGCACAGTTTGTATCTTACATTGACCCAAGTGCTTATTTCCAATGGGGTCCTTTACATGTATAAAACAACAAATAAACTAATACATAAAGGGATGTAAGCAAGACTTTGACAGGCATGGAATGACTAGTTTAATGATTATCATTACAAATTGTTTTCATCATCATATGCTCAAATCATTATTTCAAAGACTACTGAAACCAACTTGTTATGGAAAACAAGAAAGTACATGTAAATTCTCTGGACTCGGATAGCTATTATCCCCATTTTCAGACTTTGTTCTGGGTATTAAGCTTGTTCACATGAAGAGTTTAATGAGAATGTACAATGATTTTACCACCTTCACCTTCACAATGATCATGACAAAGTCATAGTGAAAATTAGGTCCATATTTAAACTTACATTAATAATCAATGCAGTAACTGTAATCAAAACGTTTACAGTCAAAAAGGATTTCCTAACGGTGTGTTTGTGAAGTTATAATGCTCCCAGAAAATAGCTAGTTTACAAATTTTGACCAAAGTTTTTTGCCAAATACATGTATAAGCAAACAGACAACTGAAAAAGCAGGCCAAAAACTGTTTCACTATGCCCAAACAATCTCCAATTCCTCAGGACATAAAAAAAATCACAATTCATGGGGGCATAATAAATCACTTAATGCTTGTTATTCTAAAACATACATAAATTCTGACAAATGAAAAATGAAGAAAAATTTTATGTACCATCAACTATTCAACTTGAAGAGTCCTGGTAATGAAAAACAGTTGAAATTTACAGCAGAGTGTGAGTAAGTAATATATATTTCTATATAAATGTGATAGGTTCATATATATGTTAAATTGCATCGATGTATTATCTGTTGTGATGAAATAAAGAAATAATACTCTTTAAATTTTATTTATTTATTTATTTTAACATTATGTATGATGAAATCATACATAACCATTGTAGCCTATTATCTAGTTATACCTGAGTGACCACATAGGTCATCATGGGTCATTGTCCAGTTCATAAGTTAAAACACCACATCTCATTGGACAAAAATACATACATAATACAACCTACACTTTCATTGGCGATCATGATTTCCCGCACATATTTCTTTGTTTAGTTTTACAAGAAAACGTAGATTAGAGCTGATGATTTTGCAGCCATCTAACAATACATTTGGTCTTCCTAAATATTATATTGATTAACAACTTGCGACTCCTAGACATATTTATTGACTGTAAGTACTATCTATTTATTAACAAATACATTCTTAATAATTGGTAAATTGACTAATTTTCCAATAACTAATCATTTTAACTACTAGTGTGTATGGTGTGAGAAAGTGCTTGAAATGAAACGTATGTGTGTCGTATTCAATTGGTTTCTTTACATTGTTAAAATTATTGTGTAAATATCAATTTAAAATGTGCTATGAATAATTCAAACGAGTGATGTTATTATTACTAGAGTGGTAGATAATGTGTTCTGGTATGAATGGTAATATACAATACTGTATATTTTATATTAAAGTATGTATTACATTTATGTAGGTAATTTACATTATGCCATAGAGATCTGATGATTCAGTTGACCCGGACTCTGTACCAGATACAGGTGTGCTTATATTATTATTATTACGAATTGTCTGAGATATTCTTAGTAATTCAGTGTAATATTTACCTTATTTATCTATTGGTAACCCATTGGTAATTGTTATTTTGAAACACGCATTTATAGATTTGTAAAGTATTTAACGGGAGATAACTCGTGCATTCATATCTGTAATACCGTGTTAGAGCAAGCCTAAAGATTATATATGTATTTACAAATTGTGATACATGTAATTGTTATATCCATATACTTATGTTGTTTACATATTTTTCAGTGTCTAATCAACAAACGTCATTAAATCTGACTGACGAAATAGATTCAAATCTGGCGTTGTCTTTATTACCATTACTTAACCCGTTACATAAATTCCAGAATGATGACTGTCAAAATCAGTTTAAGCTGATGAAAGATTCCTCTTATAAAATGTTTGAGTAATTGAGAGGTGACTATATACATTTTTGTGCATACATTTTTACTGAGGAACTTCCAATATTGTTTTCCAAAGGTACCGTCTGGAAGATCTCCAAGGTAGTCCACATTTAATGTGCTAGTATTGATCACAGGCTGCTCTCTGAAAAGTCAAAATGGAATAGTTATAACAAAATTTCAGAAAGCTGATATTTTATCTTTTTGCATGTTGCTTTATGTTTAGCAAGGACAAATTTTCAGAATTAAAACCATAAACACTCAAATACACTTTATATCCTGAATTATTCATTAAGTAAAAATTGTTACTCTAAAATCTGTCGTCCTATTTCATTGTTTTCCATTTTCTTTTTCATTGCTTTCAAAGCCCAGTGTCCTGTTGTTTCACCTAGTGTTGCTATCATGTCTATAAAGAAACAAATTGATCATTTTAATATCAAATCATACTTACAGAAACTTCAAGATCTCAAACTGTTGAAATTAATTCCATATATACATGTACATATAAGCAAGTGATATAGGTACAGCATTCAGGATTACCCGGTAACTCACATACCTGTTGTATGACTGAGCTAGATTTTTTAACTGAATTACAGAACATTTTATTTATGGAAATCATAAATTAGCATATTTGTAGAATATTTGATAGAAGCAGAGTAAAAATAATAAACTCCACCTCAATTACATTACCATAGTAACTACAAACTACTGTAAATGTCTGTATTATAGTTACCATCTCTTGATGGGTCAAGTAATGACATTCCTGCTGACCCCACTGATAGTAAAACCTTCTGGAGAAGTGTGGTAGTTATGTGACCTTCATAAAGTTCATCATTTTCAAGCTGCTTTGTTCTTATTTGCCCATTGGCATCCACATATGTTCTATCATCCTGTTTATCTATATTCATTAAAAACAACAGATGATAAATAACAAAAATCACTGATAAATGAGATCTGCATATTACAAAAAAGTAAAAACAACTTAAGATTTTATTATGTATTGCCATATGACAAATAGGGGACGGATCCGGAATATTTTATCCCATTTGCATAATGCTAAAAGATCAATGTTTGCGGAAAATTTAGACAAATTTTTGGAAAAATCAATGAAATTTCCATTGGGAAGGGTGATCATAATGAACCTAATCTGAAAAAAAACCCACCGGGATCATCCCAAACGGATTAAAGTCATATCGCCCCATTTACGTTTCACCCCAAACTATTACGCCCCAGCTTCAAAATGCCCCAATTTCATTATGCCCAAATCTGGATTTAGTATGCCCCAATTCTGTTTAGTGTACATCGAACCATTTCATTACGCCCGGACATATATTCATTATGCCCTGTTTAGTTTATTACACCAAAAGTTAGTTTTCATTACTCCCCAAGTCAGTTTTCATAATGCTGCAAGTAAATATCTCTGTATCCCCAGTTCAGACAAAGCTCAGGCTTAGTGCTCCAATACTATAAATTAATAACTGTTTTTGTATTTCTTCAGCTTCTATCCTTTATTTATTTTATTACACCACGGCATCCTGTGCATCCCAATTCACTTTTAAAAAATCTTAAGTAGAATAGTCAGAGACATATATACACATTTATATATGTCTCTGGTATAGTCAAAATAGATGCATTTGAATAAAATGAAGCAAAAAATAGATTTGTTTGATATTACCTAACAATAAGCCTCTAAAATACATAAATGTTTTGCAAAACGGCCTTTGTATGCGCCCCTAGCTGATTTCCCCGAGATGTAAAAAACAACTTGAAATGGCAGCATAAGAGGGCATGCAGTGATATGTATAAGCCTCATCGTTGATTAAGGATGTGTTTTTTATGTATTATTGACTGCTTAGCATAGAGCTGTTACATTGTTTATAAGGTTGTGTCTTTCATGTTTCTGTAGAGTTGCATCTTGCAGTAGTAAGAGACATTTGTAAATTTAGTCAAATTTTGTGACGGATGTTAAACCAGGTTTTGGTTATCACCTGTATCCCCAGGTTCCTGTGGCAAAAGTCTAATGTGACATTCCTATAACTACCATCCATATTGTATTACGTAATTTGCTTACCGGTATTGCATGGATATAAGTCGGGGTTTGGCGCCATAAACTGTGAATATACTTAAGTCAAATATTTCATTTTGATTTATTCCATTATCAAACGTTCAAATAAATTCTTATGCAGAATGGTTTAATTCTATTCATCAATAGATTAAAACTAAATGAAATCTAAATCCCAGTTATTAATTCATTGATGAACAGACAAATATATGACATTATAACTTAAGTATATTCTCAGTTTATGACGCTGGACTCGGGTGTTTGACAGGATGTTCCGTACTTGCTAATACAATGTATAATGTGTTACCTTTGTGTTGAGTGGGGCTACTTAACTACAATCAAACTTTGATATCTTGAAGTCGAAGGGACTGTAGAAAATACTTGGAGATATCCGTAGTTCGAGATATCCAAATTTCAAGTATAGGATCACAAATTTTGAAGTTGTTAACATACACTGGTACGTGTGATTGTTATTGTATGAAATGTATTTATCAAGAAATACGCATTAATGTACATAGTTACAAAATAATTAATCTAGACTCATCATATCTTTTATTTATAAATATATAAAGAGAATATACTCCAAAACTGAAAACGTCATGTTTGGTTCTCAGTAATTTTGTATGTTAAATTCAATATAGGACATAATTGTTGTATACTACACTTTAAACCAAGGACGGACTGATGCATGAGACGACGTGAAGAAATTTGTCAATTTTATTTCATTCAAAACACATCAAGCTACTATTACTTTGCATAAAATTACAATGACATACTCATGGATACCAGGGACGTATATATCTAAGATTTAGATATATACGTCGCTGTGGATACGAAATAAAAATAGATTAATTAACAATGCAAAGAAATTTCTTTAAATAAATGCAGGTATAAAAAACTGAGTTAATGTCACAAATTATTTTTTTAATTACAAGGTCAAATTTAATAAGCTATCATCATGACTGTGGTATCAAACTATCAATTAGTATAAATAACAAGGTATGAATGGACTCAATCGATTATGTAATAACTGCGGCTTTCTATATATATTGTACACCGACACGCTCAATTGATCACACAGTTCTCACGTTCTGGCAACTAGGAAAGACGCCGCGGGGAAAAAAGAAGCCAATTTCGAGATAAACCGCATGAATAAGAACTTCGGGACTTCAAAATGTATTCGAGATAAGCATGGTATTCGACACATCAGTGTTCGACACATCCGGGGTGAATTTAATCGCATTATGAAGGAATTTTTTCAGGACCGAAGTCTGACTTCGAGATATCCCGGGTATTCGAGATATCAGTGTTCGACATATCAAAGTTTGACTGTAATTAAAGGCACATACAAATGTATGCTAGGGCAATTGTATTTGAAACTCTATTTTTGATGATCTGTGGCTTAACATCACAAAGCCATTTACAACACTAATTTGTCAAGTTTTGATTAACTAATCATCATGGAATTATAAACATACACAGTTGTTCCGAATTCTGTAATCGCCAATACTACTTAACAGTTTTTCAAGATATCAGAGAAATGTTAGAAAAATAGCTGTGTAATTTTAGAAAATATTTTTTCTAAGGGAAAAAAGGCTCTGCAAGTCTCAAAAAGAAACAAGAAACAGTCAAGGAAGGTATGACTGGATTGCAAATGCTAAATGCAAAATGTTGACGCCGGACGGACGGTATTACAGGCAGACGGACGGATTTTGCCAATTTATAGACCGGAATTGCTTTGCATGAACATTAACAATACATGTATGCAAGTGGTCACTCTAAAGGCAAAAAACAGTGTCTGTTTACTGAAGCGTAAAGTCAAGGTCAAGGTCACTAAATTTTTATATTGGTTGGATAGAACATTCAAGTATCTACAAACCTACCAACTTTGACATAAGTACCTTTTAGGGTATGAAAGAAACCATGCTAAATGCAAAATGTTGACGTCGTGCAGAAGGACAGACAGATTTCGCCAATTCATAGACCGGAATTGCTTTGCTATCCGGTCAAAAAGGGAAAGGGACATACAGACATATACTACCCTGCGATGGACAAATTTACATCCTTTTCATTAACAACGTGTTACAACACAACCCGCAAAAGTTACTTTAAATCAAACTTGTCCAAAATTACTCAAATAACAATTCGGTTCTACTGCCCTCATGTACATTTGTATGTACCATTAATTAATCAGCTGTCCCAATCAACACAAAGGTAACACACGATACTAGCAAATACGGATCATCAGGTCAAATAGCCGACTTATATCTAGTAAGCTTTTACGTAATACAATTACAGACGGCAGTTTAAGGAATGTCGCATTTGTGACAAACCTGCTTTACACCTATCACAAAATTTGACCAAATATAAAAAATTGTGTTGTCTGAATTTTTCTGCAAGGGGCGCAATGAAACTTATGTGGGGCGTGAAATCAACCTGAGACGTATTAATGGATCTGACTTGGGGCGTAATGTAACTGACATGCATGGGGTGTTATAAATGAACGTATCAAAAGTCACGTGGGCCATAATGAAACTAGACTGGGGTGCTATGAATTTCTGGCGTTCTGAACTTGGGGCGTAATAATTTGGGGTGAAACGTAAATGGGGCGATATGACCTGCACCCTCCCAAACGTGTGATTACACCACTTGGTCTAGGATCGGATTGACTGAGGCCAGACTGACAGGGATCTTAAAAATTTTAGGCCTGATTGTATGGGGACGGAGATTGGAATGGGGATAGATTGTCTAGAAATCACCCTAACCCTAAGGCCTAAGCCAAACACACGTTATACAAGTCAGAGGAAATTCTAAAATGATAAGATTAATACACCTAAAATACCGTGATTATTACCCATCGTACTGTATCTTTGCATTGGTGATAAGCACATGTCTCCTTTTCGTATTTGCCGTAGTACAGAAAATGTAAATAATTTATTTAAAATTTTCAAGGGCGCAGCCATGATGAAATTGGAATTAAGTTTACGTAATTTCAAGCGCGAATAAAAACAAAATAAATGATAGACCATATATATGAGTACTATTAAAATGCTTAAATATTTCTTAGAAAATATCGGAATTATTTATACACTTCATGGTTTAGTTTACGCAATGGGAACCATACATCAAAACATTTGTGGTGTACATCTGTGGGTACCCGTTGCAATCTTGATCCCGGGTTTTATTTTATCCAGTGCATGTGAAGAAGTACTGAAGTCATCATGTTTTCGAGGCAGTGCTTACTACAAAATTGTAGAAGACATTTACAGTGTTTACAACGCCAGTCGAGACCATTTGATTGTCACTGTGGTACTGTTTCAACGTTCCCAAAGATCAAATCGAAGCTGCTGTGTGAAAGTCCGAGAACAATAATGTCCATACATGCCCGTGGTAATCATAATGTTGAATCTTGTTGTTTAAGATATTTCACTTCAGGAGGACCAAATTATGAACATGAATCAGACAGCAAGAAAGATATTGGTACAATTAAGGGAACTATGTACATTTCTTACAGGTGCCAAGTTTGTAATTCTAAGAATTCCCACACTTTCAGTAAGTTAGCTTATACAAAAGGAGTCGTGATTGTGACATGTGAAGGGTGTAATAATCATCATCTGATAGCTGACAATCTAGACTGGTTCAGTCATATCAAGGGCAGGTGAGTCAACTATATTCATGTTTGACATCAAAAATTTTACGGGAAACGTCACTTGCCAACCAAAATGTTATAATACTCACACAGCTATACATGTAGTAACAGTGAAATTAGGGTATATTTCAATCATTCAGGTCACGCAAGACTTTGGTCATCATTGAAGTTAAGAACAGAGCATTAAATGCCAAATGGTCACTGAAGTGGAGCAAGACATCAAATTCATAATCATTGAAGTAGAACAAGGCCTTTCAATGGTCGCTGCAGTGGAGCAAGACTTTTATATTGAAGTAAAATACGAAAGTAACTGGTGTCACATAACTATTGCACTAACAACAGCGTACCACAGTGGACTTTCACGGACCCACTGAAATTCAGAGGCGAGACCAGGTGTCTGGGAGGAGTGAGCATCTCCTGTTTGGCTCGCCAATTCCATGGTGAAAGTCCTTACTTACAGAGAAAACAAACATAATTCAGCAATGTATATATACCGGTACATGATTGTGAACAAACACTGTGTAAAAAGTGCCGCTGCTATAGCTACCACATGACATCAGGAAAAAGAGTATAATAACACTTATGTCAAACCTTCCGAGGGCCATTGAGTGGAGTAAGAGTTTGATGATCATTGGAGAAGATTAATTAACAAGGCTAATTTACTGGTAAATGGTCATGACTCAAGTAGGGCAAGACTTATGATACATTTATTTATTGATAAAGAACAAAGCCTTTAAATATTTTGGTCATTCACCTGAAGAAAGATTTTGATGTTCTTTAAAGTAGAACAAAGCCTTCAAATGGAGCAAGACTTTGATAATCATTGAACTTGAAGTAAAACAATTTAAAACTTTTAATGATCACTCAAGTGGACTTTTGATAATCATTGATGGCTTTAATATGTATAAATGGTCACTCAAATCATGGAGCAAGACTTTGATATTCATTGAAGTAGAATAAAGCCTTAAATGGTCTTTGACACTTGGAGAAAGACTTAATTGATAATCATTGAAGTAGAACCATTTAGGCTTTTAAATGGTCATTCAAGTGGCTTCAGGCTATATAATGGGTCACCTAAATAAAACATGGTCGGTCTTTCAAGTAAGCAAGGTTTTATGAATATTCAGATTTGCCAAACCATTTATCAATGCCTTAAAAGTATGCATACACATGTCATAAGATTTAAAAGGTCATCCAAGTGGTTAAAAGCTTTGATGGTCATCAGATGGCTCAAGGCAATAATGGTTACATTGGTGAGACAAGGGGTCAACGATCTTTCAAGTGGAGCATGACCTTAATGGTCTTCATCATAACTGGAGGCTTTCATTGTCATCCAAGTCAGGGGCAAAGCCGTGATGGTAATCTGAGTTAACTGTTTTTATTTTCAATAATGGGGCTTAAGATTCTATACATAATCTAAGATATTGAAGGAGTAAATTTTCATCAAATTTTCAAAATGGCTTATAAACTTAGATCTCCAATTCTTTGATACATGTATACAAAATACATATACCTTTACTTGTTTTGTATTGCTATAAGCAATTAGGATACCAAGTAGATTAATGTATGTGTACTTTGTATGTATGCACACAATCATGTCAAATTTATTTCAAAATATTACATTTTTTTATTCAGGAATATTGAGGAAATTCTTGCAGTAAAAGGAGAAAAAGTCAACAAAGGATCAAACTTTGAGTTTTTAGAATCCTCAAACCAGCAATGAACTGTTACATTATAAATGTAGTTACATCTAATCCATGTATATGTATATAAATAAATAAGAGGAACACTAAATGTCCACAAAGTTTTGGCCTCTTGACCATAATCAAGTTTGTTTCCACTTGATAAAAGCCAAACAGCCAAAACTTTGTGGACATCGAGTGTTTCTTGTTATTTAATTCACAATTCCCTTGGAAGGATTCTTACCATAATATATTTATGTATGCATAAAGAATAGTACAAATAAAGATATTCAAAATTGTCAGATCAGCAGAAGTTAATTGCAAATTACTTTAAAAGAATTGAAAATAAGCTACATTCCACTTTTTATAGATAAAATGTGACTGATTTTTATATTTATTTGATCTCAGTTCTGTGATGACACAAGTAGTAATGTCTGAAATATAGCAGAACAGCACAGCAACTTTGGTCATAGGGTCTCTGTGACCCTGACCTTGGAAATGTGATCTTGGGTCCAGATCATCACCCACTGTGGTATCATTGATACATGTTACTGCTGAAATTTAAAGAATCAAATCCCAGTTTTCTGAATCACTGAGTCATTGACCTTAGAAGTATGACTCAAATCCAAGTCCTTGGTAATGCTTTTGTGAAGTATGAAACAGATCATTCTTACTGCTAATGATTTATGGAGGAACACAAATTTTTATACAGCAGTTGAAGGTGGACATATAATAGTACGTGCAATCTGTGTGTCTTCAGCCTGTAGATATAATGCAAAGCAGTATAGCTAGAATTGTCAAACTTGGCACAGACACTTTTTGGTTTTCATGGTGGTGAAAAGTCATCAATTAATTTTGATAGAAACAAACTTTAGGAAAATCACAGACCAAACTATTGTAGCTTGGATTCTCAAACACAACATTACTGAAGCCTGTGGTCTTCTGGAGCAAAAGCCATAAAATTCAAACACATTATTGATACATGTATAAATAGTTTTCATAGAAATGTCAAGGTCATGACATTATGGAGTCATATGTAACTTTTGTGTGACATGTGAAACATATCAAAGCAAAAGTATAGAATGTACATGTTTTGATGGCAGAATTAAGAGATGAGCAATTCTTATATACATGTACCTACCAAATGTTTTTGCATCTCTAGATTAAAATACATAACAAGCATAATACGGCGAGTTTTGAGATAGTGTTTTATGTATAAAAGAAAACATTATACAAAAAGTTTTAGTTGGATTTGTCAACCACAGTGGTGAGGATCGTTGTTGGTCAGCACATCAGCTGAGTAAGATGCCTCGACAGTCTTGGTCATAATCCCAGTGTTAATAGTACTACTTGTATATTGAAGTATCCACACACTGCATTCCTTCATATTTGTATGAATCTGTTGTTTGAAGATTTGTGACAGAAGATAGTAAATGTAACAGTATTCAAGTTTATCATTGCTGGATCAGCAATGTCCAATACTACCACTAAACACTGATCACTTCCATCATTATACAATATTACCACTAACCACTTATCACCTCCATCATTATACAATACTACCACTTAACACTGATCACCTCCATCATTATACAATACTACCACTAAACACTGATCACCTCCATAATTATACAATATTACCACTAACCACTTATCACCTCCATCATTATACAATACTACCACTAAACACTGATCACCTCCATAATTATACAATACTACCACTAAACACTGATCACCTCCATCATTATACAATACTACCACTAAACACTGATCACCTCCATCATTATACAATACTACCACTAAACACTGATCACCTCCATCATTATACAATACTGCCACTAAACACTGATCACCTCCATCATTATACAATATTACCACTAACCACTTATCACCTCCATCATTATAAAATACTACCACTAAACACTGATCACCTCCATAATTATACAAAATTACCACTAACAACTTCTCACCTCCATCCTTATACAGTACTACCACTAAACACTGATCACTTCCATCATTCTACAATATTACCACTTAACACCGATTACCTCCTTCATTATACAATACTACCACTAAACACTGATCACCTCCATAATTACACAAAATTACCACTAACCACTTATCACCTCCATCATTATACAATACTACCACTTAACACTGATCACCTCCATCATTATACAATACTGCCACTAAACACTGATCACCTCCATTATTATACAATACTACCACTAAACACTTATCACCTCCATAATTATATAATACTGCCACTAAATACTGATCACCTCCATCATATACAATACTGCCACTAAACACTGATCACCTCCATCATTATATAATACTGCCACTAAACACTGATCACCTCCATCATTATACAATACTACCACTAAACACTTATCACCTCCATCATATACAATACTTCCACTAAACACTGATCACCTCCATCATTATACAATACTGCCACTAAACACTGATCACCTCCATCATATACACTACTACCACTAAACACTGATCACCTCGGTCATTATACAATACTACCACTAAACACTGATAACCTCCATAATTATACAATACTACCACTAAACACCAGTCACCTCTATCATTATACAATACTACCACTTAACACCAGTCACCTCCATCATTATACAATACTACCACTAAACACTGATCACCTCCCTTATTATACAATACTACCACTAAACACTGATTACCTCCATCATTATACAATACTACCACCAAACACTGGTCACTTCCATCATTATACAATACTACCACTAAACACTGATCACCTCCCTCATTATACAATACTACCACTAAACACTGATCACCCCATCATATAAAATACTGCCACTAAACACTGATCACCTCCATCATATACAATACTGCCACTAAACACTGATCACCTCCATCATTATACAATACTACCACTAAACACTGATCACCTCCATCATTATACAATACTACCACTAAACACTGATCACCTCCATCATATACAATACTGCCACTAAACACTGATCACCTCCATCATTATACAATACTACCACTAAACACTGATCACCATCATTATACAATACTACCACTAAACTCTGATCACCTCCATCATTATACAATACTGCCACTAAACACTGATCTTCTCCATCATTATACATTACTACCACTAAACACTGATCACCTCCATCATTATACAATACTACCACTAAACACTGATCACCTCCATCATTATACAATACTACCACTAAACACTGATCACCATCAATATACAATACTAACACTAAACTCTGATCACCTCCATCATTATACAATACTGCCACTAAACACTGATCTTCTCCATCATTATACATTACTACCACTGAACACTGATCACCTCCATCATTATACATTACTACCACTACACACTGATCACCACCATTATTATGCAATACTACCACTTACCACTTATCACCTCCATCATTATACAATACTACCACTAAACACCAATCACCTCCATCATTATACAATACTACCACTAAACACTGATCACCTCCATCATTATACAATACTACCACTAAACACTGATTACCTCCATCATTATACAATACTACCACTAAACACTGATCACCTCCATCATTATACAATACTACCACTAAACACTGATCACCTCCATCATTATACAATACCACCACTAAACACTGATCACCTCCATTATACAATACTACCACTAAACACTTATCACCTCCATCATTATACAATACTACCACTAAACACTGATCACCTCCATAATTATACAAAATTACCACTAACAACTTCTCACCTCCATCCTTATACAGTACTACCACTAAACACTGATCACTTCCATCATTATACAAAACTACCACTTAACACCGATTACCTCCTTCATTATACAATACTACCACTAAACACTGATCACCTCCATAATTACACAAAATTACCACTAACCACTTATCACCTCCATCATTATACAATACTACCACTTAACACTGATCACCTCCATCATTATACAATACTACCACTAAACACTGATCACCTCCATCATTATACAATACTACCACTAAACACTTATCACCTCCATCATATACAATACTTCCACTAAACACTGATCACCTCCATCATTATACAATACTGCCACTAAACACTGATCACCTCCATCATTATACAATACTACCACTAAACACTGATCACCTCCATCATTATACAATACTACCACTAAACACTTATCACCTCCATCATATACAATACTTCCACTAAACACTGATCACCTCCCTCATTATACAATACTGCCACTAAACTCTGATCACCTCCATCATTATACAAAAGTACCACTAAACACCGATTACCTCCATCATTATACAATACTACCACTAAACACTGATCACCTCCATCATTATACAATACTACCACTAAACACCAGTCACCTCTATCATTATACAATACTACCACTTAACACCAGTCACCTCCATCATTATACAATACTACCACTAAACACTGATCACCTCCATCATTATACAATACTACCACTAAACACTGATCACCTCCATCATTATACAATACTGCCACTAAACACTGATCACCTCCATCATTATACAATACTACCACTAAACACTGATCACCTCCATCATTATACAATACTACCACTAAACACTGATCACCTCCATCATTATACAATACTGCCACTAAACACTGATCACCTCCATCATATACACTACTACCACTAAACACTGATCACCTCGGTCATTATACAATACTACCACTAAACACTGATCACCTCCATCATATACAATACTACCACTAAACACTGATCACCTCCATCATATACAATACTGCCACTAAACACTGATCACCTCCATCATTATACAATACTACCACTAAACACTGATCACCATCATTATACAATACTACCACTAAACTCTGATCACCTCCATCATTATACAATACTGCCACTAAACACTGATCTTCTCCATCATTATACATTACTATTAAACACTGATCACCTCCATCATTATACAATACTACCACTAAACACTTATCACCTCCATCATTATACAATACTACCACTAAACACTGATCACCATCATTATACAATACTACCACTAAACTCTGATCACCTCCATCATTATACAATACTACCACTAAACACTGATCACCTCCCTTATTATACAATACTACCACTAAACACTGATTACCTCCATCATTATACAATACTACCACCAAACACTGGTCACTTCCATCATTATACAATACTACCACTAAACACTGTTCACCTCCATCATATACAATACTGCCACTAAACACTGATCACCTCCATCATTATACAATACTACCACTAAACACTGATAACCTCCATAATTATACAATACTACCACTAAACACTGATCAACTTCATCATTATACAATACTACCAATAACCACTGATAACCTCCATTCTACAATACTACCACCAAACACTGATCACTTCCATCATTATACAATACTACCACTAAAAACTAATCACCTTCCTCATTATACAATACTACCACTAACCACTGATCACCTCCATTATACAATACTACCACTAAACACTGATCACCTCCATCATTATACAATACTACCACTAAACACTGATCACCTCCATCATTATACAATACTACCACTTCACACCGATCACCTCCATCATTATACAATACTACCACTAAACACCGATCACCTCCATCATTATACAATACTACCACTAAACACCAATCACCTCCATCATTATACAATACTACCACTAAACACTGATCACCTCCATCATTATACAATACTACCACTAAAGACTGATCACAACCATCGTATACAATATTACCACCAAACACTGATCACCTCCATCATTATACATTACTACCACTAAACACTGATCACCTCCATCATATACAATACTTCCACTAAACACTGATCACCATTATTATACAATACTACCACCAAACACTGATCACCTCCATCATTATATATTACTACCAATAAACACTGATCACCTCCATCATTATACATTACTACCACTAAACACTGATCACTCCCATCATATACAATACTACCACTAAACACTGATCACCTCCATCATATACAATACTGCCACTAAACATTGATCACCACCATCATTATGCAACACTACCACTAAACACCAATCACCTCCATCATTATACAATACTACCACTTAACACTGATCACCTCCATCATTATACAATACTACCACTAAACACTGATCACCTCCATCATATACAATACTGCCACTAAACACTGATCACCTCCATCATTATACAATACTACCACTAAACACTGATCACCTCCATAATTATACAATACTACCACTAAACACTGATCACCTCCATCATATAAAATACTGCCACTAAACATTCATCACCTCCATCATTATATAATACTACCACTAAACACTGATCACCTCCATCATTATACAATACTACCACTAAACACTGATCACCATCATTATACAATACTACCACTAAACTCTGATCACCTCCATCATTATACAATACTGCCACTAAACACTGATCTTCTCCATCATTATACATTACTACCACTAAACACTGATCACCTCCATCATTATACATTACTACCACTAAACACTGATCACCTCCGTCATATGCAATGCTACCACTAAACACTGATCTTCTCCATTATTATACAATACTACCACTAAACACTGATCTTCTCCATCATTATACATTACTACCACTAAACACTGATCACCTCCATCATTATACATTACTACCACTAAACACTGATCACCACCATTATTATGCAATACTACCACTTAACACTTATCACCTCCATCATTATACAATACTACCACTAAACACCGATCACCTCCATCATTATACAATACTACCACTACACACTGATCACTTCCATCATTATACAATACTACCACTAAACACTGATCACCTCCATCATATACAATATTACCACCAAACACTAATCACCTCCATCATTATACATTACTACCACTAAACACTGATCACCTCCATCATTATAAAATACTACCACTACACACTGATCACCTCCATCATTATACAATACTACCACTAAACACTTATCACCCTCATCATTATGCAATACTACCACCTAACACTGATCACCTCCATCATTATACATTACTACCAATAAACACTGATCACCTCCATCATTATACATTACTAACACTAAACACTGATCACCGCTTTCATATACAATACTACCACTAAACACTGATCACGTCCATCATATACAATACCGCCACTAAACACTGATCACCACCATCATTATGCAATACTACCACTAAGCACAAATCACCTCCATCATTATACAATACTACCACTTAACACTGTTCACCTCCATCATATACAATACTGCCACTAAACACTGATCACCTCCATCATTATACAATACTACCACTAAACACTGATAACCTCCATAATTATACAATACTACCACTAAACACTTATCACCTCCATCATATACAATATTGCCACTAAACACTGATCACCTCCATCATTATATAATACTACCACTAAACACTGATCACCTCCATCATTATACAATACTACCACTAAACACTGATCACCATCATTATACAATACTACCATTAAACACTGATCACCTCCATCATTATACAATACTACCACTTAACACTGATCACCTCCATCATTATACAATACCACCACTAAACACTGATCACCTCCATTATACAATACTACCACTAAACACTTATCACCTCCATCATTCTACAATACTACCACTAAACACCGATCACCTCCATCATTATACAATACTACCACTACACACTGATCACTTCCATCATTATACAATACTACCACTAAACACTGATCACCTCCATCATATACAATATTACCACCAAACACTAATCACCTCCATCATTATACATTACTACCACTAAACACTGATCACCTCCATCATTATAAAATACTACCACTACACACTGATCACCTCCATCATTATACAATACTACCACTAAACACTTATCACCCTCATCATTATGCAATACTACCACCTAACACTGATCACCTCCATCATTATACATTACTACCAATAAACACTGATCACCTCCATCATTATACATTACTAACACTAAACACTGATCACCGCTTTCATATACAATACTACCACTAAACACTGATCACGTCCATCATATACAATACCGCCACTAAACACTGATCACCACCATCATTATGCATTACTACCACTAAGCACAAATCACCTCCATCATTATACAATACTACCACTTAACACTTATCACCTCCATCATATACAATACTGCCACTAAACACTGATCACCTCCATCATTATACAATACTACCACTAAACACTGATAACCTCCATAATTATACAATACTACCACTAAACACTTATCACCTCCATCATATACAATATTGCCACTAAACACTGATCACCTCCATCATTATATAATACTACCACTAAACACTGATCACCTCCATCATTATACAATACTACCACTAAACACTGATCACCATCATTATACAATACTACCACTAAACTCTGATCACCTCCATCATTATACAATACTACCACTAAACACTGATCACCTCCATCATTATACAATACTACCACTAAACACTGATCACCTCCATTATACAATACTACCACTAAACACTTATCACCTCCATCATTATACCATACTACCACTAAACACTGATCACCTTCATCATTATACAATACTACCACTAACCACTGATCACCTCCATTCTACAATACTACCACCAAACACTGATCACCTCCATTATACAATACTACCACTAAACACTTATCACCTTCATCATTATACAATACTACCACTAACCGCTGATCACCTCCATTATACAATACTACCACCAAACACTGATCACCTCCATCATTATACAATACTACCACTAAACACTGATCACCTTCATCCTTATGCAATACTACCACCAAACACTGGTTACCTCCATCAATATAGAATACTACCACCAAATACTGATCTTCTCCCTCATTATACATTACTACCACTAAACACTGATCACCTCCATCATTATACATTACTACCACTAAACATGATCACCTCTGTCATATACAATGCTACCACTAAACACTGATATTTTCCATTATTATACAATACTACCACTAAACACTGATCTTCTCCATCATTATACATTACTACCAATAAACACTGATCACCTCCATCATTATACAATACTACCACTAAACACCGATCACCTTCATCATTATACAATACTACCACTAAACACTGATTACCTCCATCATTATACATTACTAACACTAAACACTGATCACCTCCATCATTATACAATAATACCACTTAACACTGATCACCTCCATCATTATACAATACTACCATTAAACACTGATGACCTCCATCATTATACAATACTACCACTAAACACTGATCACCTCCATCATTATACAATAATACCACTTAACACTGATCACCTCCATCATTATACAATACCACCACTAAACACTGATCACCTCCATTATACCATACTACCACTAAACACTTATCACTTCCATCATTATACAATACTACCACTAAACACTGATCACCTTCATCATTATACAATACTACCACTAACCACTGATCACCTCCATTCTACAATACTACCACCAAACACTGATCACCTCCATTATACAATACTACTACTAAACACTTATCACCTTCATCATTATACAATACTACCACTAACCACTGATCACCTCCATTATACAATACTACCACCAAACACTGATCACCTCCATCATTATACAATACTACCACTAAACACTGATCACCTTCATCCTTATGCAATACTACCACCAAACACTGGTTACATCCATCAATATAGAATACTACCACCAAACACTGATCACCTCCATCATTATACATTACTACCACTAAACACTGATCACCTCCATCATTATACATTACTACCACTAAACACTGATCACCTCTGTCATATACAATGCAACCACTAAACACTGATCTTCTCCATTATTATACAATACTACCACTAAACACTGATCTTCTCCATCATTATACATTACTACCACTAAACACTGATCACCTCCATCATTATACATTACTACCACTAAACACTGATCACCACCATTTTTATGCAATACTACCACTTAACACTTATCACCTCCATCATTATACAATACTACCACTAAACACCGATCACCTCCATCATTATACAATACTACCACTAAACACTGATTACCTCCATCATTACACAATACTACCACTAAACACTGATCACCTCCATCATTATACAATACTACCACTTAACACTGATCACCTCCATCATTATACAATACCACCACTAAACACTGATCACCTCCATTATACAATACTACCACTAAACACTTATCACCTCCATCATTATACAATACTACCACTAAACACTGATCACCTTCATCATTATACAATACTACCACTAACCACTGATCACCTCCATTCTACAATACTACCACCAAACACTGATAACCTCCATCATTATACAATACTACCACTAAACACTAATGACCTTCATCATTATACAATACTACCACTAACCACTGATCACCTCCATTATACAACACTACTACCAAACACTGATCACCTCTATCATTATACAATAATACCACTAAACACTGATCACCTTCTTTATCCAATACTACCACTTCACACTGATCACCTCCATCATTATACAATACTACCACTAAACACTGATCACCTTCATCCTTATGCAATACTACCACCAAACACTGGTTACCTCCATGAATATAGAATACTACCACCAAATACTGATCTTCTCCATCATTATACATTACTACCACTAAACACTGATCACCTCCATCATTATACATTACTACCACTAAACATGATCACCTCTGTCATATACAATGCTACCACTAAACACTGATATTTTCCATTATTATACAATACTACCACTAAACACTGATCTTCTCCATCATTATACATTACTACCAATAAACACTGATCACCTCCATCATTATACAATACTACCACTAAACACCGATCACCTCCATCATTATACAATACTACCACTAAACACCGATCACCTCCATCATTATACAATACTACCACTAAACACCAATCACCTCCATCATTATACAATACTACCACTTAACACTGATCACCTCCATCATTATACAATACCACCACTAAACACTGATTACCTCCATCATTATACAATACTACCACTAAACACTGATCACCTCCATCATTATACAATACTACCACTAAACACTGATCACCTCCATCATATACAATACTACCACTAAACACTGATCACCTCCATTATACCATACTACCACTAAACACTTATCACCTCCATCATTATACAATACTACCACTAAACACTGATCACCTTCATCATTATACAATACTACCACTAACCACTGATCACCTCCATTCTACAATACTACCACCAAACACTGATCACCTCCATTATACAATACTACCACTAAACACTGATCACCTCCATCATTATACAATACCACCACTAAACACTGATCACCTCCATTATACAATACTACCACTAAACACTTATCACCTCCATCATTCTACAATACTACCACTAAACACTGATCAACTTCATCATTATACAATACTACCACTAACCACTGATCACCTCCATTCTACAATACTACCACCAAACACTGATAACCTCCATCATTATACAATACTACCACTAAACACTAATCACCTTCATCATTATACAATACTACCACTAACCACTGATCACCTCCATTATACAACACTACTACCAAACACTGATCACCTCTATCATTATACAATAATACCACTAAACACTGATCACCTCCTTTATCTAATACTACCACTTAACACTGATCACTTCCATCATTATACAATACTACCACTAAACACTGATCACTTTCATCCTTATGCAATACTACCACCAAACACTGGTTACCTCCATCAATATACAATACTACCACCAAACACTGATCACCTCCATCATTATACAATACTACCACTAAACAATAATCACCTCCTTCATTATACAATACTATCACTAAACACTGATCACCTCTATCATTATACAATACTACCACTAAACACTGATCACCTCTATCATATACAATATTGCCACCAAACACTGATCACCTCCATCATTATACATTACTACCACTAAACACTGATCACCTCCATCATATACAATACTGCCACTAAACACTGATCACCTTCATAATTATGCAATACTACCACCAAACACTGATCACCTCCATCATTATACAATATTACCACTAAACACTGATCACCTTCATCCTTATGCAATACTACCACCAAACACTGGTTACCTCCATCATTATACAATACTACCACTAAACACTGATCACCTCCTTCATTATACAATACTATCACTAAACACTGATCACCTCTATCATATACAATATTACCACCAAACACTGATCACCTCCATCATCGTACAATACTACCACTAATCACTGATCACCATCATTATACAATTTTACCACTAAACTCTGATCACCTCCATCAGTATACAATACTGCCACTAAACACTGATCTTCTCCATCATTATACATTACTACCGCTACACACTGATCACCACCATTATTATGCAATACTACCACTTACCACTTATCACCTCCACCATTATACAATAATACCACTAAACACCGATCCTCTCCATCATTATACAATACTACCACTAAACACTGATCACCTCCATCATTATACAATACTACCACTTAACACTGATCACCTCCATCATTATACAATACCACCACTAAACACTGATCTCCTCCATCATTATACAATACTACCACTATACACTGATCACTTCCATCATTATACAATACTACCACTTAACACGGATCACCTCTATCATTATACAATACTACCACTAACCACTGATCACCTCCATTCTACAATACTACCACCAAACACTGATAACCTCCATCATTATACAATACTACCACTAAACACTAATCACTTTCATCATTACACAATACTACCATTAACCACTGATCACCTCCATTATACAATACTACCATCAAACACTGATCACCTCTATCATTATACAATACTACCACTAAACACTGATCACCTTCATCCTTATGCAATACGACCAGCAAACACTGGTTACCTCCATCAATATACAATACTACCACCAAACACTGATCACCTCCATCATTATACAATACTACCACTAAAAACTAATCACCTCCTTCATTATACAATACTACCACTAAACACTGATCACCTCCATCATTATACAATACTACCACTAAACACTGATCACCTCCATCATATACAATATTGCCACCAAACACTGATCCCCTTCATCATTATACATTACTACCACTAAACACTGATCACCTCCATCATATACAATACTGCCACTAAACACTGATCACCACCATCATTATGCAATACTACCACTAAACACCAATCACCTCCATCCTTATACAATACTACCACTTAACACTTATCACCTCCATCATTATACAATACTACTAATAAACACTGATCACCTCCACAATTATACATTACTACCACGAAACACTGATCACCACCATCATTATACAATACTACCACTAAACACTGATCACCTCCATCATATATAATACTACCAATAAACACTGATCACCTTCATCATTATACAATACTACCACTAACCATTGATCACCTCCATTATACAATGCTACCACCAAACACTGATTACCTCCATCATTATACAATATTACCACTAAACACTGATCACCTTCATCCTTATGCAATACTACCACCAAACACTGGTTACCTCCATCATTATACAATACTACCACTAAACACTGATCACCTCCTTCATTATACAATACTATCACTAAACACTGATCACCTCTATCATATACAATATTACCACCAAACACTGATCACCTCCATCATCATACAATACTACCACTAATCACTGATCACCATCATTATACAATTTTACCACTAAACTCTGATCACCTCCATCAGTATACAATACTGCCACTAAACACTGATCGTCTCCATCATTATACATTACTACCGCTACACACTGATCACCACCATTATTATGCAATACTACCACTTACCACTTATCACCTCCACCATTATACAATAATACCACTAAACACTGATCACCTCAATCAATATACAATACTACCACTAAACACTGATCACCTCCATCATTATACAATACTACCACTAAACACTGATCACCTCCTTCATTATACAATACTATCACTAAACACTCATCACCTCCATCCTTATACAATACTACCACTAAACACTGATCACCTCCATCATATACAAAATTACCACCAAACACTGATCACCTCCATCATTATACATTGCTCCCACTGAACACTGATCACCTCCATCATATACAATACTGTCACTAAACACTGATCACCTTCATCATTATGCAATACTACCACAAAACACTGATCATCTCCATCATTATACATTACTACCAATAAACACTGATCACCTCCATCATTATACATTACTACCACTAAACACTGATCACCCCCATCACATACAATACTACCACTAAACACTGATCACCTTTATCATATACAATACTGCCACTAAACACTGATCACCACCATCATTATGCAATACTACCATCAAACACTGGTTACCTCCATCAATATACAATACTACCACTTAACACTGCTCACCTCCATCATTATACAATACTACCACTAAACACTGATCACCTCCATCATTATGCAATACTACCATCAAACACTGGTTACCTCCATCAATATACAATACTACCACCAAACACTGATCACCTCCATCATTATACAATACTACCACTAAACACTGATCACCTCCTTCATTATACAATACTACCACTAAACACTGATCACCTCCATCATAACACAATACTACCACTAAACACTGATCACCTCCATCATATACAATATTACCACCAAACACTGATCACCTTCATCATTATACATTACTACCACTAAACACTGATCACCTCCATCATTATACAATACTACCACTAAACACTGATCACCTCCATCATATACAATACTGCCACTAAACACTGATCACCTCCATCATTATACAATACTACCACTAAACACCAATCACCTCCATCATTATACAATACTACCACTTAACACTGATCACCTCCATCATTATACAATACTACCAATAAACACTGATCACCTCCATCATTATACATTACTACCACGAAACAATGATCACCACCATCATTATACAATACCACCACTAAACACTGATCACCTCCTTCTTTATACAATACTATCACTAACCACTGATCACCTCCATTATACAATGCTACCACCAAACACTGATCACCTCCATCATTATACAATATTACCACTAAACACTGATCACCTTCATCCTTATGCAATACTACCACCAAACACTGGTTACCTCCATCAATATACAATACTACCACTAAACACTGATCACCTCCATCATTATACAATACTACCACTAAACACTGATCACCTCCTTCATTATACAATACTATCACTAAACACTGATCACCTCTATCATTATACAATACTACCACTAAACACTGATCACCTCCATCATATACAATATTACCACCAAACACTGATCACCTCCATCATTATACATTGCTCCCACTGAACACTGATCACCTCCATCATATACAATACTGCCACTAAACACTGATCACCTTCATCATTATGCAATACTACCACCAAACACTGATCACCTCCATCATTATACATTACTACCAATAAACACTGATCACCTCCATCATTATACATTACTACCACTAAACACTGATCACCCCCATCACATACAATACTACCACTAAACACTGATCACCTCCATCATATACAATACTGCCAGTAAACACTGATCACCTCCTTCATTATACAATACTATCACTAAACACTGATCACCTCTATCATTATACAATACTACCACTAAACACTGATCACCTCCATCATATACAATATTACCACCAAAAACTGATCACCTCCATCATTATACATTGCTCCCACTGAACACTGATCACCTCCATCATATACAATACTGCCACTAAACACTGATCACCTTCATCATTATGCAATACTACCACCAAACACTGATCACCTCCATCATTATACATTACTACCAATAAACACTGATCACCTCCATCATTATACATTACTACCACTAAACACTGATCACCCCCATCACATACAATACTACCACTAAACACTGATCACCTCCATCATATACAATACTGCCAGTAAACACTGATCATCACCATCTTTATGCAATACTACCACTAAACACGAATCACCTTCATCATTATACAATACTACCACTAAATACTAATCACCTCCATCATTATACAATACTACCACTAAACACTGATCACCTCCATCATATACAATACTACCAATAAACACTGATCACCTTCATCATTATACACTACTACCACTAAACACTGATCACCACCATTATTATCCAATACTACCACTAAACACTGATCACCACCATTTTTATCCAATACTACCACTTAACACTGATCACCTCCATCATTATACAATACTACCACTAAACACCGATCATCTCCATCATTATACAATACTACCACTAAACACTGATCACCTCCATCATTTTACAATACTATCAATTAACGCTGATTTCCTCCATCATTATACAATACTACCACTAAACATTGATCACCTCCATCATTATACAATACTACCACTTAACACTGCTCACCTCCATCATTATACAATACTACCACTAAACACTTATCACCTGCATCATATACAATACTACCACCAAACACTGATCACCTCTATCATTATACAATACTGCCACTAAACACTAGTCACCTCCATCATTATACAATACTGCCACTAAACACTGGTCACCTCCATCATTGTACAATACTGCCACTAAACAATGGTCACCTCAATCATTATATAATAGTACCACTAAACACTGGTCACCTCCATCATTATACAACACTACCACTAAACACTGATAACCTCCATCAATATACAATACTACCACTAAACACTGGTCACCTCCATCATTATACAATACTACCACTAAACACTGATCACCTCCATTATAAAACACTACAACCAAACACTGATCACCTCCATTATACAATACTACCACTAAACACTGATCACCTCCATCATATACAATACTACCACTAAACACTGATAACCTCCACCATATACAATACTACTACTAAACACTGATCACACCATCATTATAGAATACTGCCACTAAACACTGATCACCTCCATCATTATACAATACTACCACTAAACACTGATCACCTCCATCATTATACAATACTACCACTAAACACTGATCACCTCCATCATTATACAATACTACCACTAAACACTGATCACCTCCATCATTATACAATACTGCCACTAAACACTGATCACCTCCATACAATACTGCCACTAAACACTGATCACCTCCATTATATAATACTACCACTAAACACTGATCACCTCCATCATTATAGAATACTACCACTAAACACTGATCACCCCCATCATTATGCAATACTACCACTAAACTCTGATCACCTCCATCATTATACAATACTACCACAAAACACTGATCACCTCCATCATTATGCAATACTGCCACTAAACACTGATCACCTCCATCATTATACAATACTACAACCAAACACTGATCACCTCCATTATACAATACTACCACTAAACACTGATCACCTCCATCATCATACAATACTGCCACTAAACACTGATCACCTCCATCATTATACAATACTGCCACTCAACACCGATCACCTCCATCATTATCCAATACTATCACTAAACACTGATCACCTCCATCATTATGTAATACTATCACTAAACACTGATCACCTCCATCATTATGCAATACTGCCACTAAACACAGATCACCTCCATCATTATACAATACTGCCACTAAACACTGATCACCTCCATCATTATCTAATACTACCACTAAACACAGATCACCTCCATCATTATACAATACTACAGACTACTTAACACGATCATCTACACCACTTACTCTGTCACTAAACAATTATTAATACCTTTGCCGTATTAATCACCACTACCACAGTGTTCATCTCTTTGAACAAGGATTACGTCTACTACAATGATCACCTCTACACCTAAACAATGATCACCTCTACCACTTCTCTCATTTGATTGTTCACCATCAATTAGATAAAATTCTCCTGCTGAAGCTTTAAACAGTAAATTTCTGTAACTATATTGCATGTATGAATGAAATACCATTCAGATTTTCTAGTTATTGCATGTATAGTACTAGACTCAAAATGGGACACAGGAATATACATGCACAACATGACAGTCTCTGATAACAAGGGTAGGCTTGGTGTAGTGATTAAGTGCTTGGCTTGCAGTGCAGACGATCCAAGTTCGATTTCTGTATTGCATCATTATGTTTAGTTTAAGTGGTTGGTAACTTCCTGCCATCTTGTTGTGATATTACTGAAAAATTGTTGAAAGTGACGTAAAACTGCAATCAACCAACTAGCCAACTCTGATAATAAATCTGATAGGGACATATTGATGAGCATTATAACCTACATGTACTTACTATGTGCTATAAACTAGACACAAATACAAACTTGGAAATTAATACACAAATTACAAAAAAAACTGCAAACAATATTAAACATTTATTTCCTTGTGTCATGTAGAAATGATATTAAGAGTCTCATTTTATCTATAAAATGAAATGAATGAGATGTATAATAGTGACATGGTATGTTTTGAAAACTTTGTTGAACGAACACCAATATCTAATTATTTAAGTGGCTTTAGTGTAAATAAACAAAATTAAACCTAGACATTAAGATATGAACAAGTACTTGCAGAATACACCATTTTGGGATTTTAATTCATGCAAGAAAACAAGAAGCCTATAAGCCATGATGTTCATCAGAAGGACAGAGTACTACAGTTTTACTTATTTCTGTCTTTATTTGCAATTAGAACTGTTCTAACTGGACAAATACATTCCATAGCTGAAAAGTCGTGCAACAACAAAATTGATTATTGTACAAGCCATTGAATTATAGTCCAAAAATGGTTTTGATGATACAAAGTCTTGTCACTTTGACCCTAACAAAATAAGGACCCTCCTTGGGCCATGAGTATTTTAACTGCTAAGTATCATGTCTCTAGGATGAAAAACAAGTTATTATCTCTAAATTCGTGTAAAATTATTTGCAGACAAAGAGCCATGACTCTTACAAAAGTAAGTCAAACAAAACAAAATTTAATCTTGACATGAAGTTTATGGTAATAAAGACTTGCACCAAGTTTCAGTCCAATATCACAAGGGGTAGGTAAAAAAGTCCAGAAAACTACATTACTTAAAAAAAGACCCAATTCCGGCAGAAGTAAGTCAACTGTTACAAAATTCAAACCTGGTCTGTAGTAGTTAGAAGTAAAGAAGTATACAAAGTTTTTGTCCAAAATCTTTATGGATATGTAAAACAAAAAAGTTGGAAAAAACTTTAAGCAACTACATACAGACAGACAACCAACCAGGTGAAAGTATGTCCTACACCTTTTGTTACAGAGGGTATGAGAAGTTTTCATAAAGTAAAAAAAATCATTTGAGGGAGCAATAACACTATTTGGAGGTTAATGATATTGCAAAGTTTAATATGTACAGTACTGTATAACCAGAATTTTTTCACAAGTATCAAAGTTTGCAATTTTAGGGAATGGTGTGTGTATTTATTTTCACAAGTACAATACCCAGACCCTTCAGATTCATCATTTACTTTGTTTTACTCTAGAGGAATCATAAAACTGCCATCTTCGTTCCACCCTCTAAGAACAATGGATACTAGACACAAAATGATATGACTTTATGATGAAGAGGAGTTATTCAATACATAGTACTGGTATCATTATTTTTTACATGCTATTCTGAACTGAAAAATGTACTTGGTACAATTCACTTCAGATATTAGAATTGGCAAAACAAGGTGCAATTGCGGAAACAAAGCAGCTGAACATGTTGTATGGAAATGATCTCTACAGATTAATGTAATCATATTTTCCTGTTTCCAATCACCAGTGAAAATTTGATTCTTAAGAAAATTTTTGGTTATACAGCATAAAGATATCATCATAGCAAGTGTATAATCACATGTATAATAGGAAATAATTTCTTAGTACATTGATGTCAGATCTGTAATGATCATGAGAATAAACATCATGGGAAATGCACAGCAGCTTAGAACTAGCATTTCATTTTTATATTATGTCTATCTGTATTCCAAACAATTTCTGACACAGGTGCAGCTCTCTGGAACAAAATACTCCATGTTTACATAGTACATCAATGCTGCCACTAGAATTCTCTGTATTAAAGAACACAACATCTGTTTTATCACCGTTGCCTATTCTGAGCGGCCTCTTTCCGAGTAGCATCTTGCAATAGCTGTGTGTCACATTCATCTGCTGGCAGCTGAACATATCTCACCACAGATCCACGTATGAAACAGTTCTTTACTGAAAGCTGTAAGAAAGGATCAATTTTAGAAAAGGAAGTTTTCTTCATAACTTAAAAAAATTTTCCCAGCGATACACCCTGTTAAATGGCGAGAGTCATCGATTCCTTACCTATATGAGGTCACTGATCCTGGTTTAATGGTCACATACTAAATTTCATCTGCACCATACAATGTCTATTACAATACACCTGTCAATTGATGCAGTATTTCATAAAGAAGAGATCTGCAATGCAGCAACTAAGTTGTAATAATTTCTGATGTCAAATATACCGACTAAAATCTTCTGAATGGCACATTACTGTACAAAACCTTATGTGACTTTCTTGTGAAGCTATAATAGAAGGTTTATGCTGGTATTACTGTTACATACTTACTCCCAACAGCCAATGAGATCGAATTGACATAAATAAACTAAATGGAGCTTTGAATTACAAAAAAACTATCAAAAAGTTATACATTTCAGTAAATACATTCGACACTGCGAACAGAAATCTACATAAGACAAGATGTGTTTCTGACACACAAAGATGTCCTGCGGCAACAAAGTCCATATAAGGTAAATTTTGCAATGTATATCTTGATTACACTCCAATCCATAGAAATATACATGTAAAATATGGAGGCCCTACCTCTAACAAATTATAAGTTATAACCAATGATAAAGTTTATCAAATGTAGGTCAAAGGTCACTGTCAAAGACACTAGGTCAAAAATTATTGTTCTGACAGAAAGGACTGTCACAAGGAATACACATGTGAAATATAACAGCCCTACCTCTTGCTATTAATAAGTTATAACCAATGTTAAAGCTTTTGAAATGTAGGTCTAAGGCCACAGTCAAGGTCAGAAGGTCAAAAATCATTGTTCTGATAGAAAGGTCTTGTCACAAGGAACATACATGTGAAATATGAAAAGCTTTATCTCTTATGATATAAGATTTATAACAATGTTACAGTTTTTGAAATGTAGGTCAAAGGTCAAGACCCTTGCCAATTGGATGTCCCTCACCCTAACCCTAACCCTTAAATCTAACCAAAAATTATACATAACGAGGAAAAGGTCTTGTCACAAGGAATATGCATGTGAAATATTAAAGTCTTTCAAAAGTTATAGCATGAACTATTTTTCCCAGAATTGAGCTCAAACTCCAAAGGCAAGGTCACAAGGTCAAAAAGTTTTTGTACTAGAAAAACGGTATTCCCACAAGATGTGCACACGTGAAGTATTGAAGCTCTATCACTTACCATTCAAAAGTTATACATGTAGCATAACAGGTTTTTTTTCCCCTAAATGTCGGTCAAACTCCAAGAAATACACGTGAAATATGAAAGCCTATCACCTACATTCACAATGTGATGCCTTTTATATTGAAAGCTGGATTGAATGACAGATAGACAACCTAAACACTATATGCTTTCTTGGTCAACACGACTGGGAGCACAAAAACCCTATTAGTCTACTAGAAAATAAGTCCCAAGAATGAGAACTTCAGAGGCAAAACTTTTCTACAGAAAATGTAGGAATTCAATGACAATGTGTTGATGTGTGTTTCACCAGGAAGTGGTATGATGTTACAATACAATCTGGAAAAAATGTCAGGAAACAAAAGTTTCCGGAATAATGAAGCATATATATGTAACTTCAGTGCAGATAAGTTTTTTTTTTTGGCTATATGTAACTCCTTGCTTATTTAATCTTACCATATGAGGATATTTGTCTGGATCTGTCACTGTTATATCTGTTAGTTTGATATTCAAAAATTGGTCAACAGAATGCAATGTTCCACATATACTACAATTAGAAACATGAAAATATAATAATACATGTACAATGACAGACTGAAATAGAATACATTGACAGACTGACATAGAATGAAGTATGACACTCATTTATGAGTACACTTCGTAATGGAAGAAGAAAGAATACAGTGAAAGATTGAAATGACTGACTTTTTGTTAAAATGAAGAAGTTTTAATCTTATTCAGGACTACAAATATTGGATCACATGCTTTTATCCTATCACATGCTGAAATAGATAAAATGGCTAACAATACTGGGTCACATGCTATTATTCAAGCACATGTCGAAATTGATAAAATGAAAAAATGTTTTAATACCTAAGGGTTCTGTATTTTATTCAATATTGATAACAGGTTGATTAAATCTGTAGTTTTGTCAGCTATCTGGCCACGTCATAAAATAGGCAAATTTGATGTGAAATCCAGCCATCAGAGAAGAATGATCCTCCTTTATGACAGCCAAATTTGATTTAAAGCCATCACAGAAGAAAACTCCCCCTTTATGACAGCCGATTTTGAAACCCAGCCATCAGAGAACAAAAATCTTTGTTTAAGACAGCTGAATTAGAAACCCTGCTATCAGAGAACAGTCCTCTTTCTTGACAGCCAAACATCCAGATCTGAACCCTAGTTATCAGGTCAGAAATCCATAGTAACCACTCAATCAACCTGGCTTATTGTGACATATTACCTATAGTTCTGTCAATGCAAAAATCAAAAATTCAATTATACCTTAAATCATTTTTCAGTTCCACAACAACATCTTTTCCAACCAGTGATTTGAAAAAAGAATAAAACAGCTGTAAAAGAGAAAAATTTGTTAAGAATAAGTTGCTTATTTATGTCTATAATAAATAAATAAAGATTCTATTGTTAAATTGAGAAAAAAATATAAACCAAAATATTTTGTGCAAGCTGTCAAAGTTACCAGTATATCATGTAAGCTGTCAATGCTAAGTACGTCCTTCAGTCTGCCAGTTCATGTATATCCTGTAAGTTGTCAATACTGCACGTATATCCTGAAAGCTGTCAATACTAAGTATGTCCTTCAGTCTGTCAGTTCAAGTATATCCTGAAAGCTGTCAATAATGCCAGTATATCCTGAAAGTTGTCAATATCATCTGCAGATAACGGTACATTTGTATGTGCTCTAATTTGATAAAAGATCAAAACTATCAATCAATATATGTGTACAATTCAAAGATGTGTTTTATCTACCTGATAACTGTGTGTTATACCATTGCAAGTAAGCAATTTGATAACCATAGTGTACATTTGTCCTAGCCATCTCACCTGTTTGTTTTTCTGATTTTTGTATTAATGATGATCGATCCATTTCATTTATGCAGTTATATTCCCATTAAATAATGTATGTTCTGTTTGTTTTGATATCTTCAATTATAAACCTAGTTTCAGAATTTCAACAAAATAAACAAGCTGTGTTTATGAAACACTAATGCCCACAGTGGCACTGAAGTCCAAAAAGTTATATTTAGCGTAAAGGTCATTGTCAAGGTCAAAAGGTCACCAACCTCGGTGTCATTTGAAAGGGCTTCATTAGTTGAGTATGCATGTCAAAAGTTATAGTCAAGGTTAAAGATGACAACAGAAAGACAACCAAACAAACAAACACACAGGACAAACACAATATGCCCCCAATCCATCAATCTGTGGGCATAAAAATCTAGTCTACGTTTGTAGATCAAAACCTACAAATCAATTATGCTTTGGTGTCAAAAATGTTGCACAATTCAAACATTATTGGAAAAAGCTACCTCCAGATAACTGTGGTAGAAAGCAACAGAAGCTTCATGAGAATTGAGATACCAGTACTAGCTGTGACACTAGTGTCGCCACATCCATTGCTAGTTAAGTGACAATCAATGTTCACATGATGATGATTAACAGCTGAATTATAATGTTATTTAGACCATTCTTCTGACACGAATGATCACAATTCTCCTGACTCGAATGATCACGATTCTTCTTTCTCGAATGATCATGATTCTCCTGACTCGAATGATCACGATTCTCCTCACTCAAATGATCACGATACTTCTGACTCGAATGATCACAATTCTCCTGACTCAAATGATCATGATTCTCCTTTCTCGAATGATCATGATTCTCCTGACTCGAATGATCACGATTCTCCTCACTCAAATGATCACGATACTTCTGACTCGAATGATCACGATTCTCCTGACTCAAATGATCACGATACTTCTGACTCGAATGATCACGATTCTCCTGACTCGAATGATTTTTGGTCAATATCCCTGACAGCAGACTCTTTTTTTAGTTCAAAATATGAAATAAAGTAACCTTGCTGTACTTCAGATGAAGTTAAAAACAAGAGACATTGGAATTTAGAGGGCATAGTGAGGTTCCAAAATTTATGAAAAGTGCCGCTGATTTTCACAATTACAAGGGCGTTGGTCCTGTTCCAAAAAGGGGTGTGAAAGCCCTGCTCTTAGAAAATATGACTGACTAATTATTAATTGATTATTCTTTTACGTCACTCCATGATTATTTCACATACATGGTGACAGCATCTGTCTGATGCATTGCATAGAAATTTCTAACTTGCAAAAGGCCCTCTCGAAGCAGCGAGGGATCTTTCAAGTACCACACCTATTACCGGTATATGGGACCTGTATTTACTGTCTCAACCGAAAGACAGGACACTGGTGTGCACATGGCAGGGATCAAACCAGGACCATTCTGTCACAAGCCAACATTTCATCAACTGTGTCACATGGGTTTTAGATTAGTCTGAGATTCTCTGCCCTTCTCACATTTTTGATACCAGCGGTTTGTGGGAGAGGGTCAGAGAGACTTTGTTCATCAAAAGTTGGAATTTTACAAACTGCCGATATCAAAAGTGGGAGAAGGGGCGGAGTATCTCAGACTACTTTTAGAAAAAAATTAAATTACTTGCCTACTTAGGCAAGAACTTTCAGAGACAGACAGACGGACGACAGAGTTTGACCTGTTCCTGATGTCAATGAAATTACACGCCTACTTAGACGAGAACTATCAGAAAGAGACAGACAGACGACAGATGTTCCTGATGTCAATGAACTTACTTGCCTACTTAGGCAAGAAAAAAGAGGAGTTACTGGCTCAGTTATGAGGCAGAAGTCACCATGGAGCTATACAATACATGAATATAAATAATATACTAGAACATATAACACATTACAAAAATATTTGATAGTAGTGCAATTACGATACCGACTTAGGACGGTCATTTAATTTGACAAAAGCCAAACAAATGGTGTGGTTAACCGGTTTATGGGCCCACCTTCCCACTCACCGTTACAGCAGAACAATCAAAGGACGTAAATTTAAAAATTTATAAATAATCCTCCATGTAAAGAACAAGGGTCAACAGGTATCGCATATTGAGAGGTCATAAAAATATAAACACGTAAGGTATTGTAAAACACATAATCGTATAAAAATATATGCGACATCAACATGATAAACCGTGCTCTGCCAGTCTGAAAGCGAGCTAAGACCCTAGATCTGTAGGAGTCCTGACTAACAGTCAGAGGGGATGAGGTTCAGGACCATGTCTCCTCTGAAAGAGGTTTGGACAAGGCCCGTCATATAGTCCCCACCACCCTGTAAGTCAGCGTGCAACGTTCAAGTAAAAGTCTGCATAAGGCTGTAGAAGGGCCAAATACAAGACCTATAGTCTTTTTGATGATCTCAATATCATATTGTCTATTTAGAAGACGTTTGACTATTTTATTACATGATATAATAATGTTATCGGAGCCTTTTACTTTTCTTAGTTTATATACGAGATCACCATAAAAATTAGGATGGGAAATACCATTGGATACGTACTGTTGAAAAGAAATATTTCCAAATTTAGATAAAAGTTCTGAATAAGATCTGAAGAATTTGCCGAATGTTTTTCTTAGCTTGTGATATCTGTAACCCTGAGTTAAAAGTTTAGTAGTAATTTGTAAATTTCGTTTATGAAAGTCCAAAACATCGGTGCAGCCTCTGACAAATCGAACTAATTGAGATATATAGATACCATATGATGGGAGTCGAGGGACATCGCCATCCAAGTAAGGGAAATTTACAATAGGAAATCCAAAATCCTCACGTTTATCATAAATATTAGTATATATTAGGTGGTTGATAATTTTGGTGTTTAAATCTAAGAAAGGTGTAGATTTATCTCAAGTATTAGCTTTATTCAATGTAAGCTCTGGTGGATATATTTCTGATATAAATTGTTCAAATTCAGGGTTGTCGATAACCAAAATGTCATCCAGATATCTGCAAGTATTATTAAATTTGTCAATGAGGTCAAAACGTTTTGATTTTTGAATAGAAACCATAAAATCCCTCTCATAACAATAAAGAAATAAATCTGCTATCACAGGCGCGCAGTTAGTACCCATAGGAATCCCAACTATTTGTTGATATATCTTGCCATCAAATTGTACAAAAATATTATTTTTTTCAGATTTTAGAGATTTTAGATTTCAGAGATTTCAGAGAGAGACAGACAGACAACAGAGTTTGACCTGTTCCTGATGTCAAAAGTAATTTTAATAATAACAGTAATACAGTGATACTGAAACCAAAATGGAAATACTCAACCAGCAATTTGATTCCGTCTATACCAGGGAGGATATCACATGGATGCCAAACAATGGCGCAAATCCTTATCCAGCGATGCCTTCAATCCAAGTCAGCCAAGCAGGAGTCCACAAGTTACTCAGGAACATCGACTCCCACAAAGCAACAGGACCAGATGGAATCCAAGCCAGGTTTCTACATGAGTATACAGACCACAATAGCTCCAGCATTGACCGAAGTCTTCCAGATCTCATTGGATTCAGGCACCATTCCAGACGACTGGCAATCAGCTTCTATGGTTCCAGTATACAAGAAAGGTGATAAGCATCAGGCCTCTAAATACAGACTAGTCTCCATGACCTCCATCTCCTGTAAATTACGGGAACACATCATCCACAGCCAGGTAATGGACCACTTCGACTAGCACTCTATTCTCAGCAACAGTCAACAGGGCTTCAGATCCAAGTGTTCCTGTGAAACTCAGCTAGCCATTACCATAGACAGTATTACCCGCACTTTAGACCAAGAAGGTCAAGTTGACATGGTTCTGCTAGACTTCTCAAAGCATTTGACAAGGTGCCAGAGATTGCTACATAAGCTGCAGTACTGGTATACGCGTTAACACTCTGCTATGGATTAAGGACTTCCTGAACAACAGAAAACAACAAGTCCTTCTCAACAGCCATGCCTCATCTAGTGCAGATGCCCTATCAGAATTACCACAGGGAACAGTACTTGGCCTTCTGCTCTTCCTCACATTCAACAATGACCTCCCAGAAGTCACCAAGTCAGAAACCAGGTTGTTCACAGATCATTGTTTACTGTACCGCCCGATCAACAACACAGAGGACAAAAACAGTCTACAGCAAGATTTACAGCACTTGAGAAGTGAGAAGAAGAGTGGCAGATGTCCTTCCATCCGGAGAAGTGTGTGGTCATACAGGTCTCATCAAAGCAGAAAACAATCAGTGCAGACTACAGACTACACAGCTGTAAGTTAGAAGTAGTGGACTCAAGCAAGTACCTGGGAGTTACAATCAGCAGCAACATGAAGTGGAACAAGCACAATGATGCCATCACAGCGAATGCCAATAGGACTCGTAGGCTTCCTAAAACGAGATCTCCCAGGTTGCAGAACATCACAGGGCTTTTTTTCACTACTTTGGGAACATGGCCCATGGCATTGGAATTGGGAATTTTGTGGCCTTTTTGCTCCAAATTGGGAATTTTTTAAAATGAAATATGATAAGATAATATAAATGTACTGTTGTTAGAATATAAAAGAAAGAGATATTAGTAATTTCAGACTTCTTGTTTGTTTAAGTATACTTCATATTGGAAGAAGAAGAATACTATTACGTATTATAGTACAATGTAGTATTTCTTCCTCCAATACGAAGTGTACTCAAAAGTTGAGCGTTATACTTCATATGGCAGTCAAGATAAAAGCCTCACAGGCGCAGTATGATACAGTTAAAAAGTTAAAACCTTTGATCCTCATCCTAAGCTGAAGTTCACAGGTGATATGTTGCCCATTGCAGTCCGGTAGTCCTCCAAGGAACATGCTGATGTCATTGCTGATGGAAGTCTGTTCCAATCCCTGATAGTACGCGGGAAGAAGGAGAACCAGTATACATCCTTTTTCACTGTGGGATGTGAAAGGTATGTTGTCCCCTTGTCCTGGTGTCTGTCTGGATCAGGTATTGTTCTGCTGGAATGGGCACTAGATTGTGTTGGATCTTGAACAGCTACAGAAGGCGAATCTTGACTCTTCTGATCCTTAGCGGTTCCGATCACAGGGAGTTGACCATGTTGGTGACGCTGTCTGCTTTCCTATCCCAGTAGTTCCTTGTAGCGAATCGTGCCGCTCTACGTTGGACTTTCTCTATCTGGTTGATCTGTCCGCTACATTCTGAACAACCTCGCCCTTTACTTGTACCTAAGTAAAAAGACTCGGACGTCACTCTGCGGAATGACTTACATCGATTCCATGCATCAATCGGTTTCCGGCATTGTACTCAGTAATATATCAGCGATGTTAAAAGTAATCCAGTACACAATCTATGTCATCTATGTCAAGGAAAGTAATGAAAGCTGCAAGAGTTTGGGATTAATGTTTAATTTAAGTCCGTTGAATTATGAAAGTCTTCTACCGTCTTTATTACGCGCTAAGCACTGACCTATTTGTCTGGTACACATGCGAGCGTCTATAACTACAGGAACTATTTTTAAATAATGGCTACGAGTGACGTCCGAGCTTTTTTACGCAGGAAACGGTCGAGGATGTCCGAATGCTGTCCGCTAGTGTGTATTTTAAAATAATTGTAAGCCTCATGAAAACTGGCTTATTACTCATTTCTATTGAAACGGTCTCAATAGAAATTAGCTTAATACTTGATTATGACATCTATGTACTTTATCAAAATAACATAGAATACGTACCATTTTAGCTCTTAAAGCAGAATTCACACGAGTTTCTCTTGATAATGTTAAAAATTGCCGGTGGTCAGAGGAAAGCTGCACAGAGTAATTCTAATCGACCGGAAGTTATGCAGCCGGTCTACGGTTAAGTCGTTCTAAAGTTAAGTCGCCCCCAAGTAAAGTTGCTCTCGACTGCTCCACTTTGGCCACTTTCCAATTCCGCGCCCCGTAGCGGACTCCAAAACAAAATGGCGGTATAAGTGGACATATGCTACTATGCGTGAATCTAATCAATCATTACGGGACTGGTTTTTTTTATGAATAAATAGTTTTCACTTAGTGAAAATTCACAGGAGTTATCTCCCGCGGTCAGCCATTTTGTGGGTCAGAATGTGAAGTTTTGTGCTTTAATCAACAAAGATACAGACTAAATTTCTTTAAAATCATTTTTGAAAATGTAAATTGCTTATAAACCAATAAATTTTTAGATATAAATTATTTCAAAACTGTTTATTTTGTTGCAAAACTATGAAAACCCTCTCCACACAATGGTTTTGAAAGTGGTAATACTATGAATGAAAATCTCTTCTTTGACCCAAAACATGGCTGACTACGGGAGGTAACTCCAATTTTTGACTCATTGAAAACTATCTATAGATGACTGTGTAGCGTAGATATGTTAAAATTACATTATTCATATGACTGTGTCTTCATGTTTTCATGAGTTGTAGTAATTTGTACTACTAAGAGAAATTAGTCAAATTTGGTAATATTTTGTGACAGGAATTAAGCCGGTTTGTCACCTGTATCTCCAGGTTTCCCTAGCAAAAGTCAAATGCGACATTCCTTAAACTGCCGTCCTTACTGTATTACGTAATGGGTTTACTGGATATAACTCAGCAGTTTGACCCGATGATCCGTATTTGCTAATATTATTTGTTACCTTTGTCTTAATTGGGACAGCTTAATTATTTAACGTTTAGTAATATCAGGGGCGTAGACATGATAAATTCAAATATTTTTATTTACTCATTTATCTATTTACTTTTTTTGTAAAGTTTTCAGTCAGACACTATGTTGTCAAGCTATGATTAACTTATTATTGTAGAATTATAGATATCAGCAGGGACATATAACATGTAAAGATGATGGATAAATCCAAACCACAAGTCCAAAAATCATGAAACCATAGGACATACAAAATCAGTGAAAATGAAAAACAAATGGAAAATAACAAAATATGTCTACTTGAAGAGCATATGTGAACCCCTGTGATGGAGTGAGATCAGGTGCCCGGGGAGAGTGAGCATCTCCTGCTTGCTAGCAACACCCGTCACATATACCCCGTAGAAAGAGTCAAATCGTGTGAATTCCATATGTATCTATATATGGAGAAGTCGAAGTAGGTAACCTTCTAGTATAGAAGGTGTCAAATCTGTGTAAAGTGATCGGAATCGGTCTCAGTCCAGAATATCATTTAAAAGTCTGGATAACGAGATATCAGGGACTTAATATACAAATCCCTGTAAATATACATAGTTGTTCCGAATTCTATGATCACCGATATTATAAACAGTTTCTCAAGATTATTACAGAAATGTTTGAGAAATGGCTGTGTAATTTCAGAAAATATGTAAAAGAAAAAAAAAAGGGGCGGGGGGCTCTGCAATTCTCAAAAAGTAAAAGGGACGTATAGACATATATATTGCTACCGGGAATGGACAAATATATCCTTTTCATTAACACCATGTTATTAAATATATATACACAACCCATAAAGGTAACTTTAAAACACCAGGTTATCAAATATACACACGCAATCCACAGAGGTAACTTGAAATCAGTTTTGTCCAAAATCACTCAGATTGCAATGCGGTTCTACTGCCCTCACGCACATTTGTATGTACCGTTAATTAATTAAGTTGTCCCATTCAACACAAAGGTAACACATGACACTAGCAAATACGGATCATCGGCTCAAACTGCCGACTTATACCCAAAAAGCCAATTAATATAGTACAGACGGCATTTTAATTAAGGAATGTCGCATTTGTTGGGGGAACCTGGAGATACAGGTGACAAAGCGGCTAACATCTGTCACAAAATATGACCAAATTTGACTAATGTCTGTTGGTACTACAAGCTACAATTCATGAAAACAGGAAGATACGTCCATATGAATAATTTCATTTTATTTTATTTTACGCTAAACAGTCATTTATTTATCAAAAAAAAAACCCACTCCCGTAATGATTGACGAGATTCACGCATAGTAACGTATTTGTCAAAACCAATCTATAATCAATACAAGAAGCTTATATGTAAACTCCGTCTTTCATCTCATTGTTTGTGTATCGAAACTGGTCGTTATAAAAATGTACCTTTAGAAAGATGTATATGTCCTCTATGTAAATTTGACATAGAAGAT
Source organism: Pteria penguin (assembly GCA_035048485.1). Lineage (NCBI taxonomy): Eukaryota > Metazoa > Mollusca > Bivalvia > Pterioida > Pteriidae > Pteria > Pteria penguin. Next base: position 47,631,945 of record CM068586.1, on the reverse strand, counting down.
GAATTTCATTTTATGTTAAAATGTCCCGCTTATTATAACTTAAGAATTAAATTTTTGAAACCTTACTATTTTCGAAAACCCTCCGTCTTTAAATTAGTTCAGTTATTAAGCTCTGAAAATGAGACAGAATTGTGCAATATTGGAAAATACATCAAACAAGCTTTTAATGTAAGACAAAATGTATAACTCTGTTTTGTATTTGATTATGTAATTTGTAACTTATATTTGTTATTGTGTAAACCATTCATATACTTGACCTTGTTATGTATTATTTATGTAGACTTGCCAATTGTATATCTATAAGCAGTATTGCTTTTGATAATAAACTATATATAACATTTGTCCACTTATACCGCCATATTGTTTTGGAGCCGCGGGAAATCCGCTAGTGGGCGCGGAATTGGAAAGTGGTCAATTGTGGCAGAGACATATATATACTATGTCTCTGATTGTGGTCAGGACTGAGAATACTGAGAGTGATAGAGTGAAAAATCAAATAGAGAAAATAGGAAGGAATTTAGTATATGCGCTTCGAATCATTGTCAACGTGCAACCCTTCTGCGAAATATGGGTTAGGTCACTATCTGCAGCATATCTATTCAATAAGAAATGGACTGATATAAACTACAGTGTAACAACAGATGTCATGCCGTTTAACACGGGCTCCTCCCTCTATGGCGGCACATTTGCCTGTAATATGCCATACTGGTAGGGTTGAGTAGCGCTATAGCAGGGCATCACAAAGTCTGAAGCATTGTCACGCAAGCTTACAGAGGGCAAACTCCGAACAACTGTGTGCATGTTCACTTAACATATGTGTATATCTGCTAATCCATGTACCATACTGCTTTGCACTATGTCTTATCTACGATTCTACCAGTATACTAATTTAAACCATCTCTAAATTTGCTTAAATCTTCAAATTAAATAACCCTCCGGGGTTGCTCTTATACATAGGAAGAAGTTCCCGCTAAAATGAATGAATGATTGAATGTTGTCCCACGATGTCAAGTCAAGTCATCCTATTCAGTGATTCATCTGTGATGTATGTACGAATGATTAAATGATTTGTATGATATTGAAAGTTGTAAAGTATTCGGAATGAATCTTTTTTGTTTCCTTATATATAATCGAAAATTATTTCTTTGAAGCAGAGACATATATATATAAATAAATATATATATATATATATATATATATATATATATATATATATATATATATATATATATATATATATATATATATATATATATATATATATATATATATATATATATATATATATATATATATATATATATACGTGTATGCTGGATTTTAGATGATAAACAAAATTTATTCTGTATATTATTGTTATTCAATCCCTTTTCTTCTCTAGTTATCAACTTTTCTATTGAATAAGCAAACAAAATTTATTCTGTATATTAATTATTGTTATCAGAGACATATATACACATATATGTCTCTGTTGTTATTCAATCCCATCTCTTCTATCGTTATCAAATTTTCTAACTAGATTACCTCTACTCATACATCTCAACTGAATTTTGATTGGTACATTTATGAGAGAACAGTAAAATCATTTGAAACCTATCACTATGGGTGACTTATTTTGACATCGCAGAGCGATTTTATTTTGGAGCGACTTAACTTGACTTAACCTAACAAGACTAGGCGTTCCACCGATTACACCGTCACCTAGTGATAATTCCCATACAAAAGACAAATTATGTAATCGAAATACACCGTCCACTTCATTAAATTTGAGAGAAAATAGTCTTTGTCTCTGTTTTCTCATCATTGTAAATATATCTATTATGGTCATTTTTAGCAGTGTATGATACCAGGGACGTATATATCCAAAGATATATACGTCCCTGGTGATACTGACATACCTTTATTATTGAACATTTTCGATAGTCACAAGGACATATAAACAGCTTATAAATTAATCAAAGAACAATCAACTCAGTATTCACAATATTTCGGTCTCCTGACCACCTTCTAGTGAATTTTATTGGTATTGGTGGCTTAAGCTATGTAATATCCATCATATTTCATAACCGATAACCGATATATATCGGTTATGAAATATGATGGATATTACATAGCTTAAGCCACCAATACCAATAAAATTCACTAGAAGAAGGTCAGGAGACCGAAATATTGTGAATACTGAGTTAATTGTTCTTTGTTTTATGACACTTCCCTTCGGAGGACTATTAAGATGTTTAATATAAATTATAATCTCTGCCAGAGCAGATTGTAAATTTTTCTAAAAATGCTGAAGTAATACGGAATGAGACCTTATTACATTAGACCCAAAACAGGTCCAAAAGTGTGTGTGTGTGTGTGTGTGTGTGTGAGTGTGTGTGTGTGTGTGTGTGTGTGTGTGTGTGTGTGTGTGTGTGTGTATTGGGGCTTTTGTTCCTGAAAAGCGAACACAGAAAAAGTGGAGAATTTGACAGCTAGTTTCAGAAACAGGATATACCTTTCCAAAAGAAGGCGAATTTCAGTCAAACATGGTCGGCATTAATCATTCTTTGAGGTTGTGATACTTCAATAGTAATAATGATCGATGAGGCGTCTTTTTGCTTTCTCCCTCCATCAAAACTTTAAAAAACCACCAACATGTTTATAATTTTATTTTAAACTACAAATAAAATAAGGGGTCGATCGGGAGGCGTTCTACCCGAGCATGGTAAAAGGTGCTAGACTAAATTGACACTGCATTTGATTTGAGCTCAGTAGAGGGACCGTCGTTAATCGTCGACAGGGATCAGACAGAAAAGAGAGAGATGCTAAGATGTGGAAAAGATTGATGGTGGATATAAAGAGTTAGAAGTGGGACATGAGCCTGAAGATGGGAGTGAGTAATTACATTTACATACCAATTGTCCGTTCAATGATTGTGAATGCAAAAAGTGATTATAAATCTAATAGACTGTATTGTATGTTTATCAAACAGGCATGGTGTGTCTATTAAACAGGCATTGTGTCCTTTTAAACAGGCAGACTTCTTGATTGGTTTACATCGACCAAGGACATATCTTGTTTATAAGTCCGTGCATAGACTACTCGGTCTCAGTCTCCGATTGCATGTACTCTTGAAATTTCACTTTCATCGGTGACGTTGTAAAATCGAAACATTAGTGGCACAGTATAATTAGAAAACTGGCCCGTTGAATCAATCACAGTAATATGCGGTGCACTGGATCCATAGAGGGTGTATTAAAATTGACATCATATTTCCTGGTATTTAGAGACCATATATTCTGTTTAATTTGAAGATGTTTTATGCTATCAGAGACATAGACTACTTTCAAAGTAGTCTATATCTCTGATGCATTTAGTATTTAAACTAGGTTTCAAAGCAACGTTTATTTCATGTTATAAGAGTGAAAATTTTCCCGGAGAAGAGCGAATTAAATTAGGAAGAAGTGATGAAAGTCGAAACAACTGTTACAGATTTTCCTGAGTAGACAACTCGTATTAACAAAAAAGCATTTGTCATCACTATGAGTATGCTGTGTGAGCCTGCGATGGGTAGCGAGAGCAGTTATGCTCCTAAAAACGCTTATTTCAGTCCATATGCTATGAATGGAGGGTAAATGTATCAGTTATTGATTTACTGAAATATGTTTAGATCATAAATGAATATAAATCAGAGTAAATTTGAGCTAAATTCATAAAAAGAATTTCGGCTGGTTTGATTAAATCTTTTGTAAATATATTTAGTATCCATTTTTTTTTTTTTACCCATGCAATGTTTCACAATAACTGTGACACTGACGTCTTGAGCAGGGCTCATGCTGCCCTTTGCTATTTTCGCCATTGGCGAAAGAAGTTCAGAATCAGGGAAAGAAATTAAGAATTGGTGAAAGCCAATATTCCAGTGTTTTGAATTTTCTCTTGTATTGAATTGAATTGAGGTATTCTCTTTTGAGATTCTTGCATGTGGCTGTTTTATTATGCTGTTGTTTACTATTACCATTCGCCAGATTCTCTTGTTTACCCTTCTTTATTTTAATTGTTATTCAGGTTTTTGTGATTTGACATCCAGAAACTTACATGTAATGCAGTCATTCATGCTTTGTGACCTTGACATTAAACTTTGAAATCAGTGATTGAAGGGGAGTGCAAATTTTTTATGTCTTTAATTGTAAAAATGGATGAATATCTTTCATCATAAAGTAAAACAAAATGAACTGGAAAACCAGAAAACACAAACTATGCTGGACTCAGTAGAACCTTTGAAGGCAGCATGGCCTAGTGGTATCACGCTTGCCTCCTTATCAGGAGGCCGGGGTTTGAATCCTGCTCTGGTCATGCCGGTGTCTGTCTTTCGGATCAGACAGTAAAAACCAAGGCCTGCATCATGGTATGCATGGCACTTTAAAGATCCCTCACTGCTTCGGGTGGGTCCGTTGCAAAGGTCAAAATTTGTATGCCCAGCATCAGGCAGATGCCATCACCATATATGTGAAATATTCGTGGTGTGACGTTAAACAAAAAACAATCAATCATTTGATTCTTTGAATCATTTACAAAATTTTTTAAATGTGTTTGTCTGCAGTGCACAGTGCATCTACCTTTACATACATGTGTAATTATAAAATTTTCATCATAATTTCACATTTTTAAATACCCTTATTAACATAGTGGACTTAAAATAGTATGAACTTTTAAAAAAAACCTTGTTGTAATTTGTATTGTCATTCTAAATTCATTAAAGTTATTGTCATGTTTGTAATAGAAGACATATTCATTAAAAAATTAAGTTGACAGTATCAGTTTACTTTTTGATGCCCCCGTCTTGTAGATCAAGGGGGCATAGAGCTTTTAGTTTGGCTGTTGGTCTGTCTGTCTATCGTTCTTTCCATTCCGTCCCACTTTCAATAAAACTAAAAGAGACATAACTTTGAAAATGTAGGTGATAGGGCTTTCATAGTTCACATTGTATTTCTTGTGGGAAGACCTTTTTCTAGTTAAGTAATATTTGGCCTTCAAATCTTGACCCTTGGAATTTGACCTATATTTAAGAAAAAAAACCCCAAAACTTGCCAGTATGCTATAACTTTTAAATGCTAAGTGATAGAGCTTTTATATTTCACATGTGCACATCTTTCAAGAATACCTCTCTACTAGTACCAAATTTTTTGACATTGTAACCTTGCTCATAGCCTTAGAGTTTGACCTTTAGAAATTTAGGAAAAAATTGTTCATACTATAATTTTTGAATGGTATGTGATAGGACTTACATATTTCACATGTGTTTTCCTTGTGACAAGACCTTTCCCTGGGTACAATAGTTTTTTACCACTTGAGCTTTACTGTGATATTTGACCTACATTTCAAAAACTTTAACATTGGGTATATCTTTTGAATCATAAGAGATAACTAATAAGGTTTTCATATTTGACATGTGTATATCTTATAATAGGACCTTTTTCTTTGTACAGAATTTTTTGATTTTGAGAACTTGATGGTGATGTTTGCCCTACATTTAAAAACCTGTAACATTGGTTATAACTTTATAATGATAAGAGGTAGGGCTTTCATATTTCATAAGCATATTACTTGTGACAAGACCTTTCCGTTGAAACAATAGGTTTTTTTTAACCTTGTGACCTTGACTGTGACCTTTGACCTACATTTAAAAATCTCTAAGATCTTTTATAATTTATGAATGGTAAGAGGTAAGAAGTAGATCTTCCATTTTTCAAATGTGTATATTCCCATGGGATTTGGTGTAACCAAGAAATAGGACATTGAAAAATTAGCCTTATTTGGACTTTGTTACTGCTGGGTGCATTCATGCTTTACAAACATGTCTTGTAGTATTGTGAGTCTGTTTAATGGACTGAAAATGACTGGATTGACAGCTTGTAAATAATTGCTTTAATACATAGGTATGGGTCATGGAGCTGTGAAATATTCTGTGAATGGTATGCATACATGCATAGATTATGAATACAGGTATTTACATACATGTATCATAGTCTGTGTACTATGGATCAACGCTTATTTGTGCTTAATTTGCAAATTTTTAATATGATATCTGTTGATCTGTACTATTTGATGCCTGTTTTCAAATAGAAAATGTGTTCTGTTACGTTTTAACTAATATTATATATATACAGGGATCATTCTGGAATCTGAAAGTAATGGGATAAGTATCCCATCAAATAAATTTTAATGGGATTTTCTGAAATTTTGTTGGATATTTCTACTCATCCGTTTGTATTTTTTTTTAATCAAGGAATGATAAAATGCACAATTGTAAACTCCTGAATGTTTAATAGCATTACTGTAAATTAAAGTGTTTTAACTTATGAAAAACAAAATAACAAATCAAGATATCCATTAACAATGTCTTCTCTCTCCTGAAAATCAGTCTGCTTTTTTATTTCTCCAGTCTTTTAAAGCACCATTAAAGTTAAATTCTCCTGAATCTTTCCCTTCAATCATCACTGTCATCAGTTCTGTGCAATGGACACTTGACAGTCTGTTCCTGATGTGACAAGATTTTGTTTAGAGAAAGCTTTCTCACAATCACTAGTATGTTTTGGATGAGATATTGCATATGAATTCTCAATGAATTTTAAAAGTTTAAGTTGCCCCTTACCAGGGCTACGGACGCTTTTAAATCATAGTTAACATGACATTCAATTACCAATAGCAATTCTAAAACGATCTTTCAAACGCCAGAATGATCATGATTCGTAACACAGCTCAAGACAGTTCGAACAATATCTATTCATTACAAATTTTGTGAAAAATATCGATAGGATTTTTGGCGCAGTCTGAGAGTTTTAATGGGATTTTGACGAAAATAATGCACTAATATCGCGATATCGCGGCCCAGAATGATTTTGTTTGTTTGTTTGATTATTGTTTTATGTCACTCCACGATTATTTCACGTATATGGTGACGGCATCTGCCTGATTCATTGCATACAAATTTAGACCTTTGCAACGGACCCACCCGAAGCAGTGAGGGATCTTTTACGTGCCACGCCTACCGTGACACGGGACCTCGGTTTTTACTGTCTCATCCGAAAGACAGAACACCGGTGTGCCCCGGGCGGGAGTCGAACCCGCGACCTCTCGATCACGAGCCGAGCACCTTGTCCACTAGGCCACACCGGCTTAGGCCCAGAATGATCCCTGTATATATACAGTTTTAATTTTATTTAGTTGAACACTGATAACTGGAATTCCTGTTAACTCCTGTTAATTCCTGTTAATTCCTGTTAATTCCTGTAAAGTCCCAGTTTTAATTTCTTAATATAGATATAAATCCCTAACTGAACTTTGCTTAAATCAAACTGTCTCTCTTGGTCTCTTCGAGTTCGAATTATCTCGAGTCAGTTGTAAATACCGGTACATGTAAGAATAATATTAAGATGAGAGTTTTCCTGTAGGAAATGTCATTGCATTATATGACTAGATTTTTCAGAATCAAGGTCTGGTTTACTGTGTCTCTAATTTCACAGGTAAGAACATATATTTAAGACAATGAATCATATATTTTCTATTTTCAGGACTGTTCTTGCTATTGCTGGAGATGATTTCTCTGTGATAGCATCTGATACCAGATTAAGTCAGGGATTTTCAATACACTCAAGAGATCAAGCTAAAACCTACAAATTGTAAGTAAAATATTTTCTTCTACCAGCACAGCATGTACAGTAATATAATATTCAAAATACCCATGATAAAAATTGAGTCATTAATTATATAATTATATTGTAATAAATTACCTGGTATAACTGCTCAATACCCTAACTTCACTTGATACATGTACTGCCAGTAGATATACACTAGCAGGATTTGACACTTACCTTACTAATCAGGGCTCAAAGTGTTCCTTTTTCATAACTAAAAATCTGCCTAGTAACATAGATATTTTACTTGCCACATATCAGGCATTCAAGTCTTGAACTTTAAACTAAAGAAGGTTTAAAAGCAATATAAAAAAAAGAACATTTCATGATAAGGTACATAATTAAATGCTAAAAATCAGTGAATCTGTATAACTGTACAGTATTATCAATAGTCTTGTTCAGTATCAGTATCTCTAATACTTACATGTATACTAGGTGTAGGCCAAGTATTACTTGAGCCATTTGACATCTCGGGGACATTCACTGGCTGGTACCGTGTATGTGTCAAACAACTTCAGTGACTTGAAGCCGAATGAAGTGACACTTGATTAACATGGCATGCCTCGTTTGTTTAAACGCTTAATTCATTTCCAGCTTCTTTAAATACAAAAATGATTCCTGTTAAGTGATTTTATTAGTAAAAATCGACCTGGTCTGGAAAATCCACTTCTGGATATTTCAATGTTCAGTTGATTTACTCGTTATTTGGTGACATGCAATTTTTCTCACCCTTTTCAACTTTTACTCACAATTGCGAGTAATTTACTTGCAACTTGGAGCCCTACTAATGTTACATGTAGCCTTTCAGTCACAGATTAAACAATTTGTCAATGTATCTACAGTACATATCAGCATTAAACACAGTGAGAAAATTGCATAAATACAATGAGAATGTAGGTGTAGATTTTGTAGTTTATGCATAAAATCACAGTTTGTGTCATTTCTAAAATTGCTTGAGGAGTAAGCCTTGTGTGTTTTGTTTAAAAATTCCAAAACACCTTGACTCTTTATTGGTATTAAACCTTATAACTGATCAGTCCACAGTGCTAACAACATTCTTTCCATAGATTTGCATTTTTGTTTTTTGGAAATTTCATACTGACTTGGTACATTTTACATTCTGTTAATAATTCAGTGGTTTACCATCTACTAACCTCTGGAATCCAGGGGCAGGTTTTATTAAAGATCTTACAAGAAATTGTTAAAATTTTATGATAATACATTAAATGTAGATATTGGCAGAAGTGACTGATTTTCTGCTTAAGATTAATATATTTTTATTATTATACCCCCCGTAAACAAAGCTTGGGGGGTTAAATAGGAATCACCCTGTATTTCTGTCTGTCCGTCTGTCTGTCTGTCTGTCCACCAAACATTGTCCTTGCCATAACTTCTCACCCTGTGCACGGATTTCAATAATATTTCACAGAATTGTTGCTTAGGATCCAAGGGTGTGTCATGACTTTGAACCAAGGTCATAGGTCAAAGGTCAAGGTCATGATAGACACAATTGGTATAACCTTGTCCGGGCCATAACCTTTTTCCCTGTGCACAGGTTTCAATAATAATTCACAGAATTCTTGCTTAGGATCCAAGGATGTATCATAACCTCGAACCAAGGTCATAGGTCAAAGGTCAAGGTCACAATAGACACAGTGGGTAAAACATTGTTTTCATTGATTTTACTTCAAAATGTACTTGTAAGTTGGACATCCATTACACTTATACCACGGATGTATCTTGGGATGAATTATTGCATGTTTTAACTTTGTTGCCATGGGTGGGTGGGGGGGGGGAGTATTTGTCCCATTAGGACTGCCCTAGTTTTTTTTTTTGAAAACAGCTTTTATTTAGAGTATTCAGGTAAAATATTTATGAAATCAGGTGTCCAAAATGTCAGATTTGTCGTAAGTGTTTTAGTAAACCGAACCGCAGGTGTGATTGGGCCATGAAAGCTTTTAGACAAAAGGTCCTTTAAATGTTAATGTCAATCCTGGACGTACTGCAAATTATAATACATGTACTCATCATAATTTATACAATTTGTAAGGATAGGACATTTTAGATATCATAAGCAGGGTTTAAACATAAGGATTGCCCATTAGCAAAAGAGGAGTAATTTTTTCTGTTGATGATTGACAGTATATGCTTTCCAGGCTGATGTGCTGAATGAAATATCCTTAGGACAATATCACTAATATACGCAAGTGGAATACATGTAGGTTAAAAGAATGCTTTCGTGATTCTTTGCCCTCTTCCTTTTGAAAGTCATAGTCTTTCCTAATTAACACTCTGCTTGTTAATCCTTGGTTACAACATTTTTAGTGGTTTCTTATTTAACAACAATTTATTGTTTTTTGTTCAGTCTGGAGTTTATGTAGGCTCATGAATTGTTTATCTTACTAACCCACATCGCTCATTAAAATACTACTATAGTCTTACTAACCCACATGACTCATTAAAATACTGCTATAGTCTTACTATCCCACATGGCTAATTAAAATACTACTATAGTCTTACTAACCCACATGACTCATTAAAATACTACTATAGTCTTACTACCCCACATGACTCATTAAAATACTACTATAGTCTTACTAACCTACATGACTCATTAAAATACTACTATAGTCTTACTAGCCCACATGGCTCATTAAAATACTACTATAGTCTTACTAGCCCACATGGCTCATTAAAATACTACTATAGTCTTACTAACCCACATGGCTCATTAAAATACTACTATAGTCTTACTAACCCACATGACTCATTAAAATACTACTATAGTCTTACTAACCCACATGGCTCATTAAAATACTACTATAGTCTTACTAACCCACATGACTCATTAAAATACTACTATAGTCTTACTAACCCACATGGCTCATTAAAATACTACTATAGTCTTACTAGCCCACATGGCTCATTAAAATACTACTATAGTCTTACTAACCCACATGGCTCATTAAAATACTACTATAGTCTTACTAACCCACATGACTCATTAAAATACTACTATAGTCTTACTAGCCCACATGACTCATTAAAATACTACTATAGTCTTACTAACCCACATGACTCATTAAAATACTACTATAGTCTTACTAACCCACATGACTCATTAAAATACTACTATAGTCTTACTAACCCACATGACTCATTAAAATACTACTATAGTTTTAACCTTGAGGAAGTATGAATTGATTATGAATTTTATGTTTACAAAGACATAATAATGTTTCTACATCCCGATTTTTAGGACTGGATCTACAGTTCTGGGTGCTTGTGGTTTTCATGGCGATGTGTTGACTTTGACAAAAGTTCTGCAGGCTAGGCTCAAAGTAAGTTAAAAAGTATATTTGATATTAAGCATGAATTAACATATTTATATGTACTTCTAAGGTTTGACAAAAACTGAAATTAAAGGATTCGAAACAATTAAATATGTCATACCTCTAAGTATTTAATATGTGTACAGTTTTAATATCGTAAGATGATAATACGTCCAACTTTTTTAAATCCATTGTGTTATCTGCCTTCCACTTGGTCTTCCATATCTGCTAGTTGAATCAACCAAGGGCAAAGTAAACCACACAATTTGTTGACATTGTGTGTTTCTTGTTATTTAGTTTATCTTATCTGTTTCATTAAGTCTATCCGAAGGGTTTTCTTTTTGATTCAATGTAATTCATGTTTCAGACAATATTATTTTCACAACATTAGGGATTTTCCTTCATCTTTATAAGATTGCAGTAATTCTGTAACACATTACCCTTGTCTTGAGAGGATCTTTGTCCATTTTTATGGTCTTAAAGATCACAAATAATGTTTGAAGTTTTGTGTTTTGTAGTTACTGTAGTAATAGAGAGCTTGATATCATGTTTAACTTCACATTTGCATTTCATCCCATTTCCTGTGCCAATAGATAGGTTTTAGTAGCAGTTATTTTTTTAGTTGGAATAATCTTCACCTGTCAGCCATGTTTGTGGTTAAGCAGGAGTTTTGGCTTCATATAGTGTACTGATTTATATGGTATTTTTTGGAGAAAGTTTTTAATATTTACTTCTTTAGAAACTTTTAGATATAATTTATTTCATATCTTAAATCTTACAATTCAGAAACACAGGAAGTATCACTGGTTTAAAGGAAATATCTAAATAATTATGTTTATAACATAAGCAGTGAGGATCATGATTTGTGCATTAAATTTGCAAATATTCATGAACATTTGATACTTGTGGTATGTTAAGAACTACATATTGAGCAAATTATTTAGAAAGATGTATGGAAAGTCTATACCAGAGCTGAACAAACACGACGATTATTTTTTAAACTAACTGGCATGTAACCTATGTTTTCATTCAGTTGTTGATTACTACGCACTGATCGCACATTTTCGGGCCTTTCCGTTGGCCCTTGCCAACTACAATAACAACATGCTTTTGATGACGTTATGCCGAAAAATTGATGTTTTAATTGATTAAATCAGGACAGCAGACTGTATAAGTTAAATTTATTCCTTTCCGTATTGTAAACATTCTGCGTAAGTTTCACCAGAGCTCTGTGTTCACGTGAAATTTTTGTCCTCCACTTTTGTGAAAGCAAGGGGACATTACATCTCATAATACTCATTCCTCCATCTGTCAGTCTGTCACAAAAAAATTTAACTTGGGCTATAACTTTTGATCCAGTAGGGGTACAACTTCACATGTAGATTCCTTTTGATGAGACTTTCCATTTAAGATAATTACTTTTGACATCTTAGAATTCTTTGAATTCATTTGTTTATCTTGACAGTTATGTATCCTCAGGAACACCCTCATCTGATTACAACCCCCTCCTAATAACAAACACGGATTCACCATGTCTTCTCTGTCTTTGTACACATCTAATCCACAGCAAATGGTCAGAGCAAGGACAGTTTTAGATCACCTTCACATAGTTTGGATGATCTTGTGGTATAGGTCTGACATCTGCAACTGGAAAACTCAGTTTTGGACAAACTACAAATGCTGCAAGTAGCAAACATCTTGGGATATACACTGGATGGCATGCTTTGGATGCTGCATGTGACATAATTTTTTGGTTTGAGTGGCATAGTTAGCCTTTTAGTGTACCTCAATTCTGGACAAGCTATAAGTACCAAACTTACACTAAAATGACTAATTAATTATTCATTTTTGGATGCAGACTCGAAAACATGTTTCTGTACCTGACATACTTTTTGTCACCCGCTTTTTGTGAAAATCTCATTTGTCTGTCCATCTGTCTTTCTGTCTGTCACAAAACTTTAACCTTGGTCATAACATAGGGCCATTATATCGGGCATGTTTGTGTCTAGTTGCAATACCCTTCCTGTATCTGTAGACATGCACAACAATGACAATGTCACAGATCACTGCACCCTTACTGTGAGAGCGTCAAAAGCGGGGGACCACAATTTTCTGAATTTGCTTGTTCCATTTGAGTCATTTTGGTATCCTGTTTTGGGCACAGTTATCTCAGTTATGGACAGTACAAGTACCAAAGTTGCACCAATGATTCATCTATGGGATGCACACTAGAGTACCTGGTTCGATTTCTTCATTTTTTCCACTTCAGTGATTTGCTTAACCTGTTGGGGGTACCTCACTTTGCGACAAACTAGTAAAAATAAAAGACTTCTGATTTGGCCGTATGCCAAGTCACCTAGACTAAACAGTGTGTGAAATTCCCATACTTGTGCTAATGGTTTATCTTGGGATGCAGACTTGAATGCATGCTTCGTAGAATTATTCCCACTTTAATTTTGTTTAATTAAGAACAGTGGCAGGAGTCAAATTTTTTATATCTCTGCGTTGAAGAGTTCCACCCCGTCCGTGTACGATAACAGGCAGAAGTTCCGTTTTGACTCCGTACTTTTCTTTGCCCGCGGCAAAAGGCATAATAACACTTGAGTCAATCCCATTGTTAGTCAATCCCATTGTTAGTCACGCTTCATTGCTCATATAAATCAGGATTTATAACCTGAGTAGTCATTATAATTCTCCAAGGAAATGAATCAATTGAAACCCCTGTTCAAAGGGAATCTGAAGAAGAAAGTGAGGCAAATATTTCCAATCATTTTCTTGGAATTGCCTAATAGGTATTTTATTTTCTTCATGCATACTCTTTTATGTGTTTTTGCAAAGACTGGTATGCATATTGTAGGTACTGAGCGTTGTGCTGGCAAGACTATATCATCAAGAGAGATAACTCTTATTCATGGTTTACAGAATAAATGCAAGTGTCACTTTCTCAATGCCAATTTCATAAAAGGTACAAGGGAAAGGTCCCAAGTTCCTGTCTTTATTTAGAAATATGTATTTCAGAGATCTTGTATTTGAATTCTGAACAGAAAATATCTGCTAGAAAAATTTTTATTGTGAATTGTGTATTTCTGCCTATATGAGGCAATGAAAAAATTCCATGTTCTGTCAAATCAGGAACTTGAAAAATCTCAAAATGTTTATTGGTAGCCATATCAAAGGTTACAATGAAACTCAATAATGCTCAAGTTTAATACAGCACCTCAAAATTGATAGAAAGATATCTGAAAATTGAATAACCGGGATCTGTCCTTAAAAGAAAATTGATCAAAATAACTCAATAATGATTCAAGATTCATTTTGAATTTGTGCTGTTAATTGTAAGAATGAAACTAGTCCTGAATTAAGGGGGTAGTCTGGTAAATTAGTAAGAAGAATTAAAATCTACAACTGGCTTTTTCATGCATATTCTAAAAGAACAGACAGAGGTAGATTAAATAATAACAAAAACATATCATGTTATGGAGCAAATTATTGTACTAGAATCAATGCAAATTAACACTGTGTCATGCCTATATTGATATAGAGAAATGTCATTTTAGAGCAGTTTATTTTTTTTTCACAAATATGAAACAGAAAAGTTTGGAGTTTTTTAGCTCACCTGAGCCAAAGGCTCATGTGAGCTATAGTCATAGTGCACCGTCCGTTGTCGTCCGTCCGTCGTTAACTTTTGCACATTTTCGACTTCTTCTCTGGAACTACATTGCAGATTTGGATCAAACTTTGTGTAAATGATTTACTCAAGGTCCCCTACTACAATTGTGTTCGGGATCCAGATTCCCTCAGGGGTGGATCCAGGGCAGGGCCAAAAGTGCCCAAAATGGTACCCCTCTTCAAACATCTTCTTCTCCAGAACCAGTACATATATGGGGAAACTAATTGTATTTCAACAATCTATAAAGATGGGTTATTAAAAATTGTGTTCGGAGTTAGGATCCGTCAAATACAAATTTACGCTTTTTTGACGTGTTTCTGGACTTAGTTATTTTAATGCAGAAAAGTGTCATGTTTTTCAGTTAATTGATATTGATGATTTCTTAATGACTATTTTGATCATAATTGTGATAAGGAATATTATTGTGAAAGAATTTTGTCATTATCTCAATTTTTGGATTTTTTATGCATTTTTTAAGACTTCCAAAAAAAAGGGGGGTTGGCTTTTTTTCACATTTTCAACTTTTTCTACAAAACCACATGAAAGATTTTAATGAAACATGGAATACATGAAGTACTAAAGGTCCTCTATCAATTAAATTTCATCCAAATTGGTTAACAGATAATGCCATCATGTCTAAAAAGTAGGTCTCACAATGGTACATATACCACTTGGTAATTGAAATATGGAGAATAACTGTTCAAATCCAGCTGTGGTCTAAAATTTTTTTTTCAATCATTTCTTTACACATCTAAAGAAGTTTTTAGATGTTTCTCAACACTCAACATATGAAATTAGGCAATTTCAAGTTAGATCTGGATAATATTTGAAACGATTGTTGTTCATGACCCAGACTTGAAATCAGTCAACAAAAGGCCCCACCTAAAGAAAATGACTAACTTGTTGCCCTGAATGACATCTTGCAGAGACAAAGGAAATGCTTAATATCAAAATCACCTGAATGGATGTGCAAAAAAGTGTTGTTTTTGGTCGGAATTGCATAGCAATTCCAGACCCTAGTTGTTACAATATACTGTGGTGAACGCGTGGAACGCAGAAATACCTCCTCGTGTATAAATAGTGCGTCGATATTTAGAAAAAGCGTGATTAGATTTACTTTTACTATTTATAGTTCATATTGTACGAGTCAATACAAGATAAGTTTGATCAGATGAGAAAATAGATGTGCCGTTATTCCATCGATTTAGACGAGTATATTCGTGCGCTGGAGGATATGCAGTCTTTCCGAATACTTGACAGAAAGTCCCGAAAAAGTACGATTGACATTATTGTGTAGCTGTGCCGTAATTTAAGAAGTACACTACTAGTCCGTACTAGTATCCATTGTATTATGATTAATAAAACTTGAGAATATCGCTTCTTTTTATAGCAGTGGAATTCAAAGTACTCTACAATCTTCTCGTCACAACGATAAACAAACGTCTTGGTAGTTATTGATATGTAATGCTACTAAAAATAGCCAGTTATTTATAGATCTACATGTGTAGACGTGGTTTTCCCCAAATGTACATGTACAGCAGGAGACTGTCCAGATTGCTAATTTCACACTACTGTCAAGATCAAAAGTGATAAGAGAGAATGAGATAACTATATAGTACGAGACGGAGATGTACAGGGGTGTGCAGGGCGGAGCCGTTGTTTATATGAAAACGAGCACCTGTGCGCAGACCGTGTTTTTGTCAATACTGATCCTAAATATTACATGTACAGGGGTGTGCAGGACGGGGCCGTTGTTTATATGAAAACGAGCACCTGTGCGCAGACCGTGTTTTTGTCAATACTGATCCTAAACATTATACGCTTGGTATGTGATCTCTTGGTGGATCACGACTTTATTACCTTTGATGTACTTGACCATGCAATTCCGACCTTGAGGACTTTCAAGTCCTTTCATTTATTCTAGTCTGAAATAAAATTTGACATATTTTCAACATTTGTGTTGACTTAGTCACAGTAATGTAAAAATAAATGAATTCTTCCTTCATGCATGACTGATCATCTAGGTACTCAGGTGAGCTATATAGGCCCACTTGGGCCTCTTGTTTTATTTTGGTAGATAAACTTATGAATTTATACTGATTTATTGAAAAAATAACAAGGATTAGGGAAAGCTCTGACAACTTACAAAGCCGTCAGAGCTTTCCCTAATCCCAGAGATGCCAACTGCTCCGATTTTGGCGGAGCATCTCCGATTTCAAGCCCCTAAATCCGCGCTCCGATTGATGTAAAGTTTGCTCCGATTTTTTTTTTGGCATCACCATAGCTGGAAATCCGATGAATTTAAAACGAAAGTAGCCAAATATGGAGGGTAACAGTGACGAAGAAGAAAACAAAAAGTGCCGGCAATTAAATGAAGATGTGTACAATAAAACCACGCCTAAAAAATTAAACGCCAGCATAGTCAGCAATATAATGTTGCAATAAAAGACTGCACAAAAGACTAGAACTATAACATACACTTTTCACCCAATTTTTTATCTTTGATTTTTTTTATTATTATTTATTTGTGTTTGTTCAAGAAGGGCATAAATTAAAGATTTTAACTACAATAACACTCAATTTTTACTCATTTTGAAAACTGTATTTTCCATCTTTGTTTCGGCTTCAGGGGGCTTTGCCTCCTTCTATCAGGACTTCGCCCTGAACCAGACAAGGGGACTGCCACCCCCTTGACCCCCTGCTCCTTTGAGACATAATGAAATGTTGGCATCTCTGTAATCCTTGTTATTTTTTCAATATATAATTATAGTAATTAAACAAACCTACTAAAATGATGACAATTTCACCAGTAGTACACTTATTTGATAATTTCTGAAATCTGCATCACTGTGATATTACACTGTAATGTGCAATGGCCTGTCATAAGTAAAAACAACATAAAATTACAATAGGTAATGGAGCATTTTACAAAGAAATTTGATAGATATTACACCCTCCCCCCATTTTGCTATAACCTCATTTGTGTGAAGTATATATTGAATGAAATATTTCCTTTTCATGATCAAGAAAGGATTTGATTTGTATATATGTAAGCTTCAAATGACATTTCAAATTAAAACCATATTTAGATTTGATATAATCAAAATATATAAAAATATATATAAAAGGCTATTTGGAAAACAAGTACATATATTTCCTTGAAAAATCTGCCTTTGTGGTACATACATAACTACTTCAATAATATGTCAGTAACAACATCGTAGTATTATTTAAAAGATTAAAATGTCTTCTTTTTAATGATATGTAATTCATGCCTCTACTGTGAACGAGTCTGGAGATATAATGGCTCAAAGACACCATACTTTTTAACAAACAGCATATACAGCAGGTGCGACGACGTCACGTCTCAATGAAGTCATCCTCTGCTGCATAACGTACATCTGCAGCCCTTTTCAAATATGTTAGCACTCTGAGGGTTAGAAATAAAACCCCTCTCTTGTTCATTAAATCTAGTTTTGATTGTTTCAAGATAATTAAATATACTAGCCTTCGCTTTTAGTTTGACCATCTTGCGCTTTTTTTGGTTTTAAAATACGCCCTCATATTTTACTTTTCCCATTTCGTATTTTCCGTCATTATAGATCTATGTCAGTATTTGGTCAATAGAATAACTCTAAAAACGGTTTTCTTCAATATCACATGATAATTTACAAACACATGCATAATAGACAAATTATTGAATATTACTACTGTATTTTCTATCACGACTAAAAAAGTTACATCATCGTGACATTATGAATTACCTCCCGTTAGGCAGATTACTTTTAGGCCTAAATCGCTCACCAGACTACGTCCTTGATACTATTGATAAAACAAATTCCTTTTCATCTTCAAATGAGTGTTACTCAGGACCTTCAGTCGTTTGATTCCTGTCTCATCAGAAAGACAGAACACCAGTGTGCCCACGGCAGGAATCTAACCAGGGACCTTTTGATCAAAAGCCAAGCACCTTATCTGCTGGGCAATACTGGCTTAACCTATCTACAAGTAGATTGCGAGAGATTGTAGAAAGGGTTAGGGTTAGGCTTAACCTATCTATAAGTAGATTGCTAGAGATTGTAGAAAGGGAGATATAGGAAAGTCAGTCTGAATCAGAAGTTCAGGATGAGTATTTGTTGAGAATCATGGAATGGTAGCATTTTATGAAAAGGCCACTAGGTATCAGGAACTCATGACATATGGTAAAGATCAACTACATGTATATGTAGACTAACAGGGGGTAAGTTTGAGTTTTATCAAATGGCTTATACCATTTCAAATGGATTGCTGGAAACTGATTAATGTTGTGGGTAATGATTAGTAATCACGAAAACAATGATTTACAATGTGAATCTTAAATAAAGCTAAAAATTAATGTATTGTTCTATAGATATATGAACATGACCACAACAACAAAATGACGACATCAGCTGTAGCCGCTATGTTGTCCACAATGCTGTATTACAGAAGATTTTTCCCATATTATGTATATAACATTGTAGCTGGCTTAGATGACCAAGGTATGTCTGATATCTTCAACTGAAATTCTCATGCATTTGAATTAAAGAATGACAAGTATCTTGAATGAATTAAGTTGGAATTAGAATAGAAAAACATAATGGCTTTACAAAATAATAAAACTATTATTTCTTTTGGAGATTTTTCAGTTTCAAGATCATTTTATGTATACCTACCACAGAAAATAAAAATACATTTCAACTGTATTTCTGATTGGTTGGTTGGTTGATTGGTGTTTTACGTCACTTTCAACAATATTTCAGTTATATCGCGACATGGAAGCAGGAGGCTACCAACCTCTTAAACATAGTGGTGCAACCCGGGAAACTGTATTTCTGAAGTTAATGTATTACTTAAAGATAATTGTTAGATAGTTATTAATCCTTAATAGTGCAATAATGCAATAAAATACATGTTGTGTAGAACTGATGTAACAACACAAATATCACCCTTAGCTGCAAAGTTGTACAACAATGAATTTGGCTATTAGCATAACTCAGTAACATGTTGAAGGTCCTAGTTTTCAAGATTCATCAGTGAGTTACCAGTGGCTTGTCTTTTTATTTCATATTTTTGCATAATACATGTTGTACTGTATTCTGTACAGGTAGAGGATGTGTGTACAGCTTTGATCCTGTAGGATCATATGAAAGAGAATCCTACAGAGCAGGAGGATCTGCTAGTTCCATGCTGCAACCCTTACTGGATAATCAGGTATTCTTATTTACATTAGTGCTCTCATCATATGAGCATTCCCTCCCTCCTTACATTTAAGTGAGGCTAACTGTCACTCCAGGCTGTTATTTAATATCTCAAATGGCTATTTGACCCGGTTAATATGAACCGCAAACTATGTATTGTTTGTGTTAATTGTGGGCCGGCACTAGCCGGCCCATCCTTTGATATAAGTTTGGGAAAGTCGCATGCATTTCTGCGGTACAGTAAGACCACACCCCCAGGATTTTACACCAATGAAAAATTTAGGATTTTATTCACTGCGGAGAGAGCATGTGTCACCTCTCTGACCCAGTTTGATAGATACATGTAATACGTTACAGCAGAGAAGTATTAAATTTGTTGGAATATTTTCTGGGGATGGGTGTTACTTTACAATTTTTTAATATTTGACGCGTTTTCTTCATAACCAAATTATTATTCCGTTGCCTAAGTGACTTTTGGTTAATAGCCGATCGGAACATCATCGCCATTTTTACAAAAAAATATATATATATATATCTTTTTTTGCGCAGGAAATGGTCGAGTTGTTTTATTACAACTGAATGATAGTGTGATGTAAGTCCTACTAAAACTTTCAGAATACAGAACGCTATGCTAAGAAGGACCAATTACAATTGTTTCTTCTGGCAAGGCGATAAACCTTAATTAGTGTTTATATATTGAAACTTGAGAATAAAAAGATTACCAACCAGCACGGCCACACCACTGCCAAAAGTTAACCAGTGAAGGGTTGGTTACCTCAGTAAACCTCCATTTGCTTATAGATTGGTTGTTTTGTTGTTAAAAATAAATAGTGGGTTGATTAATTAATTATAGGTTCACGTCACTCCACGACTATTTCTCGTACATGGTGTCGGTATCTACCTGAGGCATTGCATAGAAATTTATACCTCTTGTAACGGGACCCTCCGTAGAAAGTGGGGAAATCTTTTACGTGCCACGCCTACCGTGACACGGGATCTGTTTCTATTGTCCAATTTGAAAGACAGGGTCACCGATATATGTGCCCACGGCGGAAGTCGAACCCGTGACCTTTCGGTCACTTCATCCACTGAGCCCACCGACTTAACACATATAGTAGATGATATGGCTAGTAATTTTAAAAGTACATTTCCATACTGAATGCAGGCTAATCCGTACGTCTGATAAACTCACTATTGCCATGCCTTATGTACTGAATGGGCGAAATGAGCCCAAATATAAACTATTAGCCGAAAAGTAAGTGATACTGGAGATTTATATGTCTGTGGTCGATCATCATGGTCTTCATATGTCTGCTAATTATCAGTCACATGGCTGTACAATACAAATTTTAAAACGTTATTTTTTTTTTTAAATTCTTGGCAGTTTTATCAAACATCTCATTCGGGCCCACACTTTGGTGCTTGCACCAAATTGTTTCTTGTTATGAATCTTAATTGGTTTAAATAATACTTATTGAAAGAAAATATAAAATCATGTAAATCAGTAAATTTGTTAAGATTAAGCTTCAAGTGTGATACTTATATAAGCTGTGTCCTAAATTTATAGACTATAAAGAACAAATATTTATAGCAGATGCCACATACATAATTGTAAATGACAGTACAAGGGAACATGGTGTATAGAACAGCAAGTTATAACTAGGCAATAAGTTTGCAGAATCACTGTAGCAAAGTTCTTGGGATTGATTTAAATGTTACACTAAGATGTGAAACAGTTTTATTTTACATACAACCAAAATTCATAAAATTATTTATCTGCTGTCCTAGTTTGGTATCTCTCATATTTCCTCTGATGATGTCAGCATCTTGAAACTTATCTAATAATGATATGTAAAAATGGTTAGGTTTTACTGAATAAGTACCATGCTATGGCCATTAATTTGAAGTGTAACTTGTAAAATTTGATTTTGATTATTTTAAAGATGATTTTATTAAACCAAGAAGATCATTTGCTGCACAATATGTTGACAATGATCAAAATCTTTATTAGTCTGAAATAGCAGACCCAAGCATGAAAATTTGGTCTGAATTCCTCCTCTAGAACAATACTCAGTGTTTTATTACTCACCATCCACTTTGTCATTCACTTGTTTACATCCAAAATAGATAACTTTATATATCATGAAGACCTGTAGCAAGTGGTTTTTAGCTCACCTGAGCCAAAGGCTCAAGTGAGCTATTGTGATCAATCACCGTCCGTCGTCCGTTGTTAACTTTTCACATTTTTGACTTCTTCTCCAGAACCACTGAACAGAATTTGATGAAACTTGATAAGCATGTAGTACTCATGGTCCCCTACAAGTGTTGTTGTTTTTCGTCCGGATTCATCAACAGGTGGCGCCACCACAGGCAAAAGTAGGTCAAAGAGGGTACCCTCCTTTGACAAACTTCTTCTTCAGACCGGGGGCATACAGAGACAAACCGAATGCATAGGAATGATCTAGAGGGATGTGTGAAGAAGTGTTGTTATTTTTGGTTCCGTTCCGAAATCAAATTTTTGACGTTTTTTTGACGTTTTTTTGTACTTGGTAGTTTTAATGCAGAAAAGAGGTATTTTTTTCTTTTAGTAAACATTGATGCATTAATTTGGTTAATTTGATCATTTTGATGGTAACAAATACTACTGCGAAGAAAATTTTTCAATATTTTATGTTTTGGATTTTTTATGAATTTTTTAAGACTTTCAAGAAAAAGGGGGGTGGGATAATTGGTGTAAACATTTCACAGTTTGAACTTTTTCTTCGAAACCACTAGCTGGAATTCAATGAAACTTGGCATGCATCAAATACTCAAGGTCCCCGACAAATGTGGTCATCTTTGTCAGGATCCATGAACAGATGGCACCACCACAGACAAAAGTAGGTTACAGAGGGTACCCTCCTTTGACAAACTTCTTATTCAGATCGGGTGCATACAGCGACAAACCGACTGCATAGGAATGATTTAGAGGCATATGGGAAGAAGTGTTGATATTTTTGGTTCCATTCCGAAATCAAATTTTTGACGTTTTTTCATTTTTATTTTGGACTTTGTTATTTTAATGCATTAAAGAGTTATTATTTTCTTTTAGTAAACATTGATGCATTCATTTGGTTTCATTTAATCATTTCTATGGTAAGGAATGCTGGTACGAAGGAATTTTTTCAATATCTCGATTTTTAAATTTTTTTTTAATTTTTTAAGACTTCCAAGAAAAGGGGGGGGGGCGGGGGGGTGGGGGGGGGGGGGGGGGGGGGGGGGGGGGGGGGGGGGGGGTGGGGGGGGGGGGGGGGGGGGGGGGGGGGGGGGGGGGGGGGGGGGGGGACAAGTTTTCATATCTTCAACTTGATCTACAGAACAACTTGAAGGATTGTTATAAAACTGGGTAGGATGCAAGTACTCATAGTCCTTTTCAAAGGTTTTGTTTTTTGTGCGGATCATCCAAATTGGTTAACAGATAATGCCACCATGTCTAAAAGTAGGTCTCACAATGGTACATATACCACTTGGTAATTGAAATATGGAGAGTAGCGGTTCAAATCCAGCTGTGGTCAAAAAAATTTTTTTTTTTTTTTACACATGTAAATAAGTTTTTAGATGTTTCTCAACAGTCAACATATGAAATTAGGAATTTTACGTTTAAGACTTCCCAAAAAAAAGGGGGAGGGGAGGGATGTTTTGGCCATTTTTCACATTTTCAACTTTTTCTACAAATCTTTTTGAAGGATTTTAATAAATCTTGGTAGAAATAAGTCACTTATGATCCTCTTCAAATTCTGTTGTTTTCGTCCAGATCACTTTACAGGTGGCGCCACCATAGTCAAGAGTAGGTCACAAAAGAGTTCCCTCGTTTAACAATATTCTTTTTCATACGGGCTGTATACAGAGACAAACAGAATGCATAGAAATGATCTAGAGGGATGAGCACAGAATGCATAGAAATGATCTAGAGGGATGAGCGAAGTTGTATTGTCATTTTGGTTCCCTTCCAAAATCAAATTTCAGAATTTTTTCGACATTTCTTTGGACTTGGTGATTCAATGCAGAAAAAAGTGTCATATTTCCTAGTTAATTGATAATGATGATTTCTTATGGACTATTGTGATCATAATTATGGTAAGGATTGTTACTTTGAAAGAATTTTGTCAATATCTCAATTTTTGGATTTTCTATGAATTTTTTAAGACTTCCAAATGAGGGTGTATAGGAACAATTCAATCACATTTTTCACTTTTGCTGTTATACCACATGAAAGATTTTAATGAAACATGGAATACATGAAGTACTAAAAGTCCTCTATCAATTAGGTAAATTTCATCCAAATTGGTTAACAGATAATGCCACCATGTCTAAAAAGCAGTTCTCACAATAGTACATATACCACTTAGATTGGTAAATTGGAAATATGGAGAGTAGCGGTTCAAATCCAGCTGTGGTCAAAATTTTTTTTTTCATTTCCTTACACAATCTAAATATGTTTTTAGATGTTTCTCAACACTCAACATATGAAATTAGGCAATTTTAAGTTAGATCTGGACAATATTTGAAACAATTGTTGTTCATGACCCAGACTTGAAATCAGTCAACAAAAGGCACCACCTAAAGAAAATGACTAACTTGTTGCCCTGAATGACTTCTTGCAGAGACAAAGGAAATGCTTAATATCAAAATCACCTGAATGGATGTGCAAAAAAGTGTTGTTTTTTATTCTAGCCTGAAATAAAATCTGACATATTTTCAACATCTGTGTTGACTTAGTCACATTAATGCAAAAATAAATGAATTCTTCCTTCATGCATGACTGATAATCTAGGTACTCAGGTGAGCGATATAGGCCCACTTGGGCCTCTTGTTAACATTTTTTCTCCCATTTCATTCAAATTGGAATTTACCATAATTTAAACTTAGAAATCAAAGAAATCATAGAAAAATTTAGCCAGAAGGATGTTTAAAATCGATTGCTACCAGTCTTTTATCAAAGTTTCTGATATGGAAACATTATAGTTTGAATATAAGCAAGTTAATAGCAAAACCTATTGTTAGTGACTGCAGTTTATAATTTAGTTTGCTGTCTGTAAAATACTTCATGAATAAATTGAAACATACAAATATCACACTGTAGCTGTATAAGCTATTTTGAAACATGACATAGAGATTATGTGGGATATTTTGATAATCCCTACCTTTTGCTTAACGTAAGCCTCTTTTATATTCTATACGTTAATCTTAATCACTTTTTTATTTCAGATTGGCTACAAGAATCAACAGAATGTCCAAAAAGTGTCTCTGTCACGGGAGAAAGCTGTAAATCTAGTGAAAGATGTATTTATATCAGCAGCCGAGAGGGATATATATACAGGGGATGCTATAGTAATAAATGTCATAACTAAAGATGGCATCGACGAAGAACGTTTCCCTCTACGACGTGATTAAAAACAGTAGATATGACTTAGTAAAAGTTTCCCTCAGAGTTGCAATTAAATTGGACAGATATTTCTCATATCTACATTTTGATTACAAGTGCTGTTATTCATGTTCAGAAACTTTCATACTTGGTATCATATTGTACATGATAATTACTTTGTATCATATTGTGTAAAGAATTAAGATCTCGCCATAGAGACAATACTTTCATTTGACCTTGTAGGAGTATGATACAATAAATCATAACTACCATAGCTGATTGTCTTGTCTTGGTACATATACCATAGCTGATTGTCTTGTCTTGAAGTATAGTAATAAAGTCAGATTTCAAAATCACTTCAAGTTTCAGTAAGTTCAAGCCAAGTTTTTAGCTCACATGAGCTGAAAGCTCAAGTAAGTTTTTCTGATCATTTGTTGTCAGTCCGTCTGTAAACTTTTAACATTTTCAACTTCTTCAGAACTGCTTGAAGGATTTTGATGAAACTTTGTATACATAAAGTACTCTTACTAGTTAGTTTGTTTATTTCGTCCATATCAGTCAATAGGTGCGCCACGATAACTAAAAATATGTCTCAGAGGTACTCCTCCTCGAAAATCTTCTTCTCCAGAACCACTGTATTTATAATAAAATTTAATGGCATGTATGTGATCTAGAAGAATGTATGTTTAAAGTTTGTTCATTTTGTCGAAATTGGGTAAACAAATTTGACGATTCGTTGACATCTTTTTAGACTTTAACATTTTCATGCAAAATAGCATGGTTTTCAGCTATATTTTCCTTATGGTTTACTTTTGATGCACTGAAATCCTTATTTTAGACAGTGAAGGAAGGGTCTTTATGAAAGAATTTTGACGAAATTCTAATTATTGGTATTTTTAAAATTTTCTAAAAACACATAAAAATGTAGAGTGGTATATACTTTTCACATTTTCAAATTTTACTGTGGAACAACTTGATGGATTTTTAGGAAATTTAAGAGTACTTGCTTTCTTCAGGATCTGTCAATAGGTAGTGCCACCATAGCCAAATGTAAGTCTTGGATGATACCCTTGTCTGACAAACTTCTTTTTCAGAACTATTGCACACAGAGACAAACTGAATGCATCAGAGTGTTGCTGTTTTGGATTCCAGTCCAAATGATAATATTTTATTCATTATGGTCTTACTTTTGGACTATGTCATTTTAATGCAAAAAAGTATTAATTTTCATAAATATTTTCCTTATGGAAGATTTTTGATGCACTTATTTACTGTATTTTAGCCAGAATTAATTTAAGGAATGCTTTTATCAAAGAATTATTTAAGACTGCAAAAGGAAGTGTGGGGTTTAAAAAACTTTTTCTTCACTACTTCTAGACTGATTTCAAGGAAACTTGGTAGTAAAGTGAAGGTGATCCTGCACAATTTTAGATGTTTAAAGAAACTAAAGACTTATGGCCACCTACAAGTATTGCTGTTTAATTTGATTATGTGCAGTGTTTTCTATGTATGGGATGAGTGATATAGGCCCACTTCAGCTTCTTGTTGAAGTTACCATGTTGTTGATAAAACAAAAATTTGGCTGTTGTGACCTCTTGATTACAATTTGAATATCAGGAGATATTTAAGTGTTTGACGATCAAGTTATCAAAGTTTGATTGTATAATATGTAATATACATACGTAATGTAGTACATAATTTGAAAAGATCTAAGTCACAGTTAATTAGAACAGCATCAATGCAGTAAGTAGCAGGTCCTTTATGGCCAATAGTAGCAAGATTGTTATACCTGTTTAGTACAAATTTGGTGCTTTGTCCCACCGTGGTGAGTTGTTAATGTACTCCAAGTCTATATAAGCCTTTAGATGTTGAGCTTATTTTGGTTTCATTGGATGGAAACCTGTTAAAGTGGAAGTATGTGACAGTCTGGGTATTAGCCCAGATAGCTCATTTATAGGGTATGTTCTAGGTTCAAGTTCCAGTGTGGCCACATCTTTTCACTACCTTTTACAGTTTCAACTACAAGAGGAAGATTCAAAACAACAAAACAGCTGAAACATCATGTAATAGTTTGTTCTTCAGACCTAGTATCTCCAACAACAAGTCAATCAACTTCATATAAACCTCTTGCCAGAAAACTGAAAAACCTACATGTATTTGCTTGAAAAATGAAGGTACGTATTTTGATCAAATGTTAAATCACAAGGTCTAGAAAATATGTATCAATACATAAGCTATGAAAACATGAAAAGTGTAAAAAGTCAGAACTGTTATTCTTTGGAGAGAACTATACTAATCAAGACAAGCCATATGAAAAAAAAGCGCAATTCAGGTTTAAAATGAATACGCATATTTCCTTTCCCCTCGATTCTCGCATAGCAATTTGGGTTCTTGTTTATGCGACTAGATAATCACTAAACTAGACTGACTCTATAAAACCATGCTAACTCTGCTAAACCAGACTGTCACTCCTAAACCAGACTCTATTCAAATAGGCTGACTGCTAAACCATACTATACCAAACCAGGCTGACTCTATTAAACTAGGCTGTCTCTCCTAAACCAGGCTGACTTTGCTATACCATATTCTACTAAACCAGACTGACTCTGATAAACTAGACTGACTCTGCTAAACCAGACTCTGCTAGACTAGGCTGGCTCTACTAAACCAGGCTGACTCTGCTAAACTACACTGACTCTGCTAAACCAGGCTGACTACTGAACCAAACTGACTCTAGAAATAGTTTGAGAGTCTTACTGTTGAGGCCATTATCTTATTGAAATGATGTTCAGAACCAAAATGCGTCCCTGACCGGCTATGTCGGTGGAGAATTCCACTGTATATTCAGGCAGGTGTGTGTGGAGAATTCCACTGTGTATTCAGGCAGGTGTGTGTGGAGAATTTCACTGTGTATTCAGGCAGGTGTGTGTGGAGAATTCCACTGTGTATCCAGGCAGGTGTGTGTGGAGAATTTCACTGTGTATCCAGGTAGGTGTGTGGCGAATTCCACTGTGTATCCAGGCTGACCGACCACAATCATTGTGTACTTATTCCCTGCTGACTGACCACAATCCTTGTGTACCTATTCCCTGCTCACCGACCACAATCATTGTGTACCTATTCCCTGCTCACCGACCACAATCATGGTGTACTTATTCCCTGCTGACTGACCACAATAATTTTATATCTATTGCCTGCTGAACGACCACAATCATTTTATACCTATTGCCTGCTGACCAACCGCAATCATTGCGTATCTATTGCTTGTCAACAGACCACAATCATTGTGTACCTATTGTCTGCCGACCGACAACAATCATTGTGTACCTATTGTCTGCTGACCGACAACAATCAATGTGTACTTATTCTCTGCTGACCAACCACAATCAGTGTACCTATTCCCTGCTCACCGACCACAATCATTGTGTACCTATTCCCTGCTGACCGACCACAATCATTGTGTACCTATTGCCTGTTGGCCGACCAAAATCATTGTGTACTTATTCCCTGCTGACTGACCACAATCATTGTGTACCTATTCCCTGCTCACCGACCACAATCATTGTGTACCTATTCCCTGCTCACCGACCACAATCATTGTGTACCTATTCCCTGCTGATCGACCACAGTCATTGTGTACCTATTCACTGATGACCGACCACAGTCACTGTGTACCTATTCCCTGCTGACCGACAACAATCATTGTGTATCTATTCCCTGCTCACCGACCACAATCATTGTGCACGTATTGCCTGCTCACCGACCACAATCATTGTGTACCTATTCCCTGCTCACCGACCACAATCTTTGTGTACCTATTCCCTTCTAACCGATCACAGTCATTGTGTACCCATTCCCTGCTGACCGACCACAATCATTGTGTACCTTTTCCCTTCTCACCGACCACAATTATTGTGTACCTTTTCCCTGCTGACTGACCACAATCTTTTTATACCTATTGCCTGCTGACCGACCACAATCATTGTGTACCTATTGCCTGCCAACAGACCACAATCATTGTGTACGTATTGTCTGCTGACCGACAACAATCATTGTGTACATATTCCCTGCTGACTGACCACAATCAATGTGTACTTATTCTCTGCTGACCAACCACAATCAGTGTACCTATTTCCTGCTGATTGACCACAATCATTGTGTACCTACTGCCTGCTGACCGACCACAATCATTGTGTACCTACTGCCTGCTGACCGACCACAATCATTGTGTACCTAATCTCTGCTGAACGACCACAATCATTGTGTACCTATTCCTTTCTCACCAACCACAATCATTGTGTACCTTTCCCTGCTGTTCGACCACAGTCATTGTGTACCCATTCTCTCATGGCCGACCACAATCGTTGTGTATCTATTTCCTGCGGAACGACCATAATCATTGTGTACCTATTTCCTGCTCACCGACCACAATCATTGTGTACCTATTCCCTGCTGACCGACCACAATCATTGTGTACCTATTCCCTGCTGAAGGACCACAATCATTGTGTACCTATTCCCTGCTGACTAACCACAATCATTGTGTACTTATTCCCTTCTCACCGACCACAATCATTGTGTACCTATTCCCTACTAACCGATCACAGTCATTGTGTACCTATTCCCTGCTGACTGACCACAATCATTGTGTACCTATTCCCTTCTCACCGACCATAATTATTGTGTACCTTTTCCCTGCTGACTGACCACAATCATTTTATACCTATTGCCTGCTGACCGACCACACTCATTGTGTACCTATTGCCTGCCAACAGACCACAATCATTGTGTACCTATTGTTTGCTGACCGACAACAATCATTGTGTACATATTCCCTGCTGACTGACCAGAATCAATGTGTACTTATTCTCTGCTGACCAACCACAATCAGTGTACCTATTCCCTGCTGACTGACCACATTGTGTACCTACTGCCTGCTGACCGACCACAATCATTGTGTACCTACTGCCTGCTGACCGACCACAATTATTGTGTACCTATTGCCTGTTGACCGACAACAATTATTGTGTACCTATTGCCTGTTGGCCGACCAAAATCATTGTGTACCTATTCCCAGCTGACTGACCACAATCATTTTATACCTATTCCCTGCTGACTAACCACAATCATTGTGTACTTATTCCCTGCTGACCGACCACAATCAATGTGTACCTATTCCCTACTCACCGACCACAATCATTGTGTACCTATTCCCTGCTGACCGACCACAATCACTGTGTACTTTATTCCCTACTCACCGACCACAGTCATTGTGTACCTATTCCCTGCTGACCGACCACAATCATTGTGTACCTATTCCCTGCTGACCGACCACAATCATTGTGTACCTATTCCCTGCTGACCGACCACAATCATTGTGTACCTATTCCCTGCTGACCGACCACAATCATTGTGTACCTATTCCCTGCTGACTGACCACAATCACTGTGTACCTATTCCCTGCCGACCGACCAGAATCATAGTGTAACTATCTCCTTCTGACCGACCACATTCATTGTGTACCTATTCTCTGCTGACCGACCACAATCATTGTGTACTTATTACGGGGTAACATCCGTGTATTGTATTATTTGAGATCATTTAACTGTATCATTTTAAAGCCTTTCAAATTATGTTTTACATTGTTTCGCGTTTAGAAGCAGTTTTATGAGTTCGTATGAATTGAATAAATACAATATTATTAATAAATTTATTTATCTCTGAGTTCAAAATCTTTATGTTATTTTCAGTTTCAAATCAGAAACATCCTATAAACTGCAAGATTTTTGCCCATGCCTGAAGTATTAATATATCAAAGTGTATAAATGTATAAGTAAGTTCAGGTGAGAACTGCACACAAAGTCAGGGAGAGTTTTGTCTTCGTCACTGTACATAGCAGACTTACAGAGGAGTCTTGTCTTCGTCACTGTACATGGCAGACTTACAGAGGAGTGTCTTGTCTTCGTCACTGTACATAGCGGACTTACAGAGGAGTGTCTTGTCGTCGTCACTGTACATAGCAGACTTACAGAGGAGTCTTGTCTTCGTCACTGTACATAGCAGACTTACAGAGGAGTGTCTTGTCGTCGTCACTGTACATAGCAGACTTACAGAGGAGTGTCTTGTCTTCGTCACTGTACATAGCAGACTTACAGAGGAGTGTCTTGTCGTCGTCACTGTACATAGCAGACTTACACAGGAGTCTTGTCTTCATCACTGTACATAGCAGACTTACACAGGAGTGTCTTGTCTTCGTCACTGTACATAGCAGACTTACAGAGGAGTGTCTTGTCGTCGTCACTGTACATAGCAGACTTACAGAGGAGTCTTGTCTTCGTCACTGTACATAGCAGACTTACAGAGGAGTGTCTTGTCTTCGTCACTGTACATAGCAGACTTACAGAGGAGTCTTGTCTTCGTCAATGTACATAGCGGACTTACAGAGGAGTGTCTTGTCTTCGTCAATGTACATAGCAGACTTACAGAGGAGTCTTGTCTTCGTCAATGTACATAGCAGACTTACAGAGGAGGCATGTCTTCGTCACTGTACATAGCAGACTTACAGAGGAGTCTTGTCTTCATCACTGTACATAGAAGAATACAGAGGAGTCTTGTCTTCGTCACTGTACATAGCAGACTTACAGAGGAGGCATGGCTTCGTCACTGTACATAGCAGACTTACAGAGGAGGCATGTCTTCGTCACTGTACATAGCAGACTTACAGAGGAGTGTCTTGTCGTCGTCACTGTACATGGCGGACTTACAGAGGAGTGTCTTGTCGTCTTCACTGTACATAGCGGACTTACAGAGGAGTCTTGTCGTCGTCACTGTACATAGCAGACTTACAGAGGAGTCTTGTCTTCATCACTGTACATAGCAGACTTACAGAGGAGTGTCTTGTCGTCGTCACTGTACATAGCAGACTTACACAGGAGTCTTGTCTTCATCACTGTACATAGCAGACTTACAGAGGAGTGTCTTGTCGTCGTCACTGTACATAGCAGACTTACAGAGGAGTGTCTTGTCGTCGTCACTGTACATAGCAGACTTACAGAGGAGTGTCTTGTCGTCGTCACTGTACATAGCAGACTTACACAGGAGTCTTGTCTTCATCACTATACATAGCAGACTTACAGAGGAGTCTTGTCTTCGTCACTGTACATAGCAGACTTACACAGGAGTCTTGTCTTCATCACTGTACATAGCAGACTTACACAGGAGTGTCTTGTCTTCGTCACTGTACATAGCAGACTTACAGAGGAGTGTCTTGTCGTCGTCACTGTACATAGCAGACTTACAGAGGAGTCTTGTCTTCGTCAATGTACATAGCAGACTTACAGAGGAGTCTTGTCTTCGTCAATGTACATAGCAGACTTACAGAGGAGGCATGTCTTTGTCACTGTACATAGCACACTTACAGAGGAGTCTTGTCGTCATCACTGTACATAGCGGACTTACAGAGGAGTGTCTTGTCTTCGTCAATGTACATAGCAGACTTACAGAGGAGTCTTGTCTTCGTCAATGTACATAGCAGACTTACAGAGGAGGCATGTCTTCGTCACTGTACATAGCAGACTTACAGAGGAGTCTTGTCTTCATCACTGTACATAGAAGAATACAGAGGAGTCTTGTCTTCGTCACTGTACATAGCAGACTTACAGAGGAGGCATGGCTTCGTCACTGTACATAGCAGACTTACAGAGGAGGCATGTCTTCGTCACTGTACATAGCAGACTTACAGAGGAGTGTCTTGTCGTCGTCACTTTACATGGCGGACTTACAGAGGAGTGTCTTGTCGTCTTCACTGTACATAGCAGACTTACAGAGGAGTGTCTTGTCGTCGTCACTGTACATAGCAGACTTACAGAGGAGTGTCTTGTCGTCGTCACTGTACATAGCAGACTTACACAGGAGTCTTGTCTTCATCACTGTACATAGCAGACTTACAGAGGAGTGTCTTGTCGTCGTCACTGTACATAGCAGACTTACAGAGGAGTGTCTTGTCGTCGTCACTGTACATAGCAGACTTACAGAGGAGTGTCTTGTCGTCGTCACTGTACATAGCAGACTTACACAGGAGTCTTGTCTTCATCACTATACATAGCAGACTTACAGAGGAGTCTTGTCTTCGTCACTGTACATAGCAGACTTACAGAGGAGTGTCTTGTCGTCGTCACTGTACATAGCAGACTTACAGAGGAGTGTCTTGTCGTCGTCACTGTACATAGCAGACTTACAGAGGAGTCTTGTCTTCATCACTATACATAGCAGACTTACAGAGGAGTCTTGTCTTCATCACTATACATAGCAGACTTACAGAGGAGTCTTGTCTTCGTCACTGTACATAGCAGACTTACAGAGGAGTGTCTTGTCGTCCTCACTGTACATAGCAGACTTACAGAGGAGTGTCTTGTCGTCGTCACTGTACATAGCAGACTTACACAGGAGTCTTGTCTTCATCACTATACATAGCAGACTTACACAGGAGTGTCTTGTCTTCGTCACTGTACATAGCAGACTTACAGAGGAGTGTCTTGTCGTCGTCACTGTACATAGCAGACTTACAGAGGAGTCTTGTCTTCGTCACTGTACATAGCAGACTTACAGAGGAGTGTCTTGTCTTCGTCACTGTACATAGCAGACTTACAGAGGAGTCTTGTCTTCGTCAATGTACATAGCGGACTTACAGAGGAGTGTCTTGTCTTCGTCAATGTACATAGCAGACTTACAGAGGAGGCATGTCTTCGTCACTGTACATAGCAGACTTACAGAGGAGTCTTGTCTTCATCACTGTACATAGAAGAATACAGAGGAGTCTTGTCTTCGTCACTGTACATAGCAGACTTACAGAGGAGGCATGGCTTCGTCACTGTACATAGCAGACTTACAGAGGAGGCATGTCTTCGTCACTGTACATAGCAGACTTACACAGGAGTCTTGTCTTCGTCACTGTACATAGCAGACTTACAGAGGAGGCATGTCTTCGTCACTGTACATAGCAGACTTACAGAGGAGTCTTGTCTTCGTCACTGTACATAGCAGACTTACAGAGGAGTCTTGTCTTCGTCACTGTACATAGCAGACTTACAGAGGAGTCTTGCCTTCGTCACTGTACATAGCAGACTTACAGAGGAGTCTTGTCGTCGTCACTGTACATAGCAGACTTACAGAGGAGTCTTGTCTTCATCACTGTACATAGCGGACTTACACAGGAGAGGCTTGTCTCCGTCACAGTACATAGCGGACTTACACAGGAGTCTTGTCTTCATCACTGTACATAGCAGACTTACAGAGGAGTCTTGTTTTCGTCACTATACATAGCGGACTTACAGAGGAGTCTTGTCTTCGTCACTATACATAGCAGACTTACAGAGGAGTCTTGTCTTCATCACTGTACATAGCAGACTTACAGAGGAGTCTTGTCTTCATCACTGTACATAGCAGACTTACAGAGGAGTCTTGTCTTCATCACTGTACATAGCAGACTTACAGAGGAGTCTTGTCTTCGTCACTGTACATAGCAGACTTACACAGAAATGATCGGCCTAAAACTAATCAAATCAAGACAAAATCACCTTTTTCACTTTAATACGAAGAAACGCTGATTTACTGCTCAAATTTACTCAATGACAAAACCCAGTGAAATAATACCACAAAGACAGTCTTTTGCTATAGTTAAAGAAGAAATCGAACACTCTTTTAGTTGTTATTGTTATACTTTTATATTTTGTTCCATGTGATTCCAAAAATTGTACGAAGGAAGTTCAATGGACATTTAGATATTAAACTCATGCATGTTTATGACAAATGCGTTTCGGCAAGGGCTTTAGAACAGAGGAAATTCAGTAGCGGTATAGTAATGAATATGTACGATTAACCGATGAATTCTTGCGATTACTAGAAATGACAACACTAGTGATTCTGAGTATGGATACTATACAGAGAGCGTTCAAGATGAAACTTACTAATAAGGTAACCAAATTGAAATTCACGTTATGTTAGCTGTGTTACATGTGCACTATACATGTGTGTCAGAGAAATCAAGTGAGTACATACGGTGTGTATTTCTTTATGGAATTCATCACAGAGTGGGGTAGAAAGTACAGGTATAGGCTAGTATATTTGTATTTATCTACATAACGACTGGGCTTAGGGATATAAAACTTCGAGGAAATTGTTCTTTGACTACCTTTGATATATACATAATATGTCCAGAACGTACATGAATGTTACAAGCTGGAGGCGGATGCAGTACCCTTTGGTGGTAATGTTTGAGGTAAAACATAAAGTAAAACAAACAAAGCAGGGCGTGGAGGAGGATTGTAAACTCCAGAGCCATTTCTCTTCCCATTCTGAATTTGCCATTGTATACATACATATATACATACATATATACTATAGTCTTAACTCTTTGACCAAACATTATCAGAACATGTTACATTGTCAGAAAATGTTACATTGTTTTGTTATTTCTCTAGACATTGACTCTCACTGCCTTTACGTAGCCAGTAGCGGATCCAGGATTACCAAAAGGGGACGGGGGTCACCAAAATACTCAGCCATTTTGGGTGCCAAATCTGGAGTTTTACCCATATTGTTTTGAGTGTTTTCGACCTTATCATCTATATAAATTATATACCTTGTAAATTTGTGATGAAAAACGGGGGCCCAGCCCCCCCCCTCCCCCTCTAAATCCACCACAAATAGCTCTCCCTCTTTTATAAAAATCTGGATCCACAAACTGAATTAGATGAAAAATGACTAAAGATTTCAGGGTAATATCATGAAAAATAGAAGAATATTTGTTTTATTTCAATATTGAATATTATTTCAAACTTTATGATCAAGTTTTTTTTAAATGGTATTAATTGCCTCAAGTCCGAGACATATATACACATATGTCTGTGCTCAAGTGTATTTAAATGGTAGCTATATTAATGCAACTATATACTGTTCTTACAGAGAAATATTGAAATTGCTGTTCAAAGTCATAATTTTTAAGGTGTAAAATTGTTTGAAGCTTCCATACTGGGGTTGTTGTTTTTTTTTAAATATAACACAGTGTAGGCTATGGCAAGAGCATTGCTTCCATTGATCATCTTTTTCAGAAAAAATACTAGAATAAAGAGATTAGTATTCATGATGCATCTTTGTTGTGATGTTTCATTGTTGTGATGTTTCATTGTTGTGATGTTTCTTTGTTGTGATGTTTCATTGTTGTGTTGTTTCTTTGTTGTGATGTTTCATTGTTGTGATGTTTCTTTGTTGTGATGTTTCATTGTTGTGATGTTTCATTGTTGTGATGTTTCATTGTTGTGTTGTTTCATTGTTGTGATGTTTCATTGTTGTGATGTTTCTTTGTTGTGATGTTTCATTGTTGTGATGTTTCTTTGTTGTGATGTTTCTTTAACAGATCTTCTAAAGAATAGACACCAGGGGCCAGTTGTTCAAAACTTTAACCACTGGTTAAGCTAACCAGTGGTTAAAGTTTGAGAGACAATGAATTTAAATTCCATGATTTCTGTATAAAAATATAAATTACTTTACAAAGCTTGTTTAATATTCTACAAATCAGTACACAGATTATGACTTAATGCTTTTCATTTCAAAGATATAGTCAGATGAAATTTAACCATTCGTTAGCTTAACCAGTGGTTAAAGTTTCGAACAACTGGTCCCTGGATGATGGTTAAGAAAAGAGTAAGGTATTTTCTTTTTGAGATTTCTTCGATTTACTCATCGACCGTGTAATAGAAAATTGCAATGTCCATTGAGTAGTCCATTCTGAAACACCTTGTCAAGTTTATTGCTCTATATACTACATTGAAAGGACAAATTCATACTAGGTACAAGTACTGCTGTTATTATATTTGATTCTGTAGACTTAAGGCCACACTAGCAGGATCAAGGTCACTGTAGACGGTCTTTTTAGCTCACCTGAGCACAAGGCTTAAGTAAGCTGTTATTAGAGTGTTTTGTCCATCATCCATCTGTCATATGACCGTCTCTGTAAGCTATCCACAATCCAGCTACATAGATCATTAAACTGATCAAACTGAATGCATCAGAGTAAGATAGAAGGATATAAAAGTGTTGGTGATTAATTTTTCAATATGAGCTCAAATTTTTATGCTTTTTATTTTTTTAATCATTCATCATACTTGCCTATTTTTATGTACCGGGTAATTCCTTTAATTTTCTCTACGTGGTTTGCTTATATTTCATTTATTTTGTGTATTTTATCTGAGTTTTGTTTTCGTGCCATTTTAAAGAAGAAGAAATATTTTTTGTCTCGTTCGAACGAGAAAGAGAAACCACCTTATTCGGGCGAGAAACAAAAAATATATAAATAAAAGATACACTATCAGCATATAAAGGTGAGCGTTAATGAAATGATTTTATTAAATCTTGATATACTCAACGTGAAATACTCAATGACCCCTACAAACAAGGTTATTTGATCAAATCCATCTAGGGGTGGGTCCTGGGCAGGATGACATATAAACACCAGGGGGGTACTCACTTTGAGAAACTTCTTCAGACTGGTTCCATAAATCGGCAAACCGAATGTATCAGAGTAATCTACAATGTGTCGTAAAATTATTGTTGTATTTAGTTCTTTTCTGAAATTTAAATTTTGACGTTTGTGTGACACTTTTTTGGAATACGTCTTTTCCTCATATTTTTTTTTATCTATTTATGTGATACAGAGTAGTAATAAAGTATTCATTTGCAAATATTCCTTTGAAAATTTCTCTTTCAAAAATAATTTGCAAGTGTCATGTGAAAATTCTGTTTTCTAGATTTATTGAAGCCGGCGTAGCCTAGTGGTATCGCGCCGGACTCTTGATCGGGAGGCCGGGGTTCGGGTCCCACTCTGGTCATGCCGGTGTTCTGTCTTTCGGATGAGACAGTAAAAACCGAGGTCCCGTGTCGTGGTATGCATGGCACGTTAAAGATCCCTCACTGCTTCGGGTGGGTCCGTTGTATAGGTCAAAATTTGTATGCCCCGCATCAGGTGTGACGTTAATAAAAAATCAATCAATTAATCAATCAATCAATAAATCTACATTTATTGTGATTTTTTTTAGCTCATCAAAGCCAAAGGCTTAAGTGAGTGCACTATCATTCGTCCGTCCGTCCATATGTCGGTCTATTGTATGTAAGCGTTCATACTTTCTACTTGTTCTTCAGAACTGCACGAGAGATTTAATAAAAGTTGCCAGGGATGAATTAGTCAAGGCTCCCTATATGTGTTGTTGTTGTTGTTGTTTTTTGGTCAGATCTGTAAAGGGTTGGATCCAGGGTGGGATGGGACAACAAAAGCCCTGAAGGGTATCCTCCTTCGACAAACTTTTTCTTCGGACTGGCTACATGAACTATAAAATTGAATTCTGCTCAGAAGTATCAGGAAGGGACTGTCTTAAGAAGTGTTATTGTTTTTGCTCACATTCCGAAATCAAGTTTTTAACATTTCACACATAGATTTCTTATCACCAGGGCTTTCAATTGGTAACTTTATCTTTAACCTAGTGACCACTGACTTTGACCGTACTTTTTACAAACTTTAACCCTCTTTTAAACTGGAAAAAGGTAAATTTTTGATATTCCACGTGTCGATTTGTCACGACCAGAGCTTTCAACTGGTACCATGACTTTTGACCCAGTAACCTTGACTTTGGACTTTGACATACTTTTCTTTTAATTTTTAACCTGGGCTTTACCGTTTGAACTGAAAAAGACACAGCTTTAATATTTTACATATAGATTCCTCATGACCATAGCTTTGAATTGGAACCTTCACCTTTTCACCTGATGTCTGTGACCTTGAACTTTGACCCACTTTTCAAAAATCTTAACCATTGCTTCCTGAGTGACCTGCTTCTTTCATTTATTCTCTTTGAAACGTAACATCAATTTTCGGCGAACTTTGTCTTCTGACAACTCTTATAGTAATTGATGAAGTTTTGCAGTTTTTTAATAAAAAGAGGAGGATTGGTATGTGACATTGAAGTTTGATTTTTTCAGAACTAATCGAAAGATGTTGGTGAAATTTGAAAAGTAAGCAGTACTAAAGGTTCCTACAAATGTTGATGCTTTCGACCAGATCCATCAAGGGATAAAGTCAGGGTGGGACAACATATGCCCAAAGGGTACTATCTGTTTACAAACTTCTTCATTACAACAACCTAGATCAGCAAACTAATTGCACCAGAGTGATCTAAAAGGGTCTCTATACAATACTTAATGATTTTGATTCTTTGTTTATTTGAACACCTATAACACATACTGACATGCTTAATATTTATAAAGATACAATTCACATAATGTCACCGTAGCTTTCGTAGCTAACGAAATGTCAGAAACAGTCATCGGTATTTCATATTTCCCGGATTTAAGTTCTAGTAAACATTTGAGGACTTCCTTCCTTTCAATTTTCGATCCTTCAGCTCCGCTAAGAACAATAGATAGTTTTCATTGAGCAAACATTCACAGGAGTTATCTCCCGTTGTCCGCCATTTTGTGGGTCAAAGAGTGAAGATTTGTGCTTTAATCAACAAAAATACAGGCTGAATTTCTTTAAAATCATCTTTGAAAATATAAATTGTTTATCAACCAATAAATTTTAAGATATGATTTATTTCAGAACTAACTGTTAATTTTGATGCAAAGTTTTGAAAACCCTCTCCAAACAATGGTCTTAAAATTGCTATTGCCATGAGTAAAAATCTCTTGTTTGACCCCAAATATGGCTGACTACGGTAGGCAACTCCAATAAATTTAGACTCAGTGAAAACTGTCTATAAATTTTCTAGTTAAAAGATCAGAATCTATTCCTGGTCTGCTTATAAATTCTTCCGACATGATAGTCACTGGCGGCCCACTGTTTAGAAGCATTTGGAAGGAGCCTTGTCCGATTGAAGTCGGGAAAAGTATAAAAATGTAAACGGATTTCTTAAACGGAAAGCGATTGTTAGTATAATATTTAAGATGTGTAAAAAGTATCGTTACCAAAGTCAGTGCCGTTAACGAGATATGCCCGTTTTAAATTTGCAACATAACCACGCCAACTCTTTGAACATTGAGGAGGAAGGTCAGAGGAAATCACATGGCAATGAAGCTCGAGCTTTATTCAAGTATTTGTTCCACTTTTTTTGTCCCCAAAGTCTGTGTATAGTTTTTTTTTCTATCGCACTTCTATTTTTTTTCCGTGCTCGTATTCCCCCATGTGAGCCATTGTTGTTGTCTTCTACAGCGAATATTCGCACACGCGCATGATTATGGGCGGAGCATCGCCTTATTTGGAGAATTGAAACCAACCGAATTTAAATTCAACTCAATTACCTTTATTCTACAAAAACATTGGAGGGATTTTAGTTTTAAATTTTGCAATTAACACAAAGTTTATGATTTATGCAATACAGGAAAAATAAGATATTGTCATAATTTATCCTTTTCATGCTATAATTTTCCAGTCTCGGACCAGGTCCCTTTAAGGGATAATCCTTTGAAATTCAGGATATTATTTATTTATTTACTTATTTATTGATTGATTTTTTTTATCAATTTTACACAACATTGTCTTGTTTTTTCTCCTTTTGATTTTCCTCATATCTAACTTCTTTTTGCAATTTACTCTTTTGGCCTTCCTTGTTTTTCTTTGGCGACTTATTTTTTTCCGTAAATCAGTCGTGTCTAGTTTTCCGACTCCATTTCCGTACTTTGCGACGGTTTTTGTTTGTTTGTTTGTTTGTTTGTTTTTTTTTTGCTTTTATAAAGGGAGATTCTGTATGTCCAGATTCCACAGTAGAGGTTAATTACTTCTCTTTGTTCCTTCACGTTATCTTGGCATGTCTTCTGCGTGTTTCGAAAAAGTGATCTATTTCGTGTTCTCTGTAAATTAAACAAGGTTTTGATATTTTCTTGAATTTCGGATACGGCTATTTCTGTTTTATTAACTTTCTGTTAGATCTGATTTAATTTCATCTTTTTCGATATGACTTCATATGATTTTAGGACACCGATCATTTCCATTTCGTTCTCTGTGAATTTTCACATTTCTTCCTGTGAACCCAGAAACGATCTGTATTCGATAGCGAGTGCTATAGTTTTGTCACGTGTCTCAGGATGGCGAAAATGAATGGGACTTTTTAACTCGGCTATGCCGATCCCATGAATAAATTGATCAAGGATATACATTTCAAGAGCCGAATAAGGGATCTTAAAATATTCTTTAAGTGCTTATCTTAACTGATAATCATAAACTTGAATTGTTTCCCCTTTTTCTCTGCGTTGCGATTTGAATTTTCAGAGATAGGCCATTTCACGCTCTTTTGGGCTGAATCTATTCACTAGGAAAACTCTAATCGCTTGATAGTTCCTTATCGGTAGTGAGGTCACTAAGTATTTGCTTCGCGGTTCCATCAAGACAAATAAGTATGTGTGTAGCTTTTTCGCTCTCTGTCCATTCATTCAAAGAGTGTTTTATTCAAATGGAACTAGAAAGTCGGTTAAATCATCATTTTCGTCAAATTTCGGCGACTTTTTGGCGCCCTTATTGCCATGTTTACCTTTATTTAAATCTCTGGCGTACATATCGATTTATCTTTATTTCCGCTGTCCAAAGGTCGCTGCGACAAAGTATCACTATACAACCCGGGGTCTATTTCGCGATTGCGTAGTAAAGTAATCGTACATCGGACCTCTATGAGTAGTGTGAACACTCTCGTAATTCGGTATAGAGACCGTACCGATAGTCATCTCTATGAGTAGTGTGAAGACTCTCGTAATTCGGTACAGAGACCGTACCGATACTCATCTCTATGAGTAGTGTGAACACTCTCGTAATTCGGTACAGAGACCGTACCGATACTCATCTCTATGAGTAGTGTGAACACTCTCGTAATTCGGTATAGAGACCGTACCGATACTCATCTCTATGAGTAGTGTGAACACTCTCGTAATTCGGTATAGAGACCGTACCGATACTCATCTCTATGAGTAGTGTGAACACTCTCGTAATTCGGTATAGAGACCGTACCGATACTCATCTCTATGAATAGTGTGAACACTCTCGTAATTCGGTACAGAGACCGTACCGATAGTCATCTCTATGAGTAGTGTGAAGACTCTCGTAATTCGGTATAGAGACCGTACCGATACTCATCTCTATGAATAGTGTGAACACTCTCGTAATTCGGTACAGAGACCGTACCGATAGTCATCTCTATGAGTAGTGTGAACACTCTCGTAATTCGGTACAGAGACCGTACCGATAGTCATCTCTATGAGTAGTGTGAACACTCTCGTAATTCGGTACAGAGATCGTACCGATAGTCATCTCTATGAATAGTGTGAACACTCTCGTAATTCGGTACAGAGACCGTACCGATAGTCATCTCTATGAGTAGTGTGAACACTCTCGTAATTCGGTATAGAGACCGTACCGATACTCATCTCTATGAATAGTGTGAACACTCTCGTAATTCGGTACAGAGACCGTACCGATAGTCATCTCTATGAGTAGTATGAACACTCTCGTAATTCGGTATAGAGACCGTACCGATACTCATCTCTATGAATAGTGTGAACACTCTCGTAATTCGGTACAGAGAACGTACCGATAGTCATCTCTATGAGTAGTGTGAACACTCTCGTAATTCGGTACAGAGACCGTACCGATACTCATATCTATGAGTAGTGTGAACACTCTCGTAATTCGGTACAGAGACCGTACCGATACTCAGGATAAATATCATCAAAGCATCCATCTTTTCTTTATTCAAGAAGCGTGACTTTGCGCGATTTTCGTCATGATTATTCGGATAAATTCTGACTCGAACACTTTCGTCTAAATCGGGTTCATATTCTGAGACCTCGCTTCGATATTTTCAAAATAAAACACACACACAATGCGACAATTTCGGTAATGTTAAAGTATGAAACCCCTGCTCACTTCCGATATCTCCGATTATGGCGTGAGCTTTGAGGCATTTCCTAGCGAAGTCTTGAAAATAAATGTACGTTTTATTTCCCTTTTGTATGATTGATTGATAAATTGATAGATTGATTTTTGTTTAACGTCACACCAAGAATATTTCACGTATATGGTGACGGCATCTGCCTGATGCAGGGCATACAAATTTTTACCTTTGCAATGGACCCACCCGAAGCAGTGAGGGATCTTTAGCGTGCCATGCATACCACGACACGGCGCCTCGGGTTTTACTGTCTCATCCGAAAGACAGAACACCGGCATGACCAGAGTAGGACTCGAACCCTGGCCTCCCGATCAGGAGTCCGGCCCGATACCACTAGGCCACGCCGGCTTCTCTTTTGTATTAATTTATGCAAAAAATACTATGATATATAAGGGTGATATTAAAAGAATCTTTTTAAATTCTGGGGAAGGAATAAATGTCTATTACCATGAGATACGTATTGACAGATTTATAGAAAATCTATCCAACCGGCGACGCCATTGTAGTACTAGACTCACTTTATATACCCCTAAAGTCACCCGACAGAAAGCCGAAAATGTGTCACAATGGGTAATTTGATTAATATTGTTTAAAATTAAAGTTTTTATCTAATGAAATGAATTCTATCTGAACTTGGAGGATTTTACAAAACGAAAACAAAAAATGAAAATAATATATCTTTAATGGAATAAATGAAATTTGAAAAGGATTTAAAGCACTTTAAACGTAAAATTATAAACAATAACATGGAAATATTTATATCAGGGGACGCTCTATCACATTAGAAAAAAAAATCACTGTATTAGTTTTTTTTCATGCACAGTTGTGTCATTTTCTAGATTTATTTGATCTGTATTGAGAAGTGATAAAGCATTTATTTTGCGACATTTTTTTAAAAGAAAATATCCATTTATAAGGTTACTGGAAAGTTTCATGTCAAATTTTCTTTGTTTTTATGACTTTTATTCTTATTTTGATAAGGGTCACAGTTCTTGTATGCTGAAGGGAATTGGTTCAAGTCACGCTATGAGTAAAAATGTTTTTATTTCATGTCATAGCAAAA
This sequence comes from Pteria penguin, assembly GCA_035048485.1. Classification (NCBI taxonomy): domain Eukaryota; kingdom Metazoa; phylum Mollusca; class Bivalvia; order Pterioida; family Pteriidae; genus Pteria; species Pteria penguin. The sequence goes on along the minus strand of CM068586.1, from coordinate 47,587,604 downwards.
TAAGATTTAAAGACAATTGCAAAAGATAGGTATCCTTGGCCTAAGGGTGTACCAAGACTATGGCCCAAAGTAATTTCTTCTTGGTCGAGGTCACAGTAAATCTGTGTACTGTATTGGTGTCTGGATTACTATTCTGTAGTACATTTTGAGGAACAGTATCAAAATACATATGTTCTCCATGATCTAAAGATCTATTACATTATGACTTTGAATTAAAGAAAAAAGAGGAGTTACCGGCTCAGTTATGTGGCAGAAGTCACCATGGAGCTATACAATACATGAATATAAATAATATAATAGAACATTTAACACATTACAAAAATATTTGATTGTAGTGCAATTACGATACCGACTTAGGACGGTCATTTAATTTGACAAAAGCCAAACAAATGGTGTGGTTAACCGGTTTACGGGCCCACCTTCCCACTCACCGTAACAGCAGAACAATCAAAAGACGTACATTTAAAAATTTATAAATAATCCTCCATGTAAAGAACAAGGGTCAACAGGTATCGCATATTGAGAGGTCATAAAAATATAAACACGTAAGGTATTGTAAAACACATAATGGTATAAAAATATATGCGACATCAACATGATAAACCGTGCTCTGCCAGTCTGAAAGCGAGCTAAGACCCTAGATCTGTAGGAGTCCCGACTAACAGTCAGAGGGGACGAGGTTCAGGACCATGTCTCCTCTGAAAGAGGTTTGGACAAGGCCCGTCATATAGTCCCCACCGCCCTGTTAGTCAGCGTGCAACGTTCAAGTAAAAGTCTGCATAAGGCTGTAGAGGGGCCAAATACAAGACCTATAGTCTTTTTGATGATCTCAATATCATATTGTCTATTTAGGAGACGTTTGACTATTTTATTACATGATAAAATAAAGGTCAAAATCAGAGTGATCATTTGATTTTAAACAAAAAGGCTTTTGGACCAAACATCTGCAGTCAGGGTTAGTGTGGAATTAAAATAAAGAAAATTATTGTCCAATTTTTAAAGATAGATGGCATTCAACATTATAGTTACTGTGTATGTCTGTCTGTGTTTTCTGCAGCTGAGATTTTAAACATGATACAGACCAAAATATTAAGGTTAAGGATGTCAAACTTGGTACACATAGTACTGATGATATAACAAAGTTTCTGATTTCTCAAGGTCATGTGTCAAAGGTCAAGGTCAGACTCGAACATTGTAGACAGTATAAATGCTCACCAACATTTATCGTTTTTCAAGTTGATATGTTGAATGTCAAGGCCACATGCTAGACATTGTTTCAGACGAAACATTATTGATATACCTTGTACTCAAGATACACACTAATGGTTTGGCAAAGACTTAGATTTGGTACATAAACTCCTTACGCCTATTGTTTTCCAAGACAGATGTCAAGGTTAGATGCCAGACAATGTTTATAAATTGCAAATTGCAAACATGATTCAGACCAAACCATATGGTCTAGGACCAACAAACTTGTTATACTACATAAATTGTCGAAATGGACATTGGGTGCACAAATTGAAAAAATTATGAGGTATATAATCCCTATATTTATTACTACAGATATATGGAGAAGGACGCCTAATTTTTCAAGACTAGGGATCAGAGGTCAAGTATACATGCTAAACATTATTGATAATTTTTGTAAATAAGATACAGACAGAGCATTTCTAATGGGCTCTTAAAACTTGGTACTTGTGTTTTTATGAGAAAAGGATGACGCTTATTAGTTTTAAGATCAAAGGTCATGGTCACATGTAAAATATTGTTAATGAATAACACTTTTTACAAATATACAAACAGAACTAGTTCGCTTTAAATATCAAATTTGTTAAACAAACCCTTATGAAAAGATGATCATGTATTTTTTATATTTACATGTGTTGTAATTTAGAAATTATTTCTACGGAGACTTACTCTGCTGAAGTTTAATGACGAGCAATACTTTATAGTTAATATAATGACAAACCATACTTTATAGTCAATATAATGACGAACCATACTTTATAGTCAATATAATGACGAACCACACTTTATAGTTAATATAATGACGAGCCATACTTTATAGTCAATATAACGACGAGCCATACTTTATAGTTAATATAATGACGAACCATACTTTATAGTTAATATAATGACGAACCATACTTTATAGTGAATATGATGACGAACCACACTTTATAGTTAATATAATGACGAGCCATACTTTATAGTCAATATAATGACGAGCCACACTTTATAGTTAATATAATGACGAACCACACTTTATAATTAATATAATGACGAGCCATACTTTATAGTCAATATAACGACGAGCCATACTTAATAGTCAATATAACGACGAGCAATACTTTATAGTCAATATAATGACGAAACATACTTTATAGTTAATATAATGACGAGCCATACTTTATAGTCAATATAATGACGAACCATACTTTATAGTCAATATAAAGCCGGCGTGGCCCAGTGGTATCGCGCCGGACTCCTGATCGGGAGGCCAGGGTTCGAGTCCCGATCTGGTCATGCCGGCGTCCTGTCTTTCGGATGAGACAGTAAAAACCGAGGCCCCGTGTCCTGGTATGCATGGCACGTTTAAGATCCCTCACTGCTTCGGATGGGTCCCTTGCAAAGGTCAAAATTTGTATGCCCCGCATCAGGCAGATGCCGTCACCATATACGTGAAATATTCTTGGTGTGATGTTAAAGAAAAATTAATCAATTATAGTCAATATAATGACGAGCTACACTTTGTAGTCAATATAATGAGGAGCAATAATTTATAGTCAATATAATAACGAGCCATACTTTATAGTCAATATAATGACGAGCCATACTTTATAGTCAATATAATAACGAGCCATACTTTATAGTCAATATAATGACGAGCCATACTTTATAATCAATATAATGACGAGCTACATTTTGTAGTCAATATAATGAGGAGCCATACTTTATAATCAGTATAATGACGAGCCATACTTTGTAGTCAGTATAATGACGAGCCATACTTTATCGTCAATATAATGACGAGCCATACTTTGTAGTCAATATAATGACCAGCCATACTTTATAGTCGATATAATGACCAGCAATACTTTATAGTCGATATAATGACCAGCCATACTTTATAATCAATATAATGACGGGTCATACTTTGTAGTCGATATAATGACCAGTCATACTTTATAGTCGATATAATGACCAGCCATACTTTATAGTCGATATAATGACCAGCCATACTTTATAGTCGATATAATGACCAGCCAAATTTATAGTTATAAATTTGATTTAGTGTCTTTGTCTCCAGCATGTGCTCATGTATGGATATATATGTATTTACCTACTGCACTTTAAGAGTTGTTGCAAAATTTTTGCGACGGGTGTTCTGTACAAGCAAGGGACGCTTACTCCTCCCGCGCACCTGGTCTCACCTCAGTTTAATGTAGGTTCGCATTTGTCTGAATATGTGATTGTATACGATCTTGTCCTTTTATTCCATGGACTTCGAAATGTGGTTAACCGTTTGGTAGTCCTTCGTTGTGTACTTTACAACAGATGCAGTATTCTTGTGTATGATTTATTGAAAGTCCTATCTAGAATTTCAGCATGACATATTTTAATGCTATGTAAAGAGTTACTATTGTCTTAAATGTAAATTAATACCATCAATGTAAAATAGGACTATGGCACTAAAAACAGTGTACCACAGTGGACATTCACGGATCCCTAAAATTCAGAGGAAAAACAATGCAGCTGAATAAAGAACTTAATGATTCTGTAACTCAAGATAGCTGTGTCATAAACTGTAGCTACTGGTAAGAATCGTTAAGACAAATGTCAAATTTTGCATACATATTCAAATGGAAAAGCAACAGATTTATTACTATTTCAGTAGGAAGGTTAAACTTTTGAGGATTTTAAAGCTGTAAAATCTAGATCTCATGAATATTACCAACAACATAGTCCATTTTTGTAACCTGCAATGATAATATCTTCATATAATATACCTTGATATGTGATGCAAAGGTTTTCAAAGGAAATTTGTGCTGCAGCAGTATTTATTAAACCAAACGTTCTAAATATATTCCATTGATAAAAATACAAAATACTGGTAGAATAGATTGCAACTTTTTGTTTTCTGCTTGATCCAAGGTATCCTGTGTCCTATCAAAATGAAATTTGGATATATGGACAAGGGGAATAACGCTTTTCATTTTAGGGTCTATGTGCCTGAAGTCAAGTAGTTTCAGTCACTGATTTGCGGATAATTTCCCTAATGTCATGCACCTAATACAAGCCACATTTGAATGTGATCAAATGGGGAAGCTGCATATAAATTCTTGGTCTAAAGGGGAAAAATCGAGGTCACCACTAGTTGAAAATCTGAAATTATTGATTTTGCGATGATAAATCAAGTACAATGCCTCCAATACAAACTATAATTAGATATATCAAATAATGTCCAAAGGGGGACTAGTAGTAGCTCAGTGGATAGTGTGCTAGGCTCCTGACCGAGCAGGTCCGAGTTCGACGGGGGCACACAGGTATCCTGTCTTTCGGATTAGACTGTAAATCCAGGCCCAGTGTAGTAGACATGGCACGAAAAAGATCCTTCACTACCTCGGATGGTCAGTTGCAAAGCAATAAATTTCTAAGCAATGCATCGGGCAGATGTATATATAGGCGAAATAATTGTAGAATAACATAAAACATTACTCAGTCAATCAATTATTAAAAAGTGAGGATGCTTATTGATTTTGAATCAATAGATCAAAAGTCATTCAAGGTTATCAATGGTTGTAAGTGTATGAAAACGTTTTGCAACTCGGTACGTTGCATATTTAATGCAACTTTCTTTTTTTTTTTTACAAACATGCTTTAGTCTTTCTTGTTTTTTGTATTTTGTTAAGCTTTACCACTGGAAGTCCAGTCAACCTGATGCAGAAACCTATCTTCCATCTGTTTGTCAACATTATTTTGGTTTAGAATACGTCATGACCTCAAGACTACTTATTACAGAAGTTAACGGTAATCATGAGCTTTGGTATATGATATGTTGATGCATTTGTATTCTTTTTGGTCTGGTTATTTACACCTGGGTTTGTAAAAGTTCTCTATTGAATTTTGCGTCTAACCTATTTCGTTTTTGTAATAGTTTTAAAAGCAAATTTTACACGATTTGTTTTTACACCTTATAAACCTTAAGGAGGACGGATACTTGAGAAATATTTCAAAAACTTGATCATCAGGACCGCAAATTGTATTTTACATTTGGTAACATATTCATTACGAAAATGACAATGAAAAATTTTATCGGGTTTCCATATTTTTACCAACTTATAGGCATCATATGAATATAACACCAAAATCGCAAATTCAGGAAAAGAAGATTTGGCAAATTTTGCTGTTGAATTATCCTGTTTTGGCTTATTCAATGGTTTTGTTTTTGTCCTGAAACAAAAAATATATAAGCTTTACTTAGTGATTTTAAGTATTTCTAATAATTTTAGATTAAATTTTGCCCAATTTACACACTTTTGGGTTCCAAACTTCCAAGAAATTATTATTTTCGCACATTTTCATGATACTGTAAAATTCCATCCCCCTACTACGTGATGTGAAAAATAAATTGATCATCAGAATGAAAATATATTGTTTATTATGGTTCTTTATGATCATATTGATTGTTTGCCATGAGAAAATACATACCTTTCCAAATTAATAAAAGTTGCTTTTATGATCTTTTCTCGAAAATGACTCATAGGTAAATTGTATAGACTGCAAATCTTCATATACTTAGAAATCACTATTCAAAGATCATAATTTGTACATATTAAACAAAACTTATGTGACATAAATTACATTTAGTTCAAATATTTCATCAACGCTCAGCAGGAAAGGAAGTCCTACAGAATTTTAAAACGCCCAGATCAAGGTCACTGATCAAAAGGTTACCATAAAAATTAACGTTATATTCATTTTAAAATCATCAAGCGATATCATGTAAGCACATTTAATTGCAAAACATCATTATTTTTTAAAACAGTGTTTGATTACCATCTAGGAACATTGACCTTTCTATGACCTTGCCATAAAATTATTTCACAATTTCAAGGTCAAATAATAACCATTTTTCATTTTCAAGCTTTCGTTATTAATAAATACATCTCAGTATCTTGTATGCATTTGTGTTATTATTTTACCTTTGAAATACACCAAAAAACTTGATAAAAGGTTATATCAACAGGGTTAGGGTTAGGGTTTACAACCCTAATATGGTCGAAATTGACCAAAAAAAAAAAAAAAAAAAAAAAGAAAGGGGGGGGGGGGGGTGTTGCAACCCCTGCAACCCAGTCTAAATCCGCCAGTGCTGTAATAGTCAAATAACCAATCCATCATTATGTGCAGCGTAATATATGACTATGTTCTCGAATACCCGAATTCCGTGGCATTAACGATGTAAACAAATAAAAGCTTCATTAAAATCCCTGCATCGAACCATTATATTTCATGTTTACATGTATTATATATATCTTTATCCTTGCAACCTTTTAGTTGAAAGTAATAAGCCACCTAACAACAAGAGGAAGGTTTTGATTACTATGTAAAAATATTATCGACAAATCAGGATAATAGGGTGTTAATGTAAAACAAAAACCTATTACGGAAACGGAAGATTTGTAACGTCATACGACTACTCGTACACTACATGGCTGCTGTTGTGGCCTTCTCGACAATTGTAAAACTGAATTTCCCCCACATTAGTTTTAAATTAATCAGGAATAAACTAAATGGTGAATTACAAATTTATGTAAAATGGTGTATATAATTAAGCATTCCCAGGAATGCCATGAATATCTTTAAACTGAATTCTCTGCTTTACTTCTATTACAATTTTGGTGAAGCTTTACAAAATTATCATGTTTAACAAATGGATGAAAAACGTTTGTAATTGAAGGCATTATGGCCAGTTTAGCAGTAATGCTGCAGTTTTTCCTATTGCAAAAATAAATGGTAAATTTTCTATTCATTTTTCGTTGATTTTCCATTGATATCCCATTATGTATTAATATTTGCCTCCATGTTCATTTTTCGATTGTTGTTTCTTTTTGTTTTTTCTTTCTTTCGCATGGATCTCAATGAGACCATTTTTGTAAATAAAATTGTTTTTCGTTTATTTTAAAAATGCCAATTCAGTAAACATTTACTTTCCATTCTTATCAGAAATTAATATTTTAACAGAGGTTTAATTTATATTCATTATCCAATTATGATCAGAGACAACTTTTTAAAGGGGAAAGATGTTTGCTAACTACTTCTTTTAAACCTATCTTTCACATTTTATTCGATTTTCCTTTCATCAAAAGGAAAAAAATTACATTAGCATCGTCCAGTTGAAAGTGATCTTGTAATTACATGCAAAAAAAAAACAAAACAAACAAAAAAAAAAAAAAAAAAATAAATAAATAAACAAAATACAAAAAGACAAAAACCAAAAAAAAAAAAAAACCAAAAACAAAAACAAAAAAAAAAAAAAAAAAAAACAAAAAAAAAAAAAAAAAAAAAAAAACAAAAAAAAAAAAAAAAAAACCAGCTGATGAATATATATATTAATTTCATGCACATACGCGCATTTCGACTAACGCTAAACCTGTTTTAGGAAAGAAATGGACGAAAGATGTTTATGTGAAAATAACTTTCAAGACATTCGTCTGATGTTATCATTTCCTGTTCTTCGTGCCAAGAGTTACTACAGGTATGACATCGTGATGACTATAATTTCTCTGTTTTTATCTATCTAAATACATATGACCTGTCATAAAATATCTTTATCACCTGCTTATGGTGTCCATGTGTCACAAGCCAGTGTATCCCACTGGATGAGATGCTCGGCTCGTGATCGGTAGGCCCGGTTCGACTCCCACCATAGGTACACCGGTCTCCTGTTTTTCGTATGAGACAGTAATAAAAGAGGCCCCGTGTCACGGTAGCAGTGGCACGCAAAAGGTCCTCACTGCTTTGGGAGGGTCCGCTGCAAAAAATTTCCATGTAATGCATTAGGCAGATGCCGTCACCACATACGTGAAATAATCGTGGAGTGACGTAACCTTAACCCTTACCAAACCCTAACCCAGAATCAACAATTCATTCAATCCATTTTTCACAATTGATGCGATATATTAGAGCTTCTTCTGAGTACAGTTCCGTCATGAATAAAGGCATTTTGAAATGAAATGTGAATATCACAATGATAAGAGAAATTAGTCTTAAATCAGCATTCCGCAAATTCTACATTTGCTTTATGAACCTTGTTTGCAAGTATCAGAAATCATCGCCCTATACATTGATGTCTTTATGTGATTCTGTTCCTTGTTAAACCGTTGGAATTGTAGTAGTGAAATAGTATACCATTTAAAGTGAATATGATGTTCTACCTTTTATAACCACGTTTATACCCTTATAGCTTATAGTATACTGCCTTAAATGGTATCACGGTGGGTGCGACTAGTCGTAAGCGAATTATAATCCGCTGTTAGCAACTAATCCCACTTTCGTTTTTAAGGGTTTCTTGATTGCCATTATTTTCTATTTAAACATTTGGTCTAAATGTTCCTATTTCATTACGTTTCCATATCTTATCATTTCATTAATATATACACTCATGCTCATTAAGATTAATATTGTTAAATATATTACCTTTAAACTTCTGTTTAAAGACAAGAAGTTACGAAATGGAGTGTACTTTATTTGTTTACAGAAAACGCTCTTAAACTTAAAAAAGTAATTTATACATACTATCTTCCGCGAAGTGAAACATTTTAGTTGACATTTTCCTTGATATACACTCGAGTTAATTGGATTTTGTCAATACTTTATGTAGCAGTACCTTCATTATCAAATATAATTGCAAACTCCGATCTCATACCATGAAATCTGTATCCATAAAAGATTAATAGATAAATCAAAGGAGACATATTAGCTTTGATAATACCTCTAAGAATCAGACCCTCAGTACATAATTTAGTGTCATTGTCTCTTACAAGTGTGTGTATATATGTATTTATTTCCTGAACTTGAATAGCTGTTGCAGGGCTTCTGCGACGGGTGTCTGAAGTAAGCAGGGGACGCTTACTCCTTCCATGAACCTGGTCTCGTCTCAATTTAATTGAAGTCCGCACTTATCTCAATATGACAATATTACGATATTGTCCTTTTATTTCATGGACTTTGAGATGTGGTTAACCCTTCGGTACTTCTTCGTTTTCACTTGTCTGAAATTTTATTGACTATTAGGACATACAATTTGGTATGGATTAGGGTATAAAACCAACTTGTGTCAGCTAATAGGACAGATGTTGGACTGTCACTGATATATCATATTGTATCATAAACTTCAATTTAAAGTCTTATCTATGATGTTTTCATTAAATGAACCCTTAAAACACCTATAGTTTCGCATATGCATGTCCAACACAATAGATATTTGTATAATGTTACACAATATTTTTCTATGATTCCAAGCAGCATACAATAATCTATCATGTATGTTATAATCAACTTTATAATGATAGTATATATTGCCATATTTACATAGACATTGACATAGTTGTATCATATTGCTTCAGACCTTACTTTCATCTTCAATATGTATACTTTTTTCTTCGAAAATTGAACAAACTCATTATATTTTGCCATAAGGGATGATATTGACAATAATATGATGTATAAAAAAGGTACACTTTGCAAGAAGCTATTTACCGCGGCTACCTAAATCGGTAATTTGTTACTTGAGTAGCAAAATACCGCGGCGGTAAATTGCTTCTTAAAGCGACATTTGCTGTAAAGCGGTAAATTGGTACTGAAGTAGCATATTGCCGTTTTAGCTAACAAGTGGTAATTTGCTGCCTAAAGCGGTAATTTGCTACCCAAAGCGGCAATTTGCCTATTCAAACCCTAGCTTTTCCCTAATCCTAATCCAAATCCTAAAGCGGTAATGTGTTACTTGGACAGTGCAACATTTTAAAAGATTTTTGTCAAAAGCAAACTTGAAATTTAAAAGCGTAAGTTTTGCATAGGAGTATTCAGAAGAACATTCTATATATGAAAAATTATATCATGATTCTAATCTTAACCCCTAACCATTCACTCTAATATTATAGACATGATTTTGGTTTTAACTACAAAGAAAAGAAAACTGTAAATGTTAATATTGTATACCTGAATAAAAAATAAGAGACAGAAAATGTCAATATTAAAATAATAATAATAATAATAATAATAATAATAATAATAATAATAATAATAATAATAATAATAATAGTAATAATAATAATAATAATAATAATAATAATAATAATAATAATAATAATAATAATAAAATCAAGGGTTATGAACAAAATGATTAAAACACTAACCCTAACCAAACCCAAATCTTCTTCGCTTGTCTGAAAATTCAAAATATTTCTATCGTAATATTCACATTGGCTCAATGGTAATGGAATCAATTGGAATATCATTTTGCCGAACTCTTTACCTAAGATGTACCATTGGATATTAGGGTTTTACACTGGTTTTAATCGATATTATTAAACCCTATATCATCTTTTATAGAATAAAAAATCATTCCAGCCATTTATATTACTTTATTGAACATTTCTATGAGCTGTGTGCAATGGAATTATCAATCGTAATTGTATTTTTCGAACTTTTTACTATTGGATGTATCCATTTTTAACAGAAACGTCCCTCCACTGGTGTTCAAAAGACGAAAGAGTTTCAGTTTCAAAGGACTTAAAGAGACATGACGTTTACTGGAATAAGAAGACTGGTGAGTTTTAAACTATTTAATTGTTCGAGAAGTTAATCTTTTAATTGTTTCATTAATCTTAAGTGATGTTTACGTTATCTTTGTAATTTTCCTAACCCTAAATCTAGTCCCTGGCTATTTAAATGTTCTCTTTTATCGAGCAAAAACCAAAAAAAAAAAAAAAAAAAAAAAAAAAAAAAATTATCACCTTGTTCCTTTTTTATGAATGTATTGGTAACTTAATTTATTGTGGAAGAAGAAAAGAAGACGCAGCCCGCAAAGCAGAATTGGTTCGTGAGTATGCTTGATTTCAGTCAATTTAATCTATAGTTTACCTAAGAATCAACAGATTATATTGATAGTTTGTTGTCGTGTAACCCCAACCTCCTCCTCCTCCTCACCTTTTCACCCCTATCCCCCTCCTTTGGACTATCACGGAATTTTTCAGAAGATGACAGACAATGGATTATTAAGGTAAGTCATTTGCAATGTAAAAATTGAGCCTAAATAATAATATATAGTACAGATTTTTGTTAGGGCAAAGCCAAGGTAATTGTAGAATTGTAGAGGTGTGATATGCATGATATTGTTAGGTATTTCATTTCCATGTTTCAATGAAATTCACTCATTGATTACTGAGTTATGGCACTTTTCAATGTTAAGGCCTGCCCAATATAATTAATTACTGTATATTCTTATGTTAGGCTTAGATCAAGGTTCTTGTGTAATGATATAAGTGATATATCATTAAATTTGTACTTAGGGTTAGGGTTACGTACTTATATTGTGATTTACATATAAAGTTTTAAAAAAATTCTGTCATTGGTTACAGAGTTATGACCCTTTGTGTTGCTACTACAATGACAATAATATTGTGAAAGAATTGAGTTTGGGTATGAATTTAGTTATTTTATATTTGGTATCTTCTCTCACGTCCGCGAGAAAGCTGCAAAACTTTGGTTGCAGCGCCCTATTATTGGCTGCATGGGCCCCATATTGGCTGCAGAGCCCCATTTATTGGTAAGGGTTAGGGGTTAGGGTTAGGGTTAGGGATAGGGTTAAGGGTTAGGATTAGGGTTAGGGGGTTAGGGTTGGGTAAGGGTTAGGGTTAGGGTTTGGTTAGGGTTAAGGTTAGGGTTAATAGCATACCCACCCTCTTGATCGGGGCTAGGATTGATCCACTAATGTATTTCGTCACGGTTGAATAATGTATTTTATGATCGTCTGTCTGATTTGATGTACATTACTTGTGCAAACATTTGGCAGCCATTTTACATGTTGCTCGGAAGATGGAATTATTTTAGGAAATGTACTGAAATGAAAGGTAAGATCTAAGTATATCTGAAATGTTTTACTTTCATGACATATATTGATACTTATTATCATCCAGATAGGTATAAAATAAAATTGATCCCGACATATAGAGTCATTCACAAACAACTATAATATATTAAGCTGTGCATAAATAGAATAAGATCTGATTCTCGGAGAATGTAATCATCTATGTTATAAAGCAATCTTATAATATAAACCAATTTGCCCCGCCTTGACCATGTAACCCTCAATGTTTACCTGTATCTTCTACATAAACTATTTAACCTACTTTAACAATCTAGTGATGTAGGGTCACTTATAAGTGTTTGTTAGGATTAGGGTGTGGGTTAGGGTTTGGGTTAGGGTTAGGGTTAGGGGTTAGGGTTTGGGTTAGGGTTAGGGTTTGGGTTGGTTAGGGTTAGGGTTAGGGTTAGGGTATAGGCATTTTGCGGGAAGAGAAGAGAATTTTTCTAAAATAGATATCACGTGACCAGAATGTTCTCATAAGATTTGTGTAGTAAATTCATATCTGAATGGGCTGTATCTTTTTAATTTGTGAACCAATTTATTTGAACTTGGTCTCATTTTGTAGGCCTACAAATATCCTCCTTCTCATGTATTAATGATAAATTCTATATGAAATATTACGCCAGTTTGGATGCAAAACGTCTAATCTTGTATTGTTTCTTGCTCCATTTTATAATTTTTTGCACTTTGTTATGATCCAAATGATCACAAATGTTTAAACCGGATAAAACGGTTTAACCCAGGTTCAACCGGTTTAACCCTGGTTTAAACCGGTTAACCCTTACTCGAAAATTCGTCTTTGTTGTCGTTTTTAGTCCAAATCTGTGTATACGACTGAGGCTCTCGTTGATAACATGTGTTCATATCAATTATTCAATGAATTTAAAAGTTTATATCTTTGGAAATCATCTTATGTGAATTCTCTGTTCATTTAGTCTATGGATTTAAAGATAGTAATAACAATATTGTTAATATTATTATCACAAAAAAGGTAAGATAAAACTATGATATAAATATCTTTATTTAATCAGTTTTCTCTTTGGGTGTGATGCATTTTAAATGTCTTTTTGGATTGCAATGTAAAATTAGACATTATAAAAAGGGGAAAGAATTTGAATTGTTCCTTATATTGTGGTTATAGCCACGACTATGTGAAACCAGTTACTTTCGATTTTTGTTTTTAACCGCTGCAATTAAGTTGCGTTTTTAATATTAATTGACCGTCCAAAGTCGGCACCGTAACTCTAGTACAATCAAAATTTTCCAAATGCAGTCGGTATCGTAAGTCTAAAACAATCGATTATTTTTGTGATTTTTCGATTTCATTATTGTCATGTTTCAAATACATGCCCTTGAACAGTGTGTTCTTCTTTCTGTAGATTGTCATACACAATGGAGTTAGAGGAACAGACGTTTGAGGATACCGTCTTTGAAAACCTGTCATTTGTTGAAAAAGTGAGACGTTATAACTCAACACAAGCATTCTTGAAACGGCAAGATGGTAAAATTTATATGAGATCCACTACTCTAACGCCATCCGAACAGGATACGTGGTTAGAATTTTGTAATGACATTGATGGGTGTGTTTTGGAACTCCGAGGAGTCCATGCAATATCATTGCCTCTAAGACATTTGACGCTTATGAACAAGGATAATTTTAGCCTTAGACCAGTGAAAGATATGTTAAAAAACACTTGGATCTAACATTATTCTCAAAGGTTGACTTAAAGAATTTTAACAACTCCCTTGGATTTCAAATTTTCTATGAAGGCGGTTGGGAAGGTTGGATAGCTCTTATTCCAGCAGGTGGAAGTGTTATGTATCCGAACGATGTGATAAGGAAAATAACATTCGATGCCTTTGCGGGGATGAAACGAGACTTTCGTTCAGAACTATTGGAATTAGCCACCAACGGAATATGCATACAAACTCTGGCCAAACATGACTTGAATGATGTGCATAAACTTTTTGTTTTACCAGACGATAGAAGCATGATTCTTTTAGCTCTTCAACGAGCTATTGCCAACATAACAATTGGATCCTTTCGTCCTATTATTTTCACCTTTCGCTTTGGGGAGAAAATGTCAAATGGACTTTCACTTGCTGGATTTGACTTAAGCCTCATCACAAAGGCTACTGTGCATGCAGCCGTTCAGATAAAATCACAATGTGACGGTATTGAACTTCTGTGGTCCTTGGACGGTTTGAATAATGTGTCAGGCAGGAGAGGAATCCTAGGTACCTGTCTTTCGTTCAACGATTGTGCAAACTTTCAATCCAACCTGGATGGACGACCAATGGATATATCTCCAATCTTACGCGAGGTTAGTACGGCTAAGTTAAGATTCGTTCAACTTTATGCAGACATTCCGCACAGAAGGCCCCCAGGTCGATACCATCCGGTGTCAGGGGGCATTCTAGCCAGCACATGCATGCATCCTAATTCAGCACGGGCCCTCATGCGTGATGCAGACTTATACCTGTCAGCAATAGGCAGTTCTTTGTTATGTCTTCAAAAAAGTTCATGCCGATTAGAAATAGTTGTAGAATCCATTCCGACCATTAATCATTTAGATGCCTCAGATTTCATAGACTTTACAAAATTGACAAATCTGTTACAAGAACAGGCCATGATAGTCCCTATACCGAGAATTGTGATTCAGAAAGTTCGAGAAATTGCCATAGGTTTACTAGATGAACTTCGAAACATTTTTAGTGAAAAGAAACGCACCGTTAACATTGGGGCAACATGGCAGGCTTACCAATTTGAGCTAGCAATAGAGAAACTTCTCTGGGGTCATCCATTATGTTGGAGAAGCAATCACTATTCTACGCCTTTAGGGCCAGGCGTATTAGGAAACTCGAAAAGCCTCACTGATCAGCTCGGATTTTTGGCATTAAGCAATCCCAGAACCGCAACCGAAACCGAATCTACCTTGCCACCACTTGCAATATGGACATGTTCCCCAGACGTTTGTTTAAGCATCAAACGAGCCGCCGGGTTTGATGATTATATAGATTCCAGCTACAGTGTGATTGGTAGGCGTCTCATAACAGCATTACTTCAAGACTTTCACGACTTAGGAAAGGCCAAAATATTCTCATCATACGACCAGTTCTTGTATCAGTTACAGAGTGTTAACACTAGATACCCTGTAGTAGGTTCCATCACCAAAGAAAACTTATGTGACACTCTGACGTATAGGAGAAGGACTGACACCAAAATGGTTTATCCGAAATTGTGTTTAATGATAGAGAATCATAATCTAAACCTCTTTGAAATATTGTCTGCGGGCCTTGAAGAACTTGGACTTGTTTATTTTCCTGCTCTTACACTTACCACCGGAAAAGACGCAACACTAACTTGGACCTACAAAAATAATTATTGGAAAATTATTAACGACAAAAGAATCGAACTAGTCAACAGCCAAACCCTTGATATGATATATAATCTTGTCAAAGGAGATCTCCAGAAAAGAGACTTAATCTATGTGAGCAAGTTGAAAAAAATAACAGTCCAGTTACCGTGGTTAGACGTCTGTTTACGAAAGCTCAAGACAAAAAATCTTTCTCTAGACCTGACCGTCACCACTTTGACGTTTGTAAGCTGCATTGCTTTTATGATGGATGGATGGTTTGTCAACTTTGATAGTTTTCCTAAATTGATGCGTGAAGTGCCTTTGTCTGCCAAGCAATTGCAAAAACTTGAAATACTGTCATGTTATGTATTGCAATCATTTCGATTCAACCAACTGACATTATACCGCCTACATTGGACCATACCACACAAGTTGATCCAAGAGCGTACCGTTGAAACGAAACGGGATCAAATTGAGGATTCAAACCGCGAGGTCCCTAACTACGAGTTACAAGAGGAGAATACTCTTAAATTCAGTGATGAACATATTCATGAAGACCAAGACATCGCTCCAAGACGAGAAGCAACATGCAGACCGATTAGAATAAATCGTAGCACAAAATGGAGTGAAGCAGAAATTGACATTGTGAAGAAGATAAAACTGGTTAAAAATCGTACACATAAAGAGATGTATAATGTATATCGTGATAAATGTATGACTGAAAACATTCCATTCAGGACATTTAAATCCTTTCAATTGAAGCTGTATAAAGTTTAGATAAATGATATTTGACTTTAAGAATTTTAGCACGATTGTAGTAATTGTTTGAACTATAATACAATTAGTATGGTATCGATATCTGTGTTTTGATTAATATCTATAAAGGAATGATATATGTATTTCGTCAATCTTTACTTGAATCAATGTAAGTTCTAGTAGTTATATTAATATTATAATACACATCTGGTGTTTACCTTTTATACTTCTATGATTAAATTTAATACAGATGACATTGATTCAAGGCAAGGTTTATGAAATAATTATTAACGGGATATACAGCTTTAAGGAGGATACCAACTTAAGATGAAAAAGGACCAATGCTGAGATGTAATGTCAGACATAACCTTTACGAAATCCATTCTTTATCTCTTTATGATCTGACTTCATCAAAAGAGGACTTTAACAATAGACATACCAAATGTAGCCTGTGTGTATCAAGAGTTTGAGAAAGGGTTTAAGCAGGATATTAGAAGTATTCCCCGGAACTCGAAAGCAAATATCACATATGAAAAAGAAATTTAAGCGATGGTTACAGTTATTTTTAACCCTTGAAGTTTGACCTTCGGGGTTAAAAATGTTGACCCTTGGGTTCAAAATGTTTCCAACGGTTTCAACATTTTTAACACTTTGGGTTAAAAAATTGACTCTTGGGGTTAAAACGTTTGACCCTTTTTAACCCTTGGGGTCAAATTGGGGTTAAAAAGTTTGATCCTTTTTTAACCCTTGGGGTTAAAAAGTTTGACCCTTTTTAACCCTTGGGGTTAAAAAGTTTGACCCTTTTTAACCCTTGGGGTTAAATTGGGGTTAAAAAATTTGACCCTTTTTAACCCTTGGGGTAAAATTGGAGTTAACAAAGTTTTAACTTTTTTAACTCTTGGGGTTAAATTGGGGTTAAAAAGTTTGACCCTTTTGAACCCTCGGGGTTAAATTGGGGTTAAAAAGTTTGACCCTTTTTAACTCTTGGGGTTAAATTGGGGTTGAAAAGTTTGACCCTTTTTAACCCTTTGGGTTAAATTAGGGTTAGGGTTAGGGTTAGGGTTAGGGTTAGGGTTAGGGTATAGGCATTTTGCGGGAAGAGAAGAGAATTTTTCTAAAATAGATATCACGTGACCAGAATGTTCTCATAAGATTTGTGTAGTAAATTCATATCTGAATGGGCTGTATCTTTTTAATTTGTGAACCAATTTATTTGAACTTGGTCTCATTTTGTAGGCCTACAAATATCCTCCTTCTCATGTGTGTGTGTGTGTTAGGGTTAGGGTTAGGGTTAGGGTTAGGGTATAGGCATTTTGCGGGAAGAGAAGAGAATTTTTCTAAAATAGATATCACGTGACCAGAATGTTCTCATAAGATTTGTGTAGTAAATTCATATCTGAATGGGCTGTATCTTTTTAATTTGTGAACCAATTTATTTGAACTTGGTCTCATTTTGTAGGCCTACAAATATCCTCCTTCCCATGTATTAATGATAAATTCTATATGAAATATTAGGGTTAGGGTTAGGGTTAGGGTTAGGGTTAGGGTTAGGTTAGGGTTAGGGTTAGGGTTAGGGTAAGGGATCTTTGACGAAATGCCCATGTCCAAATGCCCACTGTTGCCCAAAATGTGCAAAAATTGACATTTTGTAAACGGAAATACCTCATGTCCCATGGCAATCTGGTTAGGGTAAGGGATCTTTGACGAAATGCCCATGTCCAAATGCCCATTGTTGCCCAAAATGTGCAAAAATTGACATTTTGTAAACGGAAATACCTCATGTCCCATGGCAATCTGGTTAGGGTTAATAGCATACCTTCCCTCTTGATCGGGGCTAGGATTGATCCACTAATGTATTTTGTTACAGTTGAGTAATGCATTTTATGAGCTTCTTTCTGTTTGATGTACATTACTTGTGCAGACATTTGGCAGCCATTTTACATGTTGCTCGGAATATGGAATTATTTTAGGAAATGTACTGAATGAAAGGTAAGATCCAAGTATATTTGAAATGTTTTACTTTCATGACATATATTGATACTTATTATTATCCAGATAGGTATAAAATAACATTGAATTAAATATATACATTTTATAATATACCGAATTCTTATATAAGGGTTAGGGTTAGGGTTAGGGTTAGGGTTAGGGTTTGGTTAGGGTTAGGGTTAGGGTTAGGGTTAGGGTATAGGCATTTTGCGGGAAGAGAAGAGAATTTTTCTAAAATAGATATCACGTGACCAGAATGTTCTCATAAGATTTGTGTAGTAAATTCATATCTGAATGGGCTGTATCTTTTTAATTTGTGAACCAATTTATTTGAACTTGGTCTCATTTTGTAGGCCTACAAATATCCTCCTTCTCATGTATTAATGATAAATTCTATATGAAATATTACGCCAGTTTGGATGCAAAACGTCTAATCTTGTATTGTTTCTTGCTCCATTTTATAATTTTTTGCACTTTGTTATGATCCAAATGATCACAAATGTTTAAACCGGATAAAACGGTTTAACCCAGGTTCAACCGGTTTAACCCTGGTTTAAACCGGTTAACCCTTACTCGAAAATTCGTCTTTGTTGTCGTTTTTAGTCCAAATCTGTGTATACGACTGAGGCTCTCGTTGATAACATGTGTTCATATCAATTATTCAATGAATTTAAAAGTTTATATCTTTGGAAATCATCTTATGTGAATTCTCTGTTCATTTAGTCTATGGATTTAAAGATAGTAATAACAATATTGTTAATATTATTATCACAAAAAAGGTAAGATAAAACTATGATATAAATATCTTTATTTAATCAGTTTTCTCTTTGGGTGTGATGCATTTTAAATGTCTTTTTGGATTGCATTGAAAATTAGACATTATAAAAAGGGGAAAGAATTTGAATTGTTCCTTATATTGTGGTTATAGCCACGACTATGTGAAACCAGTTACTTTCGATTTTTGTTTTTAACCGCTGCAATTAAGTTGCGTTTTTAATATTAATTGACCGTCCAAAGTCGGCACCGTAACTCTAGTACAATCAAAATTTTCCAAATGCAGTCGGTATCGTAAGTCTAAAACAATCGATTATTTTTGTGATTTTTCGATTTCATTATTGTCATGTTTCAAATACATGCCCTTGAACAGTGTGTTCTTCTTTCTGTAGATTGTCATACACAATGGAGTTAGAGGAACAGACGTTTGAGGATACCGTCTTTGAAAACCTGTCATTTGTTGAAAAAGTGAGACGTTATAACTCAACACAAGCATTCTTGAAACGGCAAGATGGTAAAATTTATATGAGATCCACTACTCTAACGCCATCCGAACAGGATACGTGGTTAGAATTTTG
Source organism: Pteria penguin (assembly GCA_035048485.1). Taxonomy (NCBI): domain Eukaryota; kingdom Metazoa; phylum Mollusca; class Bivalvia; order Pterioida; family Pteriidae; genus Pteria; species Pteria penguin. The sequence continues at coordinate 47,567,997 of CM068586.1, read as the reverse complement.
TAATGACATTGATGGGTGTGTTTTGGAACTCCGAGGAGTCCATGCAATATCATTGCCTCTAAGACATTTGACGCTTATGAACAAGGATAATTTTAGCCTTAGACCAGTGAAAGATATGTTAAAAAAACACTTGGATCTAACATTATTCTCAAAGGTTGACTTAAAGAATTTTAACAACTCCCTTGGATTTCAAATTTTCTATGAAGGCGGTTGGGAAGGTTGGATAGCTCTTATTCCAGCAGGTGGAAGTGTTATGTATCCGAACGATGTGATAAGGAAAATAACATTCGATGCCTTTGCGGGGATGAAACGAGACTTTCGTTCAGAACTATTGGAATTAGCCACCAACGGAATATGCATACAAACTCTGGCCAAACATGACTTGAATGATGTGCATAAACTTTTTGTTTTACCAGACGATAGAAGCATGATTCTTTTAGCTCTTCAACGAGCTATTGCCAACATAACAATTGCATCCTTTCGTCCTATTATTTTCACCTTTCGCTTTGGGGAGAAAATGTCAAATGGACTTTCACTTGCTGGATTTGACTTAAGCCTCATCACAAAGGCTACTGTGCATGCAGCCGTTCAGATAAAATCACAATGTGACGGTATTGAACTTCTGTGGTCCTTGGACGGTTTGAATAATGTGTCAGGCAGGAGAGGAATCCTAGGTACCTGTCTTTCGTTCAACGATTGTGCAAACTTTCAATCCAACCTGGATGGACGACCAATGGATATATCTCCAATCTTAGGGTTAGGGTTAGGGTTAGGGTTAGGGTT